>CM037851.1:7440678-7965234 GCA_021234595.1 Delia radicum | reverse complement strand
TGCTGTAGACACTACCAGTAGCATATTTGTTCTTTTTAAACATAATCATCATCATCCTATATTTTTTATGAATATAAAAATAATTATAATTTTCGCTACCTTTATTCTGCCAGGCGCGTGTCCAGGGGGAGGGCAAATGGGACATTTCCTCCCCCAAAATTAAATTTTTTAGTACAAAAATGTGAAAAATATTAAAAAACTAAATCAAAAATACTCTAACTTCCCTCCCAAACAGATTTTCCTGGATTCGCGCCTGATTCTGCTGTTGTGTCACTATTACGGAAATTAATATTTATATCCCTGTTTTCGTCGCAGGTATTCTTAGTCCTTAACATACTTACAATATTTATTTTATGCAGACATGGTAGAGACACTTTGAAGGCACAACATAATTCAATACATAGATATTAATTTACTTACAAACTGACACTTAACATTGATGTTTTCAGAAAATGTTGTTCAATAACAACATGTTATACTATATTGAGAGTATGGTGAATGCAACTCATATCAAGTTTTTTTAATTAAGTAGATATTGAAAATCTGAAGCATTTTTAAAATGTATTCAAGAACAAATTACTTGATTTTTTCAACGTAAAAGTTAATATACGAATACTTAATATAATGTGGGTTAATGTATTTAAGTAGTATTAAATATGCAATTTAGATTTCTTTCTCATAATTATATTTCCAGTAATGTACGAGATACAGATAATACTACATAAGTTTCAAGTTAGTTTTTAAAATTTTTTGTAAAATATATTCATTCTATTTAGGAATTTCTTACGAGGTTTATATATAAATATTTTTAAATATTTTACAAAAAGTTTATATTTCACCCAAAACTTATAAATTATTTCGTGTTCAAAACTGTTAGTAAAAAATTTTTAAAATTTTAATTTATTATCCATTAAAAAAAAATAGTTTTCAACAAAATAAAAAACTTATTAGGTTTATATTGGAGGTAATATGTGTTTTGTAAGCTGTTACCAGAATGGACGTACGTGCCCTTGTTAAAAACATAAGGTTAGTAATAGAAAATTAACTAGTTACCGAACTTGGTTTCTTATTCGCAAACCTATTCTTGGATACTAAAAAGTTTTGCTGGGATTAAATAAAAAAGTAATTTGCATATCGCTTATTGGTGAAAAATTAAATGATGTTTTGTTGCTTTTAGCCAACACTCGGGAATGCCCCCTATAAATGCAGATCATTGTGTTGATAACATGAAAATATGCAATGAGAAGGATACTTCGCAGATTTATCCACAGAGGTTTTGTGCCGTTTCATGGAATTAAGATTTGAGAAGAGTATTAAAAAAATTGTGTAATTTTTATAGTTTGAGGCATACCAAGTTGATGTCAGCACATCAATAGTTAATTTTAAAAATTATTTTTTTTACATTTGACATTTACAATTATATTTAAAAATGCTTAGCTTATTGCGTGAACGAACTGAATTTCTAAGTAAAGAGTAATGAAATAAAAAGGCATTCCACAATTGTTAACGCAAATATTTTAAAAAATTTTTTAACTTTTTGCTTTTTTTTATAAAAAAAACATGGCTTGAGAACATAGGTCGGTACCAATACGGAGTAAATTGGCAGAGTTCAGAAAAAAAATATTTTTTCATTCCCATCGGAGAAAGTTTTTCCAATCACATTTCACTTTGTAACAACTAAACCGCTGTATGAAGTACGCCAAAAGGTACATTAAATTAAAGATTTTAATTAGCTTAACTCTTTGACGACGAATAGTTGATATATGTCCCATTTTTATTTTTAGTTGTATTAGCCATAGTTTTTCCGATTTTCCGAGTCAGATGTGTATCGACAAAGAATATATGCAGCTTTCAGATCATACCAACCAAATTGGTCTAAGAGACGAATAGGGTGACCCCAAAGTTAAACAACATAATTTGTGGTACATATTTTTCGACGTTATCAGAAATAGGGAATCAAAATTTTGTTATGACAGGCTAAAATCCTTCAAGTTTCAAGAAACATTCCGATATTTGTAATTCATTTATTCGAGCGCTCAAAAATCAAAAATCCAAAAAATAGTAAAACAGCCTAAAACGACAAAATGCTTTTCTCTGGTTTCAAAAGAACAAATTTTCTGAATTTTATCTTTTTTTAAATTTTATATAATTTCACACCCATACTTTTAGTGAAGTTGAAGAAGTTTTAATCTGTAAAATTCTTAATTTTTACATTTAAGATCATTAAATGTAATTAGTTTGTAATAATTTGTTCCACGAATAATTTGGTAGCCTGGATCTCTTGAGTTGTGGATTATACTGTTTTGCGAAAATATGAAAAAATAAAATTATTTATGTTTCATTTCCTAATTTTTCGGATAAAAATCTATCTCAAAATCCCCGTATCCCTTCAAAAAATAAAAAAAAAATTCTTTTAAATTTAAAAAAAAAGTTAAAAAAATGATCACCCCCGTAAAATCAAGGGCTGAATCCGCCAATGCTCTTAACTTGTTTTGGCCCAAATCGAATAAAATAGACAGCAACAAAAATTTTGATGCAACAAGTGGTATAAATTAGATTTCAAAAAAGCTTAGGCTAGCCTGTGGGTTGAACCTCGGCTAACACATACGCAAAAGGATATTTATGTCATACAAAATAATTTTTTTTTAAATATTTTGCATTAAAGTAAGTTCGAGATTTTGTTCTCCAACCATATGATTGTTTGTGTAGACAAAATGTCTGCTTAAGTTTAAAACATGTATATAACAAAAATTTTGGGCATAAATCCAAATGCAAACACGGAAAACGAATATTAAATTTCTACAATATCAAAAATAAAAAGAGGAAATAAACTAACAAAAAGCATTGCATACTTAAACAACACCAATTCACATAAAAAAAAAATAAAGCAAATATATTGCACTTATACATGCATAGAATAAAAATAATGCATTTGTATAGAAATAAAAACTCTCAAAAAATCAAGCAAACAAACTAATGCGTACAATAAACTGTTCAATGAAAAAAGGGAGTTATTAAAAAAATATTTTAAAATACAAAACAAAAATATTTAAGGATTTCTCTATACACGTTGTAAAAAAAGTGTTAAAAAAATGTAAAAAATGTTTCAAATTTGCAGTAACATACATAAACTATTTAACATTAGTTAAATAGTGTTGCTAACACTGTTCGACAAAAAGTTTTACCTATGAGAAAATCTAAAATTTAATAAAATTATTTAAAAAAAAGTTCATGGGTTTCTGGTTTTTTTATTGAATTTACGGATTTATTATAAATGCTAATTTATATAAATTTAAGATTTTTGTATGAAGGCTTGTCTTTATTAGACGAAATTGGATTTTTTTTTTAAATTTAAATTATTTTAAAAATTTTAAATTTGATGCTTATATTGTCAATGTTTTGTTATTAAGACAGACTTTCAGTCAATTTTTTTAACAGGATGTTTTTCTTGTGAATGCATTTAGAATTTTTTTGAAAATGTGTAATATATGTTACAACATGTCATAACAGCTTTTGTCAATACTACTCATTTTACCATCATTATACAATTTTACAATTTAAGTCTAATAGGATTTGGTTATCTTTTACCATTATAACTCATTGAAAACCCGCTAGAAATTTTCCAGTCAAATTTTCTAGATATTTAGAATAATTCCTGTACCAGTAATTTTTGTAACTTTGTTTTTTTTTATGTTGAACCAACACTCAGGGGATGCCCCTACTAATGCATTGCATTGTGTTGATATCAGGAAAATAGGTTATGGGGAGGAGGAAAGAATGCGTTGTGCGATTTGCTGGGCTATAGACAACAAACAGATACACGGTCCCTCGGGATGAGTCGGCTTATCTCAGCAGAACACTTCCCATGGTAATATATATAGAACAAAGTCACACAACCCACATTCCGACGATGCTCCAACGAGTCAATAGAGTTCGAAACCCTACTGTCGTTGATAAGCATCAACGCTCTCCGTTGCACACGATCCAGAAGGCCCAAAATAGACTTTGAAGCACCTGCCCATATTCCATCTTCTGCCAGATGTAGGTGGTATAAACAGTAAGGAGATCAGATGGGGTGAAGTATTTCTTACACCGGTTTAGAAAACCAAGACACTTGGAAGCTTCTTTCGATACTTGAATAATGTGATCTGTCCAACGGACATCACAGTGTATTCTGATGCCCAGAACATCAAGAGTATCTGAATCCACAATAACGATCCCATCCATATACACAGATGACGTAGTTGAGTCCACAGACCTATGGGTCAACATACAACATTGAGTCTTACGAGCATTAAAATCGACCTTGTTTGCACGACCCCACTCTGAGATTGTCGAAAGGTCATGATTGAGTGTGTCATTCATAATCTGTCTTTTGCCCCGACCTCCACAAGGCTTGGCCTACGATCGAAGGAAAAATAATGACAAATGTTGCTGTCATCTGCAAATGAGTAAATAGGATTGATAGTTCGACTAAGGAGGTCATTAAGAAAGATGAGTAAAAGAGATAGAGAAAGAACAGAGCCCTGTGGTACCCCTGAACATAACTGAAAATCGTCGTATGAGACCCCATCTATAACAACACGTATAGTACGATCTCTGAGAAAACTCGAGATAAATCGAGAGAAATCATTATCTACACCAAGGGCAATTAGTTTTGATAACAGTGCGCCGTGCCACACACGATCGAACGCCTTGGAAATATCTAGAGCAACTACCTTGTTCTCACCAAACATGTGAATAGAAATGGTTGAAAAGACTTTAAAAGTTTAAATTTTTTATAATATTCATAAGAAAAATATTTTTGTTTTTAAGATAGACAATTTTTACACACAGAGAAAAATTTTGCTATTTGCCAACTGAAATTTGGTTAATACGACTCAAATTCGGTTATTACGAATTTCAGACGGTTGGAACAACTTTACATTAGTTTTCAGAACAAAGTTCGGTGAATTCAATTGAATTTTAGTTGCAACACCTAAAATATTCAGAAATCTAATGTAAATATCGTTGTATTAACTGAATTTATAAGTTGTTACCATTAAAATGCACTTTTTAATTCGGTTGGCACTTTAATTCCCTGTGTGTAAAGTTTTTAAAAAATATTTTGGTGTTTTATAATGTTTTTTTTTATAATTTTCATATTACAATCCTGTCATTATAATTTGTATAAATGTAGTAGTATTTAGTAGTATAACGGATACAATTTTGGATGAATTGTATAAAATGTATTGTATACAAAGTTGGTATCTTAAAATATTTTTGGTATAAGCCATTTTGACTTGTTGCCATAGATATATGTAGGTACAATAAGTGCTAAGAAAATGCGTTTTAATATTTACTTAAGAAAACATTATAAAAAAAATACTTGAATACCTCTTTTAATATGGGTAACGTTTATTTACTCAACAAACGGAAATAGACAAAAACAATAAGAAAAATTTAATGTTTTTTGCTTCAACATCTGCAACTGTATACTTTGTACTATAAACATACTGATATCGTTTTTCTAAACAGCAAATACAACAATAACAATGCATTTACGTATTACAAGGGAAGGATGCCTAAAAAGTTTTAAAATTTAAATCCAGCTATTTATGGAGAAATCTTCTAAATAAGTTCGTTCGTCATAATTATTTCAATATTTGTATGTTCAAACTACATGGCGTATACGGAATTTAATTATAAACTGTGGTGTAAAAGTGAGCAATTGTTTCAAAGTTAGAAGGCAAGACGTAGCTATTATCAAAATCTTTTTTTAAAAATTAATCTTATTAGGTATAATGGTATGGTAAATTGTAATCTTTATAATCACAGATATATATATAATCTATACCCTGCGGGAAGTTAAGGGTCGATTGATCCAAAGTGACAATTGTGTGATATATGATTGTGTGGGCACGTCACGAAACTGATGATACCAAAATTTTGGTATGTTAAAAAGTATTAATTTAGGTGAAATGACCAATCACGTGACTATAGTAATGGTGCCAAAACATTGACTGGTTGTTACCAGATATATTATGTAACTGTAGAAAAAGTAACATAACATCAAAGTATACTAAAGCAACTTGGGCCGCTGCAGTGGAAGTTGTTACTGGTCATTGAATTGGTTCAAAACCGTTAGCAGTGGATGAAAACATGGCGTTAGTGCCAAAGGATTCAGTACCTTGACTGATACAAAGCGACATAGCTCTGAAGAAGTTTTATATGTACCGACTTTGTGAAAGTAGAAATGAAGACGTAACATTGCATTGGTTCAAAAGAACTGAATACGGAAATGTTTAGATCGTGACTAGTGTTGTCAGATATAGCGATTGCTAGCCAAATGTGATGATTTTAAAACTCGTTTCACGAGTTAATTTTTGAAATGGCCACATGCGATTTTTATGGCAATTTTTCGAGTGAATGGCGATTTTACACATAAAAAATTGCTAGCAAGTTCTACGATACGTACGTGTAGGTTTACGTCACTTCATATTATTCCCACTGGTAATGTTATTTATCACAAAAAACCTAAAATGATCCTACTTTACCACTACCTACTTTTGACTTGTCCCGTAGCCTATTCATTTCAGCCGGTACGTTGATAGGTTACCTTTGTCAAGTTTTTCGCCATTTCACAAGTTTTTCGCCACTTCACTCCAAAAGTAGCAATTGCCACCTCATATGACAAGCCCATGTAAAAGTACCGGTCACTTTGATATAGCAGAACCGAAACTAAGACTGGCTCATAAACAGAAAGTTGTACACTCCAAAAAAAAAGTTTGTAAAGTCAGCAAAAATTTTTAGTCAGGAGGGTGCTTGCAGAAGAAATGCTGATGGTGAGTGTTGGCAACAAAATTAGTAGATTCAAAAAAGAAATAAAGCCCACAATGGTACAAGTTAAGGTAAAAATAACATTTTCCTTAGGGATACATTCCATATTATAAATACAAAACTTTGTAAAAAAAAGCAGGCAAGGAAAAAACTATAGTACAAAATTAAACACAACCAAATAAGAAATCTTTGTGTTAAACAAAAATGCTCAATGAATACAGACAATTCTTTGGGGGAAATTGTGCGCATTAAACAAAAATAGAAAAGCATGATGCTGTTATTGTTGTTGTTGATAGTTAAAATGCAGCAGCAACTATACAAGAAACAATAGCAGCAGCATCAACATCACTATCAACAACAGCAACTCTATTTCAAACAATTGAAGTAACATTAGTTGCAAACGTGGCGTAAAAGAAATAAAAGTCTCTAAACAAAAAAAATTCGCAAGTAAAAAGCAAATGCAGCATTAAACAAGAAGAAAGCATTATAATGCAAGTGTTTACACTATTAACAAAAAGTATGCAGAATTTAAAAAATTACAAAAAAAAACTACGATGTCTCTTAATCAAAATAATTTTTAAATATGAGGCGTTTTAAGTATAAATCGCTCTCCAGGAATATTAAGAAATTTTTGTTAATTTATTATGAGTCACAATGATAAGTTTCTTAAACAAAATATCATTTAGATATAATCCTAAAAATTCAGTATTTTTCTCAATCACAGTTTAATCATAGAAAGATGTTTGTTTGTATGTTTAAGTAATGTTTTAGGGCGCTGTAATTGCAGTTTTACAGATTACGAACGGCTTTTGTTTCATTTTAAGTACCGTTTTAGGTTAATGTGCGATTATGTTGCAGTTTTCTATATAAACTACTACAGCAAACAAAATAATAAAAAACAAAAAACTGCATAAAATTTATTATTCATAAAGTTTTTCTACATTTACTGGTCAGAATGCATGTTGTTAAATTAAGGAGATTGCTGAGGAAAAAGATAAAGTATTAAGTAGTAACTTTTGTTTTATAAATATGTATGAACAAAAGAAGTTTTATTAAATTCTTGTAAAATAATATTAATTTTATAGTCTTAAAAAGTTGTAATTTATACTGTAATTTATAAGGAACCCATACTTAGAGTATGATTAATATAAAATTTAGTTTCATAACACTCATACGCCTAGGGGGGTGATATATAGCCAACTACTTCTCACAGGAAAAGATATATCTTATCAATGTTAACGCAAAAGAATTTATTTTACTATATAAGAGGATGGAACAACTTGTCCATTATTTTTCAAAAAGTCAGGAAGTAGGCGTGGTTAAAAATTGGGAAATGGTTAAAAATTAACACAAATTAAAATTATATAAAATTATATATAGTGTAATATTCAAAACAATGTACTTCATTTTGGATAAAACGACATATTGACCTATTCATAGTTATATCTATCTATCTATCCATCGTTCCATACCCAAAAAAAAAAATCTGCAAATTCTTTTGCATAAAACTATATATTGCCGCATTTAAAGTGATGGATAAATATTAGTCTGTCCCGAATTTAGCAATTTGCTTTTCGTTGTTGTAGCTATCCGCGGCCTTCGTAGTGTGTTTTAAAATTTTCGGACAAAGACGAGCTTAAAAGTTTGCCAATGCTGAGTATATTATGGGAAAAACATTTATAAAATTTCAGTATATTAATTTTGGTCCACCACAACATTGGTCCATCACAGCATTTAAAAAAAAAGTAATTTTATTTATTTGTTGTTTAAATTGTAAGATGCAGTGAATCATAACTACTCTATGACAATTTTACATAAATATGCTCAGCGTTACCAAACTCGTGCCCAATTTTGTATAAAAATCTAAAAACATCAGCTACACCGTTACTGAAATAATCTGACAAGATCAGAATAAAACTCGCTATAAATAGGCATATTTTACTAAATTTTCATCATAAACTGAACATTCATACACTTAGAATACTATGTAGGTAAAGACCACCACTGCAAATGTAGTTAAAAACAAATGAAATTTCACTTAAAGAAAGGACGACTTACATATCATTAAATTCAACTAACACTGTCATTTGTTTTTTAATGTTCAAAAAATGACTAAGAATTGTAGTAAAAATGAAACTACCGTAAAAAATTAATGAAAAATCATAAAACAGTCATTTGCTGTGGTTTGTTTTTTTAAATGTTCTACAAGGTTAGTAAAAAATGTAATTTGTTCCACAAATGACTGACATTTGCTGACTAAACAACTGCATATTTTTAATGCAGAAGTTTCCTGGGTGTACGAGTGGCGAACTGTAAATATTCTCATTTTTTTCCCCATAATTAACTCATCGTTTGAGCACTATGACGTAAAATTGTACACTTCTGGGACACCTTAATATGTATTAAAATATAAAAACGATATATGCCGTAACTTTTTTGAAAACTTTGAAAAGTTTTGTGTTTCTTAATAATTTTTTATAGACTTAACGGATATGATAGGATGATCATTTATTTGTATAAAATTAAGATTTTTTCATAAGCATTGAAATTTCATTAGCATTAGTTCACTAATCCCAATGAAGTCACACCAATGCCCATAAAACTAAATACAATTGAGCAAAAAAAGCATTTGTTTACAAAAAAGAGGAGTGTAAATTGCTTTACATAGGAATGGAACGGAGATCGATAAGAATTGTAACACTGAACACGGGAAACAAAATGCAACGAAGAACTGACTTCTATTATGTAATGTTTATATATATTATAACGTAAATAAGTAACAAAAAATGTCGCTGTTTCATAAAAATTTATCAATCCGGATCTCTCTCGAACCTAGCCCATTTATACTAAGAGGGACTAAATTGTTGTCCGAGAGATATCGCAAAATGAACAAAATCTTTAACTTACGTAACACATTCCGATAATTCAAATGTATTAAGTGTTCCAAAGCCACTTGTTCCCCTTTCCCTTCCATATTGTTCCATTTTAGAACAAAGTTCCATTTTATTATCGGAGTGCTTAAATTGGTATTGTCACGTACGTTTTTTGGGTAAACAAATAATTAGGACACCATGTGGCTGTTTCTTAAAAAATAATCTCTTGAGATCTTTCCCGGACCTTGCACATTTGAATTATGAGGGTTAATAAATACTCATATGGAACAGAAATTTTGCCGTTTTGCCATATATCGCTTTGTTTCGGAGATACTGGCCATTTAAAGTGTCTAAAAATAAAAAATCGATTGACAAATAACTCAGTTAACATATTTTTAGTCTGCGAAGGGTAAAAAAGTTTATTTTAACAAAAATGAATTAAAATTTCTGACAATCATAATATCATCTAATCCAACAGACCTACAACACCCACTAGGAAACTTTTCAAGCATATTTAAATTGGTCCATTTCGTAGGGCCGTGTTATATTTAAATGGGTAAACGATTATTAGTTTTTTTCCCACATAATTTGTATTCCACATAACTTGCACTTTCTCTATAGTTTCAGAGTTTTTAGCAATTCACATTATTTACACTTGTTTCATCTTTCCTCTACAATGTACAATTTAATCAAATGTAATGTACCCAAGATATTCTATCTCGCAGAAAGATATTAATAAATTTCAATTTGCTTGTCTCTGGCTAATAATGTCCTTAATTTGTTAATATTCGTTGGAAATTATAAAATTTTCTTCACCTGTGCTATATTGTCATAACATTAATTTGGTTCCAGCTCAATTTGCATTTGTTGCCACAATTCTTTAACATAATTTACAGTAATTTGTGAAAAACATTTGTAAAATGTGTCACCACAAATTTGTAGTGATTACCGTAGTTTTAAATTTAATAATTCAAGTTTGTTTTCCCCAATTCAATTTTATACGCAACACAATTTACATACAAAGTATGATACGTTTAAAAATAAAAACTAACTATTTCGAGTAGGGTGTCCCTTAAAAATTGATTTGAAAGAAATTGATTTTTTTTCGAAACCGTTAAAACGAAACGAATTTCGTCCAGATATGGACCAGTGTATTTTTATTATAAATACCCAGATTTCAAAATTTTCAAAAATATAAGTTCCCAGGTAGAAAAATACAATCTTTAAAACGTTTTAAAAGCATTTTTCATGATGGTACAAGCGTTTTCAGAACATACCAAATTACAAATTTAAAGCGTTTTGAGAATGTGCAAAATGATAACCCAAATTTACGGTCTGAGGATGGTATTTTATAACGTTCTCAAAACATTGCAAAACAAAATTTTTGAAATGCTTTTTCAATCGTTAAATAAGTATTTGCAGAACATTTTGGCTTACAGTTATTAAGCGTTATGAAAACGACCCAAATGATAACCGCTTTGAGGGTTGTAATTTTGAACATTGACAAAACGCTCGAAAGACAAAGTATAAAGATCTTTATAAATTGTTCATAAATACCACAAATAATGAAACATGTAAAATATGATTAAAATAATATAAATAAAGTAACAAAACATTGTAATTTTAAATAGTTTAACTAGCGTTTTATTAAGTTTGCTTTATCTGTCCTCAAAATATAGTGCTTTATAAAAGATATACAAGGACTATACACTTTATAGAGTCGCTACATTATGGGCTGGCCATATTGAGTGATTTATTGAACTCGGTTCATGAAGAGAAAAGCATATAAAAAAATTGCATAAGAAACCGAGTTCGCATATAGATAGACCCCTTATGACAGTGTTGTTTTTTAATCAGTAAAATATTTTGTAAAAAAAAAGTATTTCTAAAGTACTAAAGTAACGCAATGGTTTTACATTGGTTTTATTTTATAAAGCGTTGTAAATTTTGTACGATAAGAACTTCTAAAGTACTTTTTACAAACGTTGGAAAAACGCTTTGAACCAATGTTTTTACAGTGTTTTTATTTCACAAATATTTGTAAGTTTTGTATAAAAAGTATTCCTAAAATACTTTGTCCGAACGTTCGAATAGCAATCCAAAATAATGTTTTTTAAATGCTTTTTTTTTCGTATTATTTGCAATTATCGCTTTGGAAACGCTTTTATTTTAGTACCATCAAAAACAAACGTTTTGAAAACTCTTCGTTTTTTGTACCATCCCAAATTTCTACCTGGGTTTTTATTTCATGGGGTGACTCCTTTCCAGGACATTTTATGAAAAATGATTACTTTGAAAATAGTTCCAAATGGAAGAAATCGATTTTTTAAAGCGTAAGCCGTGCCGAATTTCGTCCAGAAATGGAGCTTTTTTGAAACAATATATTTTTATTAAAAATTTCGAAATTTTGAAAAATATATAATTTTTAATTCCTGGAGCAACTTTTTTTTCAGAATATTTTATGAAAATTGATTATTATTTTTGTCAAAAGTTGAACAAAATTTGAATATTTTCATCAAAGTTTGAAAAATTTAATGTCTTGTAGAGTTTACTTAAATTTGGATATTTGATAAACTGCACTAAGCTAAAGAACAAGTGCATTTTTTTATCGTACCAATTTTACTTTTTAGGGTTATAAAGTTTGGGTCCAAAAAGGGACTAGGAAAAACAAAGAGACAGAAACCAACTTAAATTTTATATGATATATTGTTAAATAGATCTTGAAATACCTTACATTTGATATAAGTTTTAGAATAGTTTCTTTCTAATAAATATGAAATAAACCGAAAATAATGCAACTGGAGCCATTTTTAACCCCACCCCTTATCATATATCTAAGCTTAAATGAATTTAAATTTTCAAGTTGGTAATTTTTTGCAAAAAGAGAAGCACCAATCAAATAAATGAATCAAATTACATAATTAATTATTATTTCTATCAACTGGAATTTTGTTATCAACTTAAAAGTTTTACACTCTTCCAATCAAATTATAATTTACATATTATGGATCTTTTTTGTCCCCAGGACATTAACGGTTAAAGATTTAGAAAAAGTAAAGATAATTATAACCTCATAAAATAATGGTATTTTATTGAAAACGTTCAAATTTTGTTCCATTTTTGAAAAAATAATCAATTTTCATTAAATGTCCCAGAAAGGAGTCACTTCACACTAGGGTAATCGAGTCGGGTTTTCAAACCCGGTTTTTACCGGTTTTTTTTGAGTTATCGGTTTTGGTTTTTCTAAAAAGTTAAACTTTAGAATATCGAATAAACCGGTTTTTGATGTCGAATACTCGGTTTTTTCTTAACTATTATTTTTAAGTTTCAATACCCGGTTAAAAAATGAATTTATAATTTAGTATATAAATTTATAAAATTTGATATGATTATGTATTTACCATATACAGTTTTATATAGTTGCATATATTATGTGATATTGCTTATATGCCGTATATGGATCAGAATAAAAACATGTGGATCAGAACAAAAATTATGTGAATTTGTATAAGATTAAGAAACTCCGATACAATCGAATCAAATGATATATTTTTATATCCAATTTCGTATTATTTTATTTTATTTGATCCAATTATACAGAACCAATTTCAGCATCTTATTATATTTGATTCAACAAATTGTTTTTAATCGGGTATATCATAAATTTACAAACCTTATTGTTAAAACGTAATGTTCTAAAAAATGTTCTTTATACTTAACAATTAATTATTCATATAAAATACTTTAAAAGTTTGCATAACCTCAAAAGTTTTTAATTTTGGGTGTCTTTTTTGAATTGATCCCATATTATTGATCTGTCATTTTATATTTGGTTATATATAACAAATAAAAAATAAGAAATATATTAAATTTTTTGTAAATAAAAAGCACATTAATCTTTCTTTTCATTTAGACATTTTTAAACAACATTTGTTTATTAAACTTTTTTTCTTTAAAATATGTTTATTTAAGTCCTTTTCAATGATGAACGGTTATTAATAAATTGTTTTGAATGCAAAAGGTGTATCTTATAAATCAAAATTTCAAATGTAAATATGATTATTGTTTTTTGAAGACCAAATTGTTTTTCAAGCTGATTCAAAATTAATAATTTTTGCGGTGCGCCCCGGTAGGCTAGTAGGTAGCGTGCTGGCTTATCAGTGCGGTGGACGTGGGTTCGATTCCCACCAGAGGCACTGGTCTGTTTTCGCTACAACGCGCCGAAGGCCATAGCAGCTAGTGCTAGGTTAGGGTAATTTTATATAATTTGTAATTATATGATTAATAAAAAAAAAAAATAATAAAAATTATTTTTCAAATAAAAAACTAAAATTATTCAAATTTATATAAAAAAAATAGTTTTGAGTATAATTGTATATCATTTAGAAGCCGTTTTTTTAAATTCCAGAAACCGAAACCGGTTTTTTAAAATTTCAACTATCCAAAAAAACTGAAAACCGATTTCCGAAAAATGTCGAATAATCGATCACCACTCCATACACAGACTAGAATTATAATTTTTTTAAATTTTGTTTTTCAGTCAATTTTATCGTTGATCTATAAGTTTATGTGTGAGATTTTATTTGTTCGGTTTGAGATCATGACAAATTTTTCTCTAAATTAACAGAAAAATTATAATTTTTATATGATAATTTACTTTGACTATTAGAAAAAAACACAGAAAAAGTTATTAGACACTAGCATTTTCTTTAATTAAAACTATTATGATACAAAAAAGAGCAATAGACATCTCGAAATTAGGCATTCTTTAAAATTAATTTTGAAAAACACGTTTTTGCATTTTTATAAAATTATTGGGTAATTTTTGATTCCAGGCTAAAGTGGTTTAATGATATCCGATGAAGTCAGAATTTCAGACCCTTATAATCTGGGGTACATTTAATGGATAAAGGAAATAAAAAATTTACTTTTTCAAAATTTCGAGATTTGGGGATATTTTTCTAATAAAAATACACACAGAGAAAAATTATGTGAGTTTACAACTAATGAATTTTAGCTACAGATTCCAATTTGAATGAGATCGTTCTTATTAAATTTTTTTTTTACTTAATTTTTCCTAATTATACAGCAACATCAGTACATTTTTTTAAGAATATTAATTTACACAAAATTATCTTTAATTTGAGTATAATCACGCCGGTGTTTGGATCATTATATCGCACTGGTATTGCAACGAAGTTTAAAATTTTAATTTTTTAGTTTTATGCCTCTAAAAAGCAAAGTAAAAAAAAATGTCTTCATATAGAAATATATTATCAACATTACTACCGAAGAATTTGCCACTTTTTGTATAACCTGTCTTAGTGATATATATTTTCTAATAGACTTAGGTACGCTGAGTCAAAATCTGGCAAAAAAAAAAAACGTTTTCATATCTAAGTTACATATTTATTTTTTTTATGGGAATTTTCTTCTTTTCTAAATATTTCAGGATATTGCATTTGATTTTGAATTGTCAAGATTGAGATCATAATTAAAACGTTACTAGTATAAATTGGAAACACTAATTTTTAATAAATGTAAGAGAAAGATGAAAAAATGTTGTTAGTATTAGCGATTCGCTATCAGCTTCGACCTAAGCGACTAGTAAGGACATCATCAGTCTCATTCTAATACAGGATATTTTCAATGGATTTGTAAATTTTATACAAAAATAAGTTCAGTGTAATGTTGAGTTTACGCAAAATGATAAAATTTTAATTTTTTTTTTAATAACAAATCTATTTTTAAGGGACGCCCTAGTGTAGAGGAATAAAAACTAAGTTGTTAACAAAACTTTTTGTGAATAACCAATGCATAATTAAATGTGACATGGTTTTAGATAAACTTATTTAATGTAAAAAAAACCCCTATCTAGGGTAATTGAAATATGAATAAAAAAGTGAGTTAATAAAAGCAGGGATTCTATTTTTTAAGCAAATATTCAGAAAAAATATATGCAAATTATTTTCACTGTAATTATGATACAGAAAATTTCAATAAATTTTTTTATTTTCTTTTATTTTTAGCTTAACCAGAAACTTTTTCAACCAACTGCCATTAAAAAGTGATTATGTGTAAAAAACAAAAAAAGTATTCGGTAAAACTAAAAGCGCATAAAGCAAAGACTATTTCCGAACAACACTTAAACAGCTCAAAAAAAAATTCTACTTAAAACTACATTAAAATGAAAATTTCTAAATATTTTGGGTTTAACAAAAACACCGCCAAACAATCAATAGATTTTTTGAAAAGGATAAAAGCCACAGAAATGAAATAAAATTGAACTAGAAATTTATTCATTGAAATACTAACAGAAAATCATGAAGGGGGAGGAAATACCAGCAGTTGTTAAAACAAACATTTAAACTGTAGCAATAAATGCACAGAATAATAAATGCAGCAACAAACAACACTTTTAGTGTTTCGAAATTTCAATCTAAAAAAAAAATTTAATAAAATAAAAAACAGGAAAATAAAACAACGCACAGCAATAATATAAAAATAAAAAACTTGAAAAACCAACATTATGCGGCTGACTAACTGCAATTGCTTGACAAAAAGTTGTGCAACAAGAGCCGAACAACAACGACACAAAAACACAAATACAACTAAAGGCTGTAATAAACTAAAAACAGTAGAAACATCTATAACAAATACAACAAAACTAACATGCAAAAAAACATTGTCAACGACATCGTTACCACCGTCAACAACAACAACATTATCATCATCATCGTCAATGACACCATCATCAGCAACAACTGCAGCTAGTACAACACCAACACTAATAACAGCACAAGCAACAGTTTTAACAACTAGTCTAGCAACAGCAACAACAACAAGTTGTCATAGCTTAAAGCAAATGTGGTGCTGGTGGTGGCTTCAACGTCATCGGTGGCATATGTCGTCATTTACATCCAACTTAATATTATTTTTATTTATCGCTCTTATCCTACCACCCGCAGCTATTGTTCAAGCCTCAACATTGGATATTTATAAAAATGCCCGGTTGGGCCATCGTATCGTTCAGACACGTTATGGACGTTTACACGGTCTAATATTGCCACTGGATAGTTATCGTTTTTTACGTTCTGTCGAAGTATTTTTGGGTGTACCATATGCCACACCGCCCACCAAACAAAATAGGTAAATATATATATAAATTTCCAAATGAATATTTAATACCATATGCAAACGAGTATTTAAATAGAGCTATACAAAAAAAAATCCCATGCAATTGCAACATTATATTACAATTAAAATATTTTTAAGCAGTTGTCCAAATTTAAATATGTTTTTTGAATTATATTAAGGTTTCCAACATAAATCAAAATATATAAGCCCGTGTGAAAAAGATCATATCGGGCCAGATGTAATCAGATCTGGTATACCAGATCTAAACAGATATCATAGCGTATATGATCAGATCTAATAAGATCTAAAAAATGGGGACAAGTTTGTGATCTAATTAGATCTGATCAAATCTGGGCCGGTCTGATATTTTTAGAATTGAAGGGGTTCAACAATTTTTAAAATTTTCAAGTTAAATGATTATAAAACGATTATTTTAACTTAAATACGTTTATTCAAAAAGAAGGTGTAATAAATGCACATATTTAACCCTAGATTATTTTTGTAGTGTAAAGATCATACATCTTGCGTAGTCGATTCAACGAAGAATGGCCTTCCAGGGTTAAGTGCTCCATGTAAAAAAAGTGTTTTGTGAATTATTGTAATCTATATAATTATATCCTAAAAATGAGAACATCTTATTGTATCACATTAGGTCTAATTTGATATTATTAGACATTATTTGATACAATTATATGTAACTTGAGGAAATTAGTTATAGTTTAGTACAACTGTATCCGTGATATGTATGTAATCATATATAGATCGGTATATAATTATATATTTTTACATATTGCACAATATGAAGTATAATATAAAGAAAGATATTATTATATATTTGAGATATAATTTTATATGATTTTATATGAATATGTATTATGCTGTATAAAGTAATATATTACTATATCAAAACTTAATTGGGTTTTTAAATGTTTTGGAATTCGGCTATGACTGCCGGGTACGTTTCGAAATTTTGCGTACCCAAGTAAAAAAGTTTTGATATAGTTATATATTACTTTATACAGTTATTTATAATGATATATTAGGAAATATATATTTATATAAAATCATACATCTCCAATATACAATTATATCTTTCTTTATATTACACTTCATATAGTGCAATATGTCAATATACGCATCTAATTACATTTCGATATATACATATGTCACATGTAATTTCATATATTTCTATACAATTGAACCTAATTGGATAAAATTGTATCACATTATACATATATAATTTGATAGATTTGGATAAGGCAAAAATTCGGATACTATTGCATCAATATATACCTAATTACATCAAATTAGATCTAATTGTATCAAATAATGTCTAATTATATTCGTTTGATCTAATACGACATAATTGGATGCTCTCATTTTTCGGATTTAATTTAATACAAAAATTCACAAAATATTTTTTTGCTTGGGTAGTCTTTTATTAAAGAGCTATATATATGTTTTTGTTTTACTTTCTGTTTTGAAAAAATGGCATATTTTTACATGCCAAGAGCAATTAATGAAAATTTTTGAAGTTTTATTAAAGTTCTAAAAATTAAACTAATAACAAACAAAATTAAATTTAAAATAAAATTTTAAGTTTAAAGGGCTTGATCTGGTACCTGGTCTGGGTACAGGAATTATGAAATCTTTTAGGATATGAATATATCTGGCACTAGATATGATCTAATATGACCAGATCTAATCATATCTGAGTATAAAAATAATTCAATTTCCCAGATATATTCAGATATGAGAGGATCTAGTACTAGACCTAATCAAAGCTGGGCATACAGTAAATCACAAATGTCATATCTTATCATATTTGATCAGATCTGGTGCCAGATCTAATTATATTCAATCATATCTAATTTGATACAACCATATCTTATTAGCTCGGATTAGATATAGTCTTTTTTTTTGCACGGGAGATTTTAGCAGAATTTCTTTATTTAATTGACACTCTAAAGTTCATATCAAGTATTCCATGCAAACAAAGAATGAAATATTTATTTTTACACGAAAATCATGCATTCAATTATTTTTGTTTTTGAAATTGTTTTAATTTTTTAATTGTATTATTTTTTTTTTTTTAAGTAACTAAAAAACCATTTATTTAATAACACATTTATACTACGACCAAAAACTCGAAATTTTTGAAAACTACATGAATGTTTCCTTCAAATTAAATACAAATTTTTAAACTAAAACTAAAAGTTTTCAAAAACTAATAGCTTTTGGTTGTAATATAAATGAGGTATAAGCAAATGTCAGTCCCCCATGACGTATGAGTGTTATTGTAATATTTTATATTGATCATACGCACCGTATACTAGTGATAGTAAATACAGATAAGAACTTGACCAAAATTTGGTTAACAGTTGTATAGATTATGGCGAAGGAACTGGTTTTTAAAACACGTTTTCTCGTGCTTCCTGATTAGACAAATTTGATACCTCGGTGCTGCGACTTATCATTTATAGATTACAATTTCAAAGTTAAATATAGTTAAAGAACTATTTGCAAACAACTTTTTGTAGAAAATTAACAATTTTTGATAAACTTTTTGCAAAAAACTCAAAATTGAAAATAATAATGCTACTTTTTTCCAACACTAAAATAAAATGCACTATGATACATAACACGTTTCGAAAGGCGCGATAATATTCCCTATCACACAGTCTATACTAGAGATAAATATGTAGAAACAAATTGCAAGCATATGTCAAAATTATGTTATCTCTAGTGTGGACCACTCAAATGCGTACATATATTTTGCCGGCAATATATATTTGCAGATAGTCATTCGTTTACCGTATGTTTCTACCCGAAGGCTTTACACACAAGATCGAAACTATGAGTCGACCAGCGCCTATTTTGCGAGATAGAGATTGTGATTAGACAATTACTCACCCCACTGGTGAGCACGAGAAGTGCAACTCCACACTGAACAACTAGTGCTCTACCTGCTTAAGCTAACCAACAGCCACCACGATTATCCTCGAACGGCCTTACCATGACCATACCGGGCAATAGCGGAATCATATATGTATAGCTATTACCAGTTATTATGACAGACAGACCCGGCACACGTTCCACCAACATAACATCCAGCACACACGCAAACCAACATCTGTGTCCCCAATCCACCCATTTTTTAACAATCCAGCATTCGCTCCACTTCGTCGCAACGACCACCCTGTTTGCATTAAATGGTATCACAGGTATACCGAGTCCCTGCCCGATCCGTGTTGAATTTCAGCAGAGGATATCTCTTGAGACACCTTTAAGGTGGGCTCCCGTGGTACCAATTGCAAGTTATTGGAAAGACCTTGTTCAACTTTAGTTCCAAGCAATTCGGTAGTGGTTATGACAGAGTTAACTATTTTAAGTCTTTTAAGGGCTATTTTAAAGTCATCCTAAAACGAACTTCCTCCTTGAAATGTTTTAAAAAAATATGAGTTAACATAAATGCTTGTTTCCCATACCGTTAACAATAAGCAATTTTATATCGTTATTCTGCCGGCGTATTTGACTTCTTGCTAAGATATTTATCTTAGTTCTAGATGGTTGGAATGCGTATTTATAATTTTTCTCGATCTACAGCGAAAAGAAGTTCCAAGAAGATAATTTAAGTAAAAGTTACTGAAACCAAAAAAAAATTGCTTTAATTTTTATACCCCAAAATAAAATGATAATATATGATATCATGTATATGTGTCATATATATGTGTCATATATATTCGTCATGTATATGTACCATATATTTTAGTTCATATATTGCTCATTTGTTGCAATAACGTCATAAATCAAAAATTTTGATTTTGTAGAAAACGAGTTTAAAGTTTTCAATTTACTCCCACATTGAAGAAAAACATATCGACATCATTTCTCTCAAAAGGTGAGTATACAAGATATCAATACGACTTTTTTACATACGTGTTATAACGAATAATTCTGCGTCTTTAACACAAAAGTCATGTTTTTTGAGTTGTGACATTCTTGCAGCAAATGAGCGATATGTTCATATTTTGATATTTTGATATTTCAAATATTTATTTTATTTTTGTTGTTTGTCTCGGAGATGCGACTAAATTATTAAAACTATTAAACGATTTTCTATAATACTTTACTGCTTAATAAAAATTATTTAATAGTTTTTTTATTTAATCGGACCAAAAAGCAAAACAAGAAAAATCAAAAACCATTCATTACAAAAAATTATGTCCGTTACTCCACCCTTTATTGGATAATTTAGGTTGTAACATTCCGGAACTTGGTGTCGCAATTTGATTTTCAATAAATATAAAAAAAAACACAATTACAATCTTATTACAAATATAAAAAAAAAGTTATTTTAACATGTTCTTATATTTTGTTTTGACAGGAATTTCAGGCCTTTTTATTTTGTATTGAAAAAAAAATAACAACAAACAGAAAATATGAAAGAAATTTGAAAAACTCAAAATGATAAGTCTTTTTATTAAGATTTTTAAATACACCATACCCTGTACTGCCCTAACAACTTGAGTTTCGTACGGGTAATAGGCACTCATGAGTTTTATTTTGAATTTGCTATAACTACCGCAAAATTAAGTGAATTTGTTTAAATTTGGGCTTTTCGAAAAGCTAATTTTAAGTGCTTACTAAACAAGTCATAACCTAATTTATTGGATAATTATTGGCTTTCAATCCCCGCTTTAAATGTAGACATGGCAGCAAAAAAATTTAAAAAAATGTGTTTTTTAGAAAATTTTTATTTTATTTCTTTAGACCTAAATTCTGACATCAATTTCACATTTGTGATTTTAAAGCCTGTTTAAGTCGAAAAAATCATTGGATTATATATATTAATAAATATTTTATTGAATATTGAACATTGAACATTGAACATTTACATTAACATTTAAACCAAAACCACCATTTTATCTCCCTATTTGGATTTCCAAAGTTTTCGTTCTACTTATAGTGTTAAATTTCATAAATATTAGAAATATATGAATAAGGTGTAAATTCTAAAGATTTACTGGAATGGGGTATAATCACGCCATATGAGTGTTTGATTCTTTTGGAAAAGAAATTAATTATGATATTTTTTAATGAAAAGTTTAAATGTCAGTGTAACTACTACCCTATACGACACAACTTGATGCAACTTTCATCCCGATCCCAAGATATTGGTTTCAAAAGTTCGGTCACTTGAGATGAAATCCCCCACATATATATAATTTAACATTTCTTTAACAAAAAATTAAAGAGCACTTTTTTGTAAATATCCAAAAATTGCAACCGATTTGGTTGAAATTTGGTAAATGAAATAATTTCTATTTAATACAACATTTTTCTACCACCAAGAGGGAGCCTGCATTTGTTTAATGATTTAATCAAATTAAAAATGTTCTACACAAGCCCCCATATAAATATTTACAAATAAATACGGCCATTTTTATTAGAAAAAAAAACTACTACAAAGTAAACAAGTTAACATAAATATATTAAACCAAATAAAATACATTTTGAATATTTGCCCAAATTATGTTTACTTGAATAACAAACATGGCCCTGGCAGGCTGATTGTTTGGGTGGTTTTTGTTTTTTCATTACCTCATAACAAGGTTTTAGAACATGATCCGCTTAACATGTTTTTTTAAATAACAACTTTTTTCTGTGTATTTTTTATTTTTTTTTTTGTGCTTGTTTTACGATTTGATATTTTAGGTAAGAAATTTTTTATTATTATTATTTGCTAACAAATTCCTGTAATTGTGTGAAACACTTAAAAATATAAAATTAAGCTGATTTTTATTTGAGTTCAAGAAATGAAAGAAATTGAGATGGTAAGAAACAAACTTGAAATAAGTAAAGTATAAATTAATAACACAGCAAAGTTTTATTTTTCAAAAAAAAAAAAAAAACGAACATAGGCAATTCAAATATTTTATAAGGCAATGTTCCCTAATGTAGCCCAAAACCTGGTATGTGAAAAAGTAGAATATTCCAACTTCAAATAAATCAACTTATAGGACAACTCCTTGGGATTTATAGACTACCAGGGCAAGTTTTTTTTTTTTGGTAAAATATCACGAAAAACCATTAAAAATTGCACAAGAAATGGCAAAATAACAAAACAAAATGTGTAAAAAATGAAAAAGTTAAATATTAAAGTTCGTGGAGTATAAGAATTTACCGCAAAATCTAAGAAATATTGGAAGAATTTCAGCTTTTAAATCCTTTTTAAAAGAGCATTTGTTAAAAAATTTAGAAATGCTTTTAATGTTATAATTTATATATAAAAAAAAAGTTATATAAATGTCGATCATATTTAAAAAAAAATTAAAAACAATATTTTTTTAAATTCGTAATTTTTTTCCCAAAATCTATTTTATTCTATTATATAATTATTCTCTTATATTTTATTTATGTCTATTTTTTGAGGCACTAGATGCAGTTTTTTCGGGTTAGTTTGCCTTACACTTTTTTCTCCTAGTCTATAGCGACAATTGTGCCGAAGACAGGAAAACAAAATTCCAATTGGTTTCCGAGATATAGCCGTGAAAAAAACTGGTTTTTCTTCGGTAAAATTAAGTTTTAGCCAAAATATACATGAGGCCATAAAATCCGAACAGCGATAAGTACTTTGAAAAACCGCAAACGAGAAGTAGTGTGCATTTTTTGTGTTGCACTGTGTATTATTAATATAAATATGTTAAAACTTACTATGAAGTCGGTAAATAATAAGAGAGATCGAAATTTCCTCAAGGTTAAGAAATTATTGAATAATTTTGATATTGTTGGGCCACATTTACATAAACTAGTTGTGTCATCTATCCAGACTGGGACATTTTCTGATTATTTAATAGAATCATGTATTGTACCAATACAAAAAGTAAAAAATACAATCATGTATTGTACCAATACAAAAAGAAAAAAATACAAAAGCCCCCCACGAAATTCGACCTTGAAATAGGTTAACAGGTAAGATTTTAGAACAAATTATACACCAACAATTGAATAAATAATTTGAAATAAATAGTTCAATAGACAAAAATCAATCAGGGTTCAGATATCATCAGACAATCATTAAACTCCATCAGTGATTCTGAGAATACTGTAATATTTGTTATGTTTTTTATTGTTTGATTGCGTCTATATGCAATTTTTATGCAATCACTGACATGTAGATAAACTGCTTTCCAATACCACATGCACTACACACTAGTGCAGACAAAATAATGAGTAGTAGGTATCGAGTATTGAGAATTTGCCTTTTGTTTTTTGGTACTCCATACTTAAAAGTAACTACTCAATATTTTCAGATTTGTGTTTTAGACAGGTAAGCAATAGAAAAACGCAAGTCCGCTAAAATAATAAGCTTTAAAACTCTGCTGGAAGAAAAAAATCAATTCATAAAAGTAAAAAAAAAAGTTGAAAAACTTTAAAAAGCACGGAAAAGTTTGTGAAAAAAAACTTTCAAACTATATTTTTCAAAACCGTAAAATTTGAATTTTATATAAAATTGAAAATTTTAATAATATTTATAAAAAATTTTAAATGAACTACAAATTTAAAACCCGTTAAAAGCATCGAGTAGTACTGAGTATCCAAATTAAAAATATAGAGTAGTATCGGTTATTGAAAAGTAATCAAATTTACCAGCACTACTGCGTACTACACTTTAGGAAGAGCGTTTAGTACTCTGACTGAAAGTCGGATCGATTTTTTGCTTCAATTATATCAATTTTAAAAATCCTGTTTTATGCCAATTTCTACTATATTCTATTAAGCTCGTACCTTTGTTTTTTAGTTTTTAGTTTTTAAGTTTTTTTTACTTCTTCTTTTTTTAAATATTTTTTTGCTTTTTTGCCTTTTCTGATAATTTTATATAAAAGCAATTGATGTCTTTTTGTAAATTTTTATAAAGTAATTTATGAAAGTGATAGAGTTTGTTTGGTTTTATTGTATTATATATATTTATACATGGAAGTATATATGTTCTTATATTTAGCAATATCAATAATTATATACCATGAGATAAAAAAGATCAACTTATATATATCATAAGATACAACGATATATGATGATATATAGCGCTGTATTACAAATTTTGGTAGAAATAAATATGAGATGAACCTACGAGGGCGGATCAATAAATGCGTGACTTTTTGAATGAGACACAGTTTTTTTTTTGCAAAAAAAAAAAAATATTTTTCAACATAATCTCCTTTAAGCTCAATACACTTAATCCAACGTTTCTCCAATTTTTGTATAGAATTTTTCGAGGTTCATAAAATATGCATTTCTTGGCCTTATGGAGTCGTTTTTTTTAATTCTCGTTAAATGGGTCCAATAAATTGGCATAATATTCGCCGTTTATTGTTTTTCCCTTTTGCAGGTAAACGATGTGGATTATTCCGCGTGCATCCCAAAAAACTGTTGCCATCACCTTATTGGCCACGATTACGTTTATGGTCAATTGAGGGCAAACGCGGCACCCATCTTGCAGACAGCTTTCTTAAACCCAACTGATCATTTAAAATCGAAACCGCACTGCCATATGAAATACCTACGGCATCAACAATCTAACGCACACTCAGGGAACTTCTGCTTTAAAAATATGTAGTTGTTTGGGTTGTAATACAGTTTTTTTATTCTTAATGTAAATGTAAGTCATTTGTAAAACAAATAAAATTTTTAACTAACCTTGTAGTTCATTTAAAAAAACAACTCACATCAAATGACTGTTTTATGATTTTACATTCATTTTTTACAGTTGTTTTTGGTTATTTAAAAAAATAAAAAAAAAAATTTTTGGTTTATTTTTTACTACCATGTGGTTCATTTTTACTACAATTGTTAGTCATTTTTGAACATTAAAAAACAAATGACAATGTTAGTTGAATTTAATGAAATGTAAGTCGTCCTTTTTTTAAATGAAATTTCATTTGTTTTTGACTACAATTGCAGTCGTCTTTACCAACATAATTTCCTAAGTGCACTTTTACTCTTCGATCGTCCAACACCATATCGAGGATTTTTTTGACATTTTCGGGTGTATTGACCTCAATTGGCCATCCAGAACGTTCAGCGTCATTTGTACTTGTGCGACTACAACGAAAGTCAGTAAAACCACTTTTTACCATTGAAATCGATTGTGCAGTGTCCCCATAGTATTTATCACGCTTTTCCTTGGTTTGATTGACGGTTTTTTTTTCGCATAAATAATGTTTAATGAGCACTCGAAATTCACTTTTTAAATTTTTAAAAAATCCACGAGGTTGTATGTTTTGAACAGCTGTGAAACGCAAAGTAAACGATGGAACTTGCTCAAAATTTGACAGTAATCTATTAACAGGTGGTACTTGATGGGAGCACTGTTGCATTTCATATAGCTACGAGGGAAGTTCGAAAAGTCACGGACTTATTGATCCGCCCTCGTATATACCGTTATGTAAATAAATATAAATTTATCAAGCTATATATGATATATATATAAACTTTTTTCGTCGTTTAGTTCTATTCGTAACATAGAAATTTATATAAAAAATGATTGCTATTTTGTAAAATTTCGCTGGGTTGAAGCTAGCAACAGCTGTTGGGATTTTAAAATAATATTTACATGGATATTTTGCTGTTAACAAAACACAAACCATAATACATACAAACAAAAAAAAGCAAAAAAAAATTCTAATAATAATGATGTATAAGGTCGCCTTTGACATAAAACCATATTTTTTAAATATAAAAATGTGTTCGTACATACATACAGTTGTAATGAAATTTCCCAGGCAGAACAATAAAATCGGAACAGTAATGGGAAAGCGTCGGCGACGGTCGGTTATGAATTGCTTAACAATCTTGAGAGTATTGTCTTGTTACCCGATTGATAACAGCGGCCAGCCGTTGGCTTCCACCGTTGGCATAACGTTGGAAATTCGAACAATTTGGTGCTTTATAAATAAAGTTTAATTTTGTGAGATGTCTAATGAAACACGCATCATTTAAAACAAGCAACCCTGTTCGGCTTTAGTCTTTTAAAATAATAATTGCTGATTGAACAAGTAAAATATTAAAAAAATGATCATTCTGCTGAATAGTTGTAACATTGGTATAAAAAACATTGGGGGCAAAGAATTGTGCAGGTGATACAGGCAAAGCACTTGCTTTTTGTTTTTCAATTACAGTATTAATTGTATCTTTGGTGATTTCCTACAGGGTAGGCTTTACAAAAATGACAGTGGTTTGCAATTGCTATTTTTTTTTTATACGGTTGGCAATTTCTACCTGTGTTAACTGAATTTAACACTGCCTGTCGTCATATTTACCTTCCCCTTCCCTAACCAAATGTCCCACAATTTGTTTACCATCTACTTTGATTGTGGTATTAACATCATCGTCATCATTATGCTTTTTGGGTGTATGTATTTGTGAGTTGGTTGTGTCCTTGTCAAAATTGTTTGTTTTGTTACAAATGTTTCTGTGTGAATGTTAAATAGAAATTTTGTTAGCCTTTATGGCGAATTGTATTTACATTTTAAATTATAACTTTGCTTTCTTTACAGATTTTATTTAAAGAAAAAACAAAAAATCGAAATTAACGTGGTAGTCAAATTTTATGTCTCAATTTTATTGTTTAAAACTACAGGGAATGTTGTAAAAGTTTTTATTAAGTTTTTAATAATTTTTGATATTGCTAAGTAATGTGGTCAGAAAGACATAAAAAGAACATTTGAAAAAATGACAAAGACTTTCTAGGCAAAATTAATTAAAACTGTTAAGTTTAAATAAAAAAATACTCAAAAAAAATAATTATATAAAAAAAATATACAAACAATTTTTTTCTTCCAAAATCTGGGTTTTGTAAATAAAAAAAAAGTCCTTAAAATTTTATTGACTTTTTGAAGATCAAAGAATTTTGAGGTTATTGTCATAAAATCTAAAAAATATTTGATCGTTAAGTATATTTTCAACTAACTTTTCGATACTCAAGTGAATGCGGGGTCATATACTAATCGAAAAAATTAGTAAACAATTTTTCAAAAACTACTAAAAATTTGTTCAGAATGACGTTTGCAGTCAAAACTGTTAAAATAAACAGATTAATTTTCTCTAAATATTAGTAAAATAAGAATAGCAAAACTACACTTAGAATACTATGTAGATAAAGACCACTGCAAATGGAGTTTACAACAAATGAAATTTCACTTAAAGAAAGGACGACTTACATTTCAGTATATTCAATTAACATTGTCATTTGTTTTTTAATGTTCAAAAAAGTAACCACTATTGTAGAAAAAATGAACAACATATGATAGTTAACAATAAACAACCATTTATTTTTTTAAATAACAAAAAACGACTGTAAAAAATGAATGTAAAATCATAAAACAGTCAATTGATGTGGTTTGTTTTTTTCAATAAACTACAAGATTAGTAAAAAATTTAATTTGTTCTACAAATGACTGACATTTACATTAAAAATAATGAAACTGTATTACAACCCAAACAACTAAATATTTTTAAAGCAGAAGTTCCCTGAGTGTGTTAGCTAAATTTTAGTTCATTGAAAGTAACAAATTAATTTGCTAAAATCAGCAAAAATTTAGCCAAATATTAGCAGACAAAAAATCATAAAAAAATTTTAAATTTCAAAGATTTTGTTCTATATGCGAATATAAATACGCCCTTCTGAAATCAGTCGTCTGCAAATTTATTAACAAATATTTATGTTAATTTTAGCAAAATTTACTGTTATTTGGTTATTTAACAATTTAAGGTGAATATGGGCATATTAATAGTCACATACGTTACCATTCGTACGGTTCAAGGAGTTTGCGAATAAAACTCTAAATCGAGTTTCAATTTAATAATTGTTAAGAAAAAAAAAACAAATCAAAGTACAATTGTAAAGTCCATGGATATAGATGTGGCTAATTAATTATTTGTATCTGTTAGTTCAGTGACATATCTTTAAATTACATTAGAAAATATCATCTCGAAATGGACGGTCACGTTTGAGTTTCGACACAAAAACAATATATAACGTAATTTCAAAAGAGATCGCAATGTCCAATCAAATGTGTACATTGCTCACTAAATCTACACAAATATGAGTACTACTCTAGACGTATGAGTAATGTGCTAAGTATTAAATAACATATTATCCATACGCCGAGTTGTACTCGCATTTGTTTAAAGTAATTAACACGCAATTGGCCATAAATACGCAAATTATTCATAGATTTTTTTTTTTTTTTAAAGAAACAACACTCAGGAATTTCTTCCTATTAATTAATGTGTTGCTTTCTTTGGAAAGGGGATAGTGAAGAGATGAAAGATGGTGAAAGATGAAGGGCTTCAAACATGGCAACACTGTAATTGCGCGAGATGATAAGTCTTAGGACAGTTGTTGCTCGCCACCTGATGTAGAGTTGGCAAATTTATTGAAGCTTTTTGTTTCATAGCCCTGATTCATTATTTTACTTCGGTGGGGTTAAGTGCTATGGGAACACCGAAGGTGGGTGTACCGATACATATAAGTGATAGAAAACTCATACATATTATTTTTCTAAATTGATGTTGTCGTCACCGGGAATCGAACCCGGGACTATCCGTGTAACAGTCCAACGCGCTAACCACTACAATTTTGGTATCAAATGAGAGGTTTTTTGAAGACACATTCACTGGTTTACAATTATGCTCAAATATTTTCAAGGATTTTTGTTATAAAATACTGCATACTAATATTCGAAACCGTTCGGTTCTTATACGACTTTCCCCGAAGAGTATTTTCCCTCTATAATTCAAATATCTCAAAAAAGTGGCAACTCTGGGGCCACTGTATAGGCAATATGTTTATCAAAATTTTTTTTAATTACTTTAACTCTACCTACAAATAAATCGGATTCTGGTAAATTAAATACAAGTTTTCATACAAAAGGAATTGAATAACCCAACTTCTTAACCCATAAACGTGAGATTGGAAAGCAAAAACAAATACGTATTTTTTTTTGTTTCTGCTCCTTTACAACAGTTAGGGTCGGGATACCTTAATTGTTAGTGAGCAGCAAAAATTTTAATATTTTGTTAACTAGTGTTATTGAATGATGAATAAACTTTAATTAAAAAAAAATATTTATATATTTGTTATATAAATCAATTTTACATAAACTCTATAAGACTTATATAATTGCCTACTTATGTTCAAACTCAAAATGTTTCTTATTTTCTAATCCATTAATACGGAAACCCCATCATGTAAAGTACTAACCTACTTTATCCAGACAAAGTGAATACTTGAATTCTATTTTAAGTAAATTTAAACTTTTAATATATTAAAATGCAACTTCATACACTAACTTATTTACTTAACTCTTACCTATATTTGCAAGTAACATAAAATTTTATACTAGTTTTAATTTTTCTTTTTTCGCTTTTATCTTCCCCTATAGATTTAGTCCCACACGTGCACCAGCTCCTTGGGATGGCATACGTATATCTGATAAATATAGTCCCGTATGCCCACAACGTTTGCCAAATATACAAAATGAAACTGCTGCATTGGAAAAAATGCCAAAAGGTCGTTTAGAATATTTGAAAAGACTTTTGCCATTTCTGGAAAATCAATCAGAAGACTGTCTATATTTAAATATATTTTCACCCATTAATGGTAAGTACAATGACATGAACATGTCATGACATACATTCAGTTTATATCAAATTAAATTAAAAATAACATTAACTTATGCAGGTGCGGTCCCGGGGGGAGAGAAAATGGGACATTTCCTAACCCAAAATAACATCATCCAATACAAAAATGTGAAAAAGATTAAAAAGTTAATTAAAAATACTTTAAATTTCCTCCCAAAAACCTTTTCTTGGCTCCACGCCTGACTTGTGTAGAACATGCCAAAAGCCACTATATGCATTTAACTATTTTTATGTAGAGGATTAACAAACTGAAAGCCATTGAAAAATAATGATTTTCCACATCCCCCTTATGAAACAACAAACAACTACATAAAACTATAAACGACATGATTTTAATTAAAAATTAACCACAAAGTCTCATTAATTTATTTAATAAAATCGAAAAAAATAATGAAAATATTTAAAAAAAAACAAAACAACATATAGAAACTAAATAAAACCTCTGTAATAAGTTGAAATATGACCTTTAGTAATATATGAATATTATTAATTTTATTTGTAGATACAACAATAAAAATTTAATTATTTACATAAAAAAAAATATTAATTAAATTATAAAAATATAAAAAATACAACAGGAAAAAATAATGTAATTACAAATCAAGTGGGGAATATTTATAAATTGAGTTAAAACGAATTTCAATGACATTTGTTTGAAGGAAATTGAATTACAAGGTAGGCGGTTTATTAACAGATACACTGAAAATAGTTTGTAGTTTAAATTAACTGAAAATTTTATTTAACATAAATCACTTACAAAGCCGGTCTACTTACATTTCATTTAAATGTTTCTTGTTATTTATTTTTAAATATTGTTTAAATAAATAAAACAAATCGCGACGGGATTTCCCAGGAATTCCCGACATTTTTCAATCCCGAAATCCCGGGAAATACTTCGGGAATTCCCGGGTATTTCGTAGTTTTATTAATAAACATACTTTTCTGTAGTATAAATTCAAAATTGCACACAGAGAATTTTCTCGGAGGAGTTTTAATGAAATGTTTCACTAAACTAATGAAGTCTTCTACACAAAGTGAACTAAAAATTTATATAATTTTATGAAAAAGCTTCACAATTTTTATGAAACAAATTAAAATGAAACTTTTTCATTAGGCGTATGGAGTTTTTAATAAAAAAATAAAGTTTTAAAAAAGAATTTATGAAAATCTGCATTAATTTAATGCCTCAAAAACTCTATGATAGAAAATGCAATCTCAAATTCAAAGTCACTTCATAACGAATGACTTAAATCTGTTTTAATGGTCCTTATTGGTATTAATCGTATGGATATTATTTGATTCGATAGTAGAAATTCGACAGTAGAAATTCTTAGAATGTATTTTTATTTAAGCATCGACTTTTGGGTATAAAATATTATTCTCATCTTTCGGCTGCTATCAGCTATTTAATTTAATATTTTTCTCAGCTACTGAGAGATTTACAATTTCTCTTTATTTACTAATCAATATGGATGAGTCCACACTGAGAGAATTATCTTCACTTTAGTAATTAATTTCATCATAGCTTTAATGAAGATTGCCACCGGAACTCGTCCATTGGAACTTTTCATAGAATCTATGAAACAATTTTCATTAAAGTCAATGTTTATGAAATTTTTGTTGAATTAATGAAAATATTTGTAAAATTATTAAATCTTAAAAAAAATGAAGCGATTATAGAATTTATGAAACAGTTTCATAAAATTTTTGAATATTTAGAAGTTCTTTGAATGAATAAATGGCTTTATATGAGTTTTTAAACAATTTGCTAGAAGTCCAAGGTTTCATTGATTATATTATAAAATATGTTGAACACTTGAGTATTAAATCGTAAAACTGAAGTTTGAAATATATGAAAATTAATGAAACTATGAAATTTTATGAAAAATTAAAAAAAATAAGTCTTTGAAATAATGTCATAGCTCTAAAGAAAATGTTCGTTAAATTTATGTAACTACGAAATTTTATTAAAACAAAAGTTTGTGAAAAATTTCTTAATATTAATAAAACTTCTTTTATATAGGGTCCGCCAAATAACTTTTTTTTTTTGAAAAAAACTACTGAATATTTTCTCAAATTTCTTTTTTATTTGAAAGCACAATCCTTCCGGTTAATAATGGAAAATAATTTCATTCAAATGGCTGCTTTGGCTGGCCATGCAGTATGAGCTTCATCTTAATAGATGATTTTTTTGTCAAAATCGGCATCGGGAAAAAAAAACGTTACATGGCGGACCCTTTATAATGAAATTCTTCATTAATATCATGAAGGATAATTTTATTAGTGTATAAATTGTTTTTCATGAAAAAAAACTCTAATAATAGTAATAACAAAAAAGGAAAGGTATCCCTATGGGGAATGTTACCGGTCCTGCGTGTGACACAGGATCGGTCCCTTCGTGCCAGAGACCGGTCCTCTGCTAAACCCTACCCTTTGTAAACAACTTTCAACTTTAACATGGGCTTGTCATAGGAGAGATTCATTTTTCCTGCTTTAAACCACATAGTGACATGCCACAGGACTAACAAAAGATGGGCATAAAACTAAACGAAAGCTAAACAGCTTCCAATGGGTAAAATTCTGGCCAACTGGCTTTTTCTTGTTAATACGCATTTTGGTTAAGTGGTATGTCCTCCCTTTACCAGTCACAGGATTGGTAATTTTAGGACAATTGACACTGCTTTAAACCACATAGTGGCATGCCACAGGACTAACAAAAGATGGGCATAAAAATAAGCGATAATGGGTAAACATTAAAAAATGTGAACTTTTTTAAATTTTTTTTTTAGTTTTTATTTAAATGCGAATAAAAGTCTGCCCTTATAAAATTAGCAATCTACCATGTTTAAACAAAATTTTCAGTTGATTTTACCAAAATAAACTGTTATTTGCATTTACTAAATTTGAGGTAAATATAGCAAAAATTTTGTTAATATTACTTTGATAATTTTAAGGAGTAGAATGTTATTTTTAATTAACTAAAATTACCATCGAGTATATCTAAAATTTGGTAAAGTTAAGAGATTTATTGTTGCTAAATTTATGATTTTTTTTGTAAAGAACATTTTTTAACAAATTTCTATTAGTTTTTTAATGCAACGAATATTTCGAAAAGTGGAGCTAATATTAGAGTTAAGTGTTCACATTCATGTACTTTATTTTTTTAACCTTTATTTATTTCGGTAAAGACTTAAAAAATGGCTTGAGCTTAATGGAATTTCGATCACTGTATAAAAGGAACGTTTAATACCGATGTGTTCACTCTTCATGAAATCTAAACACATCCATTCAAAAACGACTTAAATCGAATCGAAATTTTTTGGAATGACTCTACCTTTTATTATATTAAAGTTAAACTTGGTTTAGTTAAGCCGGTAACGAATTTTGTTTTCCATTTCCAAGTTTATTAACAAAAATTTGTCGAAACCACTTCATCTTGTTTACAATTTTGATCTTTATCACAATAAAACGAAATAAAACGCATTTCAGAAGCAGTATTCCATTTAAAAACTTTGGTAATCTAAGTATAAAGATAATCTGTATCCTAAAATCTCGGCTTTAATGTAAAATTCAAAAACGTTAAAACAATACAATTAATGCAAAACACTTGACACTCATACATTCTCTTTCGCAAATACACATTCGTATGAAACAGCCTACACAAGCCATAACGACTTTGTGGTCATTTCCTGTTTAATACACATCAAATGCATCTATTGTGAGTGTGTGTGTAGGTGTGTTTCTGTATTTTTGTGTGTACCTAATACAGAAGTAGAATAGATTAAACTAGTTTACGGTAATTTTGAACACTGAATTAAAATATGTCTACATATTTATTCAAGCCTGTTTAACACAAAATCACATGAAAATAATTTTTACTCGTACAATTTTATTTTTAATTTTTAAGATTTTTCTAGGAGACAGTTTGACTATTTCGACTACAATATATTGAACAAACAATAACCAATTTGTTCATGAATAACATAAATATAAATAGTATCAAATAAGAAACAAACCGTATGTGTAAAGAAGTTTTAGTGATACAGGCAAGAACATATTTAAAAAATCGAATTTACCTAAATTTACATTTTAGTATGGTTTTTTTTAAGTGCTGAGTTCATATTCCAACGCAGCAGTCAAGACATAATTAATAAAATTCATGGATACACTCTGAAGATATGACAAATTGTATTCAATATGGTCTGTGGTCTTTTCACTAAATTACTATGAGTAATTAGTGAGTAATAATAATAATATATTATTCAAACGCCAAGTAGTACGTTTATAGTCAAACATATATTTAAATAATGTTTTAATTTTGTGCAAAAGTTATATAATTTAGTGGACACAATTGGCCATAACTATATAATTTATCCATCTCTATTTCCGTTTTTTTTTTTTTTGAAAATTTTCTATTTTTACGACTTTGTCAACCTTCAAATTATTCTTGTTTTGGCAAATTTTTCATTATTTTTAAATATGTTTTTAATTTAATTTCGAAATATTAAATCGCTGGGTCTAGTTAAAGTAATTCATCTTTCTTCACCTATAATCTTTGCTCTGTCCACTTTCCAAAGAAAGCTATTCTAAGTAATACTTCTCTTTAAACAAAATTTCGAAAAGTACCATATCTAAAACGAAGCACCATTTCAAAAAAGTTGCAATAGTTTGTGTAGTATTTATTTTAATAAGCCCAAGTAAACAGGTTTTGATATAGTTGTATAATACTTCATCCAGTTATTTATAATGATATATTGTAAAATATATATTCATACAAAGTCATATAAAATTATATCTCAAATATATTATTACATCTTTCTTTATGCTACGCTTCATGTAACTACTGCAATACTCGTATATACAAAAGTATTATTACATATCGATCTGTATGTGATCGATAGGGGGACGGAAAATGGGTCATTTCCTCAGCCAAAATTAAATGTTTCAATACAAAAATGATAAAGATGTTACAAACTTTAATTGATAGTACCCTAACATCCCTCCCCAAAACGTTTTTCGGGATCCGCGTCTACTTATATGTTTGTATACAATTGTATCTAATTGGATGTAAATGTATAACATTACATATAATTTAATATATTTAAATGAAGACAAAATTCGGATGCAATTGTATTAAATTAAATACAAACTCTCTCCTGAGCAGGAGCAGGAGGGATGTCTCGAGGCTGGCGGCTGTTCTGACCGGTCACTGGCTGATTGGTAGGCATGGCATTAGACTTGGGATTGTACGCGGTTCGCATTGTCGCAGCTGCGGCATACCGGGCGAGGAGGAGACTGTGGAGCATCTTCTCTGAATATTCGACTCTGGATCTTGGGTGACCATATACTGGACGACCTCTCGGTAATATCACGTGTGGGATTCGGTGATCTCATACGTTATCTTAACCGAACGGCGTGGGTCTAGTACTCCGGATACTAGTTCCTTACGGGTAGTGTGGTCTCTTCAAAACGGAGTCGCTTTTTGGCTCTACTTGATGCTCACGAGTAGCGTGAGCTGCCACTTAAACCAACCAACCAACCAATATGATGTAATTAGATATTATCATTTTCGGATATAATTATTATAAAACGAAAATTAACAAAAAAAAATTTTACATAGGATCTTAAAACTTTAAATGGTACTAGAATTTAATAAGTGTTAAATTTGCTAAAAGTACCGAAAAATTAGTCATTATGTTCTTGAAACTCTCAAAAAGTACATGGTACAATAATCTCAAAATGTATCGAAGCATCGAATCATAAATTTTTAAAAGTGTCAAAGATGCAGTACAAACAACAAAAACATTGTTCTATTTTTATAAATTATGTATTATTCCACTTTCCACTATTTTCCCATATATTGTGAGTCTTGCCAAATATATTATGTATTTTTTGTTTATTTCGATAAGGTGGCATCTCATGCAGTTAGAGAAGTGTTGCCATTTTTTAAACAATTTAAAAACTTTTAATCAAAACTTCATTGCGATTCGTGCGGAAACTATTTTAACGACTTTGAAAAACTAAATCCATAGTTCTTAATAAGTTATAACCCTACTTCACAGATTTAAAATATGCACCAAAATTTTACTAAACGGTTGCAGACATATAAAATTATTAACGTTTTGATATTTAGTAAACTAAGCAGTTTGGAATATCTTCTAAATTACCAACAAAATTACAACTTTGTAACATATAAACCAATAAACTGATTAAAGAACAAAATTAATTAAGTCTTTTTCTTATTTGATTATGTTAATATTAATGCCATTGGTAAACAGATTGGATTAAAAAAACGAAAAATGTAAATTGCCTCCAACGAAATTCTAGAAATAAAAAATTTTTACAAAACTTCAATATGTTATTTTTGAGTTTAGCTATTCAAAATTAATATAAAACTATAATAACAATTAATTATTAATTAGTTTGTAAACTAGTGTTGTCGAATACATTTCAATCAAAATTACCATTTCATGTAAAAAGCTGTTTGCTAATGCCTTCTGCTTAGTCATTGACATCAAATCAAATGGAAACCACCTCATTTTATGCTATTCAATTTAGATATTTAGATCTACTATGGTTAACAATAATGGGTTTTGTATAAAAAGATATAGATACAGACTCCTTTTATACAATCAACCACTAACGCAATAATTTAACAAATACACAGACACAAACAGATAGACAGACATATAAAATGGTGACATTTATTTATTAATTTATTTAATTTATTTTCGATTTTTTTTTGTAATAAAAAGTAAAGACTTCCTTAAAAATTTTAATTTCACAGTTTATTTAATTTTAACGGGACATTCACTAGTCGGGCCTTAGCATTAGAAGCATTATTTCTTAAATAATTTAAAATATAATACTCTAAACAATGATTGAATTATTGGTGCGCCCCCGTAGGCTAGTTGGTAGCGTGCTGGCTTATCAGTCCGGGGGTCGTGGGTTCGATTCCCACCAGAGGCACTGGTCTGTTTTCGCTACAACGCGCCGAAAGCCATAGTAGCTAGTGCTCGGTTAGAGTAATAGGATATAATTTGTAATTAGTTATATGATTATTAATTAATAAATAAAAAAAAAAAAAAAAAATGGTTGAATTATTAGCATAGTCATATATTTGTTTTTATTGAATTTGAAAATTTTGATTATTTGGTTTTTCAAATTGTTGAGCAAAAGATGAGTGTTAATATTTAAGATCATATTATCGAATACCAATTGGAAATATTAATATCTTTTCTACAACATATAGAGAAAAACTTCGAAAAGTCTACCTAAAACTCTAATGCATTTTCTTGGAACGCCAATGATGTGTACAGTCTAGGATTAGCTGTCAAATAATTCTCCGCTAAGTCAAAATATCTGGCATGAAATTGGTATGTCTACCATTAGCTTTTCTTTAAAATATTAGCTTAAATAGAAGAATTATTTTTCAGTTAACCCTAGAGTGATACATACAGACGCCTAATGATTAGATTGGTATCTATGAAAATGCATTTGCGTTAACCATTGGTTTTAGGCAGTTTTTTTTCGCTATATGCTGTAAAAAAGTAATAATAAATTTATATTTGGTATTCGATAATGCCTATGATCTTAAACCGAACAAAATTATCACTAAAATTTAATTTTTATTTTTTTAAATTGAGAAAATATGTTATCCTAATACATATAGGAGCAATTCCATATGAAAGCGATCACCTTTTGGACGAGCCCTCTCCGATTTTAAAATAAATAGTCTCAATCGATTGCCCAGCAAAAAATAATGTACCTACATATTTTTTTTTTTTTTTTTTATAGTGACTGGTTTAGTGGTGGTGTGCACCACTGTCATGTGCCAAAATTGAAGAATTCTTCATAAGGGACCTCATTGAAAGTTGTTTTAAAAAAAACTACTAAAGCGATCGCAACGAGTGATAGCTCGTTGGAAAGGTATTGAATCAGGCTTTAATTAAAAAATAAAATTTTCTTAATTTTTCTCAGAAATTTACCTTTTTCCCATGAAAATTAAATTTTCCGATTTTCCACAGAAGCTCCTAAATTTTCCGGCTAATTTTATTTTTTTTGGATTCCTCATAATTTTTTCTTTAAGAATCAGCAATAAAAAAATGGGCCCGACTCCTTGTTTGGACAGGAGAAGAGCATTTAAGAGACCACCTTGTTCTCATTGTTTTTATATTTTTTATAATTGAATTATTTTTAATTATTTAACAAGAAAAATTAGGAAAATTTTATTTTCAAATTAAAGCCTGATTCAATACCTTTATAACGAGCTATCACTCGTTGCGATCGCTTTAGTAGTTTTTTTTTTAAAACAACTTTCAATGAGGTCCCTTATGAAGAATTCTTCAATTTTGTCACATGACAGTAGTGCACACCACCACTAAACCAGTCACTATAAAAAAAAAAAAATATGTAGGTACATTATTTTTTGCTGGGCAATCGATTAAGACTATATATTTTAAAATCGGAGAGGGGTCGTCCAAAAATTTGCCAATTTTGATCGTTTTCATATGGAATTGCTCATAGGCTGAAGTAAAAGTGTAGGAAAAAATCAATTTTATGGTATTATATCCAGATTAAAGGGTAGTTCTTTTTAATATGGTTAACATTTTAAAATACATTTTAATACACACAACAACATTATATATTTACATATTTATAATAAATATCATTTTTTTATAATGAAATTTAATACATATTAAACATTCAAAACATGTTTACGCCGAAATAGTAAAATACTTCCAATAACAATTGTTAATTTAAAAAAGTTGTTAAAATATTGTGAATTCAAAACGCCAAATGGAATCGATGGAATATTGTTATAATGAAATCGATATTAAATTAACAATTTCATGTAAGGTGAAGCTATTTAAATAGTTAAATTATTTCGTGCTTATGTTGTTACTACAGTGAAAACTCTAATAAAACGATTTAAACACTTAATTTAATTTTTTTTTTAATTTTGTTCATTTTTGTTTGGCTTCATAGTGAATTGAATTGCATTAAACAACAGATGTGTCTACATATCATATCATACCATTTACATTTTATTTACTAATGAATATGCATACATACGCATAATTTACATAATTTAAAATAAATATTTTGTATTACAAATTTGTGTATGGAGCATTCATTGATAGTATTAAACAAAATTTCATTAAAGATTTTAAAGAATTTTTAATTGTAAACTATTGTTCGTTATAAAAACATTATTGTTTAATAGAATGGCTTATATATGAGTTTCTTTCATAATCCCTAAGCGTATGAGTGATATTTTCTATTTAATGTCACTCATACGCAGTGGTGTACGTTTTATACTAAAAGTAAATACTGGCTTAACTAAATCAAAACTACACAGGTGAAAATGATAATATATGATATATGAGAATATAATATATGAACATGCATGACTCCATGTATGAGCATATACTATTTCATATATCTGCATCTATGAATATGTATGCCATGTATGGAAGCATATATGGCTGCAAACATTGTTTGCAAGATCATATATGGTAATGTATGTTATCATGTTTTGAAATATATGCTAAATACTCTTCCATATATGATATTAATTTCATTATGTGACTTCATATGTTATTATATATTAATTAATATATTGTTGACTTAGAAAATATGACATTGTTGTTCATGCATCTTTGACTAAGAAATAAACAATTATGGTTTCTTACAGTTGTGGAAAGATAGATTTTTAAGTCGCAGAATCTAAAACTGATTTTATTTTTAAAAAACCTTAAGAGAGTTATAACTCTTAATAGATTCGCTAATAATGTTTTATTTATATTTAAAATAGAGATAATAAAATATTCAGTAGTGCGCCCCGGTAGGCTAGTTGGTAGCGTGCTGGCTTATCTGGGCGGGGGTCGTGGGTTCGATTCCCACCAAAGGCACTGGTGTATTTTCGCTACAACGCGCCGAATACCATAGTATCTAGTGCTCGGTTAGGGTAATAGTATAAAATTTGTAATTATATGATTATTAATTAATAAAAAAATAAAATATATAAAAAAAAAAATATTCAGTTTGTTTACGATTACACGGTTTTCTTCACTACTAAGTTTTTATGGTGTACAGGGTATGGTGTATTTAAAAATTTTAGTAAAAAGAAACTCATCATTCTAAAAAAACTGTCAATAAAAAAACTTATTATTTTGAGTTTTTAAATTGTGTTCCATAATTTCGGTTTGCTTTTTTTTAACAAAATAAAATTTTAAATTTCTGTCAAACAAAAATAAAAAATAGAAAAAATTATTTTTTCTATTTAATAAGAATTGAATTGTTTGTATTTATTGAAATTAAACACCAAGTTCCAGAATGTAACAATCTACGAAAATAGTCCACTAAATGCCGGAGTAACAGCCATCAGTTTTTATAAGGAATGGTTTTTTATTTTTCTCGTTTGGCTCTGAGGTCCGATTAACTAAAAGAATATTATTTAATTTTTATTACGCCATAAAATTAAAATAATAATAAAAATAAAAATGAAAAAAAAAAAATAATAGTTTTTCATTTTAACGGACCTCAGAGGCAAACAACAAAAATAAACAAGAAAATATAAAATAATAAATATATGAACTAAAATATATGGTCATGTATCAGCAATATATGTCCATATTCCCTCAATTTTCGTATCTAAACATATAAGACACTTCTTATATGATAACATATGATCATTTTCACATGGGTATTTTTTGAATCAAGTCCACAAATTCATGTTCTGTTAAATGCTGATCTTTGGTTTCTAATATTTCCATCAGAAGGCGCTGTATGGCAAAAACATTTACAGAAATACCTTAGTGAAGCATTGCTCTATATATTTGCAACGTCTGGTTAAACAATGTCCATCGGATCTATGATTTGTTTATAAAATATCCATATTTTGTAAGAAATTCATAAAACATTGATCAATTAGATAACAATTTTAAAAAAATTCAAAAGTTTTTAAAAAAAAATTTAAAAGGAAGTGTATGAAAATAAGGATGACAAAATATTTTATACTGAACATTTCCAGTCTATTTCAATGACTAACTTTTTTATAGTCTCCGAATTTGTTAAAATGTTTGGAGTCTGTTAGGAAATGAATGTATATTTCCACAGCGATTTTTAATTTTGAAAACTGTGGCATCCCTTTGAAATATTGAAAAAATGAGGGGTTTGGATAACGTTTAAATTTTTTGGTGCGAAAGATATTGAAAATTGTAGGAAGCTTATAAAAACAAATTATAATTTTTATTTTTTTTTGTGAAAAGAACTTTAAATTAATATTTTGAAAAAAAGCAATTTTAATATTTTTATACAAATAGGTACACACGTGTCATCAATGTACATATTTCAAATTTGGAGTGCAACCTCAAATTTGGAGTGCAACCTCTACTACTTTTTGAGATATTTAAAAAATGTATTTTTATTAGCAAATCAGTTTAACTTTAGTGATATTACATACTTGTTTAGGTATATACTCTGAAATTTTCGGTGTGTTTAAAATACGTCTATTTCTATAAAATTCATAAAATTTATAAACCTCAAAACTTTCACTATTCCTATGCAAAAAGGATTGTTTTAATATATTTCACACAACAAAAGTTATGACCTTTTAAATGATGTACCAATCACTCGTTTTTCAATATTTTAAAGCTTCAGGCTTGCCACAGTTTTTGAAATACAAAAAATTGTTTTAAAACTATAACTTCACTGCCAAAAATACTCAATCAAAAAATGTCTCATTCATTAAAATAGAAATGCTCTACTACGAAATTGTGTGGACAAGGTACCTGCATATGTTCACTCAAAAATTTAATAAACTGTTTAAAAGGATGTCTATTAATCAAAGTAATTCAGAATGTGCGTATCCCTACATTGTGCATTCCCCTGTTTTACATTTATTTCATCTCTTTAAAAGAAAAATTTAATAAAAATATTAAGTTTTTATACTAGGCCCCTGGTAATCTAGTTGGTAGTGGGCTGTCTTGTCAGTGGGGGGGTCGTAGGTTCGATTCCCACCAGAGTCACTTGTCCTTTTTTCGCTACAACGCGCAGCAGGCCACAGTAGCTAGTGCTTGGTTAGGGTAATAATATATAACTTGTAATTATATGATTATTAATTAATAAAAAAAAAAATTTATATATATATATATATACTAAGCCATATATATATATATTTTAAAAACTCCGTTTAGGGTAGAAGGCGGAGGTATCGTCAATAGGGCACATATGCCATCCAGGATTATCGATGCACTTAAATGAGTTAATAAAATGTTCATTTCCATAATTATAATTTGTGCAGCTAATGATCATCTTTCATGTCACCAAATTGTACACTTGAACTTCACACGTATTCGAGTATAGAAATGTTTTTGTAATTATGTAAGCGGCTGATCAAATAAGCCTGACCAACAGGTGGGATAGTTTCGTCAGTAAACATTGGTACCACTTTATAATTCGTTACATGATTACGTTGAAATTAAAAGTTCCGCCGGAACCTTTATATATATAGCTGACAAATGTGCAACATTAACTTTGAGAATTTATCCAATAGATGGGGCAATTTAGACGATTTGAGTTACTTTGGAAATCTTAAAAAAGAAATATAAGTAATAAAGATAATTTATGTTTACACATACAAATTAAAGTTAAGATGTATAAAATTTTAGATAAAAAAATATTTAAAAAAAAAATACTTGGTTGTGTAACGACTCTATGGGGAATGGGACCGGTTCTGCGTGTGCCACAGGATCGTTCATTTCGTGCCAGAGACCGGTCTTCTGCTAAACCCTACCCTATGTTAACAACTGGCAACTTTAACATTGGCTTGTCATAGGAGGGGGTCATTTGTCCTGCTTTAAACCACATAGTGGCATGTCACAGGACTAACCAAAGATGGGCATACCACAAGACTGTCGCAAAAGGACCATGTCGTATTAAATAAATGAAAACTAAACAGCTTGCAATATGTAAATTTCTGGCCAACTCGCTTTTTTTTGTTAATAAGCATTCTGGTTAAGTGGTATGTCCTCCCTTTACCAGTCAGAGTATTGGTAATTGACACTGCTTAACCCACTTCAGTATTAAATTATACCAGTCCTGTAATAAGTCCTACTTTAACCAGTCACTTTAAGGACAATTGCCTCCTCATATGGGATAGCCGAATGCCGAATGTTCAACCTTCTACCCTTCTTAATTATTTAAAATGTGGTTCTTTGTATGCCATCATCAAAGTTTACATAGTTGACATTCATCACGGCAAGTAAATTAAACAAACTGAATATTATGTTAAATATTAGTTAAGCCAGTCAAAGAACGCATAAATCAAAACATGTTCAGAAAAAAAACAAATATTTATTCTAGGGATACAAACACTAATACACTCACAATATTTTGTCGTTAAAATCAAAGAAATGTGTACTTTAAAATTCTTCTTCTTCTTCATTTCCGCTTAACTCCCTGTGGAGCATAGGGCCTCTACAAAATTTCTCCAAGATATTCTGTCATTCGCTAGTAGTTTTAACTCGTTCCAGCTTCTTCCGCTGTGTTCAATATCTTTGAGCAAGCTTCTTTTCCAGGTGGTCGGTCTTTGGCCGACCTCTTCTTCTGTTGCCTTGTGGGTTCCAATCTAGTGCTTGGCGGCTTATTTCATCAGGGTTCTTCCTAAGCGTGTGACCGATCCATTTCCATTTTCTTCTCTTTATAATAATGGGAATGGGATCAATTTGGCATTTTCTATACAATTCTTCATTGCTTATGACGTTTGGCCACCAAATTTTTAGTATATAACGCAAGCAACGGTTTGTAAAGGCCTGCAGTTTGCAGTTCAGTGCTACTGTTGTCAGCGAGGTTTCGCAGCTGTAAAGCGAAACTGATAGAACGTTTGACTTGAAAATATTTATCTTAGTTTTGACCAATATAATATTGGATTTCCAAATGTTCCGCAGCTGAAAGAACGCACTATTTGCCTTTCCAATTCTGTGTTCGATGTCTGATTTAGCACTTTCCTCTGATGAGACCATGCTTTCCTCTGATGAGACCATGCTTCACTTTAAAATTACTAAACATATTGTTAAAAGTCGATGTACTCACTTTTCTTTTAAATCAAATGTAGTTTTCATTTGTTTTTTTAACTATTAAAAAATTAACTCAAAATCTATCAAAAATAAAATAAAAATTAAAAAAAAAAAACTTCCAAATCCGTAAAAATACAGGAGTCTATTTTATTTTAACTATTAAGAATTAACTTCCAAATTATTAAAAACAACAGTTTTTCTTTTTTCAACTATCATTAACTTTTTGGTTCACCTAAATTTAAATGAAAATAATAACTAAATGAAAATAATAAATAAAAAAACATTTATTATGTGTAGTTATTTTTTTTTTAATAAATGGTGAAATAAGTTTAAAAAAATATTTCTTTGTAGTTTAAATGTATAGTCCTTAAAAAAAAACAAAGTTTACTGATTACTTTTTAAATAAACTGCATTTAGTTACTGTTAATATATTGTGGGTGTATGTATACAAAAATATTTACATTGAGAAAAGGAAATAACGGAAAGAAACTTATGTTTGCCACAGGAAATAAGACGCCAGCAAAAAAAACCATTTAATAATCATAACGCAAACCCAATAGTTTTTTATCTGCTCTAATAAATTCTTAAAACTCAATGGACTTAATAATAAACTGAAATTAACAGTAATTTATGAAATATTTTCGTCTTTTTAAATATTCATTAATTTAAGTTTTCACAATCTGTTTTAGTTTTTATTTATTTATTTTTTTTTTTTTTTTTGTAAAATGTTGTAGATAATTTTTCTTTTTCACTTAAATAGAATATTTAATCCATAAAATAAATGCAGTCTTTTATGTAAATATTACAATAAGCTGACATTTATACACATTGAGAAAAATTTAGCTATGGCACAACTTAACATTAGTTTTCACAACAAAGTTTGGGTTATTCAACTGAATTTTAGTTGCAATACCCAAAATATTCAGTAATATAATGTAAATATCGCTGTACTAACTAAATCTATAAGTTGTTACCATTAACATACACTTTTTACTTCGGTTGGCACTTTATTTCTCTGTGTGTACACTCTGTCAAAAAAGTTAGTAGAAAATTCTGAAAAAGGTTTTCAATTCCACTTTACTATTTTTGTACTAATTTTTAGTACAATATATGTATGTTATTAGAAACAATTTTTGCTATTCTCATTTTACAAATTTTGGAAGTTTTTTAATAATTTTTTGTTGCTGATTTCAGCAGACCATTTCACTAATTTTTCAAAACCGAATGCTAAAATTTGCAAAACAATTTTGTTAATTTAAAAAATGTATACTTTAAAAACAAATTGGGCAAGCAAACACCCCCCCAAAAACATAGTAATGAAAACTTATTATTTTATACATTACTTTGCAATTACTTCTCATTACCGTCTGCATTACTTTAAATAATAAAATAATGGGTTACCAATAAGAAACTTATAATACATTATTCTCATACAAAAAATAATTAGTGAACAATAATAAGTTATTTGTCTTCCGACATTCAGGCAAAATATAATGAAATCACATTTTTCTAGAAATCTACACACAGAGATAAATTTTGCGAAATTTTAAAAACTAAGAACGCCAGTCAGTTAACGGCTCTATAGAGTTTCTGAATATAATATGTTACTGAAATCGAAAGATCCAAGGTCAAAAAATGCCCTTCCGTGGAATTATTTAACACTTTTAATTCAAGTCCAATTGATTTCTAGATTTTAAATAAATCATCAAATTATTTACGAGCGTATGATTAATATTGTTTAGAATAATTTGATATTATCAATACTCAAAAATTGTCGTTTAATAATTATTAAACCCTCCTTAATGTTTATGTAGATTTTTATGTTTATCATTTATTTCAATATAACAACATTTTGCTATGTCTGGACTGTTGCTGGTGTTTTACTTGATAAACATTTGAATGTAATTAATTAAAATTAATCATACGTCACGTAGCAACAATAATGAATATATGAGTAAAACATGAATGGAACGTAAAAAACAGAAACGGAATATAAAAATAAAAAAAAAAAACTTTTTAAAAAAATGTAAACATTATTGTTTTGAAATGCTCCTCATACACTAACACTATAATAAAATGAAATGAAATGAACATGGTAGCCGGAATGAAAAATAGCAAAAGAAGATTATCTTAAGCACTCCTAAAGATAACATTCTAACATTCGAAAAATCCCAACAATACAAAAGCAACAACAAAACAAACATTTGAGAATTAAAAACGTAAATTCCACTGTAGTTACCAAGGTTTCACTTTTTGGGGGATATACCCAGGGTATAGGAAAATTCATTTCACTTTATGCCAGTTTTTATACTTTTTTTTTGTGCACTGTGTTGTTAGTAGTGGATGTAGCATTAGTTGGTATTCCATGAATAGCGGAAGCATTTAATGGAGCTTAAAAGCGCGTTTACGAGTATACAGTCATGAATTTTTATTTTCTAATTTTTTTATACAGTCACCACTTTTAAGTTGGGTAGGTATCTTAAGACAGTTAAGTCAAATGTAACATATGAGCTTATAAATAAGAAATAGTTAAGAAAGTACAATAAATTTGCATGAACAAATAGCTATTGCTGTAAGAATATTAATCTAATCCAAAATAAATGTTTCTGTGCGTGCCAACGAACATCCTCAGAAAATCAATATAGAATCAAGATCTCAATCTTACCCTTATTATTTAGTTCACTTATTGATAATCTGCATGTCATTATCAGGGGAAGACAATTTTTTTTTTTTTTTGGTGGTAACATTGCACTGTTTTTTGTTAATAAAGGGTCCGCCATCTAACGTTTTTTTTTTCGATGCCGATTTTGCCAAAAAAAATCATCTTTTCAGATGAAGCTCATACTGCATGGCCAGCCGAGGCAGCCATTTGAATGAAATTATTTTCCATTATTAACCGGAAGGATTGTATTTTCAAATCAAAAAGAAATTTTAGAAAATATTCAACAGATTTTTTTTATAGCATTTTCAAAAAAAAAAAAGTTATTTGGCGGACCCTATATTGACAACTCTAATTGCTTAAATTTGTATGATTTTTAGCCATTTCTAGAAATATAAAAGTTATAGATTAGTGATTTTTTTCCAAAAGTACTTGTTGAACGAAAAAATGTTCTTAAATATTTTCTTATATGCCTTTATCAAGATCAGCAAAACACTTTTATTAGGCCCACATTCCTTATATTTTTAAATATCTAAAAAAAAACCTTTAAAAAAAAGTCAAAAATAGTATTCTTCAAATCATTTCATGACAACCCTGCAATTGCGCGTTTTATCAAAAACGTTTTTTAGCAAAAACTGTAAACTATTACATGCTTTTTCATCGATATTTATCGATTTTATCGATATATTTCGATATTAATTGATTTAATCTATATGAATGTATTTTAGCGCTAATTATGGAATTTGCCAAAACATATCGATTTTGTTAATATAATCGATTTGCTTGGTATTATTTGACTATGTCTTTATTTGTCGACTTTATATAATTTTTATCGATTTGCATTTACATGCATCGCTTTTGTATTTAAAATTGTCGATTTTTTAATATTTATCGATTTGTTTATATATTAATAGATTTTATTGATATGTTTGTATATATATCGATTTTTTATTTGATAGACATTTATCGTTTTGATCAATATATCGATTTTACCAGTGTTCATCGATTTAATTGATATGTGTTAAATTGATTGCTGTTTATCAATTTTGTCGCTAGTGACACAGTAAGTATGTGAAAAAGACATACCAAAACCCCGGGACACGTAAACTTAATTTTGGTGCATAGAATTCAGTGGCATAGACTGTTTTAATTGGGTCGGTCAAAATTAAAAGATAGTTCAATTTCGTCGAACTTTATAGAAACGAAAGACAATAATGTAAAACCCTCCAATTGTATATTATTTTAGAATAATTTTTTTAATTTTAAATTAATTGCCCAACTTTTTTTTTTGTAAATTTTGATAAAAGACATTTCGAAAATCCTTATTTTATATTTATTTTGTGTTTTATTATTAATTTTTAAGGAAAAATTAATGAAATAAAACTAATGAAATTATTCGAGTTACTCGAGTTACTCGAGTAATTTTAATATCTTACTCGATTAATCGAGCAAGTCAGAAACCTCAAAATCGAGTTACTTGTTTACTCGAACAAAACCAAACCCGAGTAATTTGAATACCCTAGTTTAAACACAGTATAATTATTAGTTTGTAGCCAACCTAAAAATAAATAAATTTACTGCCTTTATTCTGATTTCTCGAAATTTTGTATATGTTGTAGGCGCGAATTACAAATAAACATACACCTGTCTAAATATATTTGTAAATCGTTACATAGATCATTAAAATATCTTTAATTTTATAAAGATTTTTTGAAAAAGCCACAAAAAGTAAAACTAGGGATATTTTCGGGTGTACCTATTAGCATTCAAAAGGAAGATCAGGACAACAAAAATTGCTCTTGTTCGTTTGTTTAGTACCCTTTATCATATATTAACCCTTAAAAGGAAGATCGCGATGATAAAATTTGCTCTTGTTCATTAGTTTAGTACCCTTTATCACATATCTAAACTTAATCAAAATCTTAAAGAAATTATTCTGTAAATTTCCTAGTGCGTCCGTTTTTGGAAATGGTGGAAACAGCACTAGCCCTATATGGAACAAATTACATCAAATTATAAGTTTTATCAAGTTGGGGGTGGTTATTAAAGCCACCCCACCCCGTTTTATACCCTGTATTTGAAATCGGGCCAATAAAAATAATACGGTTCTAATAGTTTTATCTACCTTCAAACATATTCAAATTTCTGCTCATTCGGAATTCTCTCCTGGGAAAGTTCCCTTTTTAGTTAATTCGTTCCAGGTGTATACAGAACTTGTAAAATTCGTTCAATACCGAAGAATTTCTTGTGTTTCTATTTTTTTTTTTTGTCTTGAATAATATATTGTTTCTGTTAAATACTAAAATATGTATGTTTTTTTTTATATTTTTCTTATACTTTTAGCTGGAGCAAGCGAGAAAAAATTACCCGTAATTGTGTTTATACACGGTGAATCGTTTGAGTGGAGTAGCGGTAATCCCTACGATGGCAGTGTATTAGCCAGCTATGGTGAAGTTGTGGTAGTAACGCTTAATTACCGTTTAGGAATTCTAGGTAGGTACAAAACGGAACAACAAACAAGAAAACAGAATTTGAAACGAATAAAAAATAAAAACTGAAAATTATAGTGAACAACAGCTTTTTAGAGCAATAATAAATTATTACATTTAAGAGCTGGGAAAAAAGCACACCTTGTGCGTGCTTTAATAGCAGCTTTAGTGCCACATAGCCAACCATTATTAAACATTATTTATATGCTTAATAAAGTGTATATTTCTGTTCTACTATTCTCTGACCACTATTTGTTACTCTCTTTCTTATATTTTCATTCTCAACAGGTTTCCTTAATGCCAATCCAAATCCACAACAACATGCACGCGTTGCCAATTATGGTCTAATGGATCAAATAGCAGCCTTACATTGGATACAACAAAATATTCAGAAATTTGGTGGTGATCCTAATGCTGTTACTTTGGCCGGTCATGGTACTGGTGCTGCTTGTATAAATTACTTAATGTCTACACCCACCATGGTGCGAGGTCTCTTTCAACGTGCTATTTTAATGTCGGGTTCTGCATACTCTTCTTGGGCTTTGGTCGAGGATCCGGTCATGTTTGCTGTCAAGCTAGCAAAAGAAGTTAATTGTTCTATACCGGATGATTTGGATAAACATCATGAACAAATTGTTGATTGTTTAAGAGATATAGCATTGGAGGATTTGTATGGTGCTGATATACAAGTTCCGACGTTTTTAACATCATTTGGTCCGTCGGTAAGTAATAAAGGCAGATATTTAACACTCCACACAAGTTTTTTTTATAATAGTTTGGCCAAATAGATTCAAACGATATTTTCCAAGTACAAATGGAATGGAATTGATTTCAAATAAAAAAAATTTAAAATTGTATATGGAACCGCATTAAATTTGATATTACAAGTTAAATTCCTTGTGACAGATCTAATTAAATAACATAAGTAAAAAGATACATTTAGATATGGGACAACATAAAATTTGTTCGAGAAACAAAAATTATATGTTACTATATATTGTGTCATACAAAGCAATATATAACGAGTTATAGTTGTATTTAATAGTATAACATAATATATATGTAACTCTTTTTTACTCGGGTATACAATATAAAGGTATATATGCGTTCGTATTGTAATTCAACATAAATATACATACTTAATATATAACTTCAATTGAACCAACATTAAAAATAAATTTTTATAAAGTTTTAAAATAAGTTTTCCATACAAAATTATATAGAAATATATGAGGGGCAATGCTTTGATTAGTTATTAATTGAACTCATCCATTACAAAGTTAGGTTCAATTATATATGGTACCATTTTCTAACTGAGTTTAGGTATAATTCCGGAGATGAGATTTCGGAGTTAGTTAACTAACAAAATGTTGATTTTTTTTCACAAGAACGAATCTAGCTTCTGTGGGCTAGCAGTTGCGCAAAAGTATTAGATATGTTATTTTAGAGGAAATTAACAAAACAAATATAAGCCCCTCTCGCAACATACCTCATTTTAATAGAGCAAAAATCTGAAAAAGCTAAATTTTCTACAAAAAAAGCCTGTTCGAAGATTAATTGTTAAAATAGGACCAGTATTTTTTTGCTCCACAGTTTCACTTTTGTAAAAAAAAAACTGTATAAATAATATGAGTCTCATATATAAGTTTATGATATCAGATATAATTTGATATAATTGATGAGAAAAATAAGATATTGTTGGTATCAACTTTTATCTATTTTTTTTTTTTTTTTAAATAGAAGCAACACTCAGGAAATTCTTCCTATTAATTAATGTGTTGCTTTTTTTGGAAAGGGGATAGTGGAGAGATGAAAGTTGGTGAAAGATGATGGGCTTCAAACATGGCAACACTGCAATTGCGCGAGATGATAAGTCTTAGAACAGTTGTTGCTCGCCACCTGATGTAGAGTTGGCAAATTTATTGAAGATTTTTGTTTCATAGCCATGATTCATTATTTTTACCTCGGTGGGGTTAAGTGCTATGGGAACACCGAAGGTGGGCGCAGCGATACATATAAGTGATAGAAAACTCATACATATTATTTTTCTAAATTGATGTTGTCGTCACCGGGAATCGAACCCGGGACCATCTGTGTAACAGTCCACCGCGCTAACCATTACACCGCAACGAATGTATCGAATTATATCTAATTCGATACATTTATATATAATACACAAAAATGCATATGGGGACAAAATTAGGATGAAATTACATCTAATATACATCAAATTGTACAAACTTGTATTTAATTGCATCAAATTAGATCTAATTCGATACAATCATATCGAATTCGGTACAATTTAATGTATTTTTGATACAATTATATGTTCTCGTTTTTTAGATCAAATTTGATCTCATCGCATACCTAATTTATATATAATTTAATATAATTTTATGATGTCCCACATAAATTTTTATATGGTTAAATATGTTATCATGTATTGAAATGTATGCCAAATATTTTTTCATGTATTATATAAATTTTATTAAGTGAATCCATATATGATTTTTTACTAACTTATATATCATTGACTTGGATAAAATTCATTGGAAAATTTCAATTAATATATGTTCATGTCCAATTGAATTAGGAATAAAAAATTAATGTTTCTTAACTCATTCACAACCCTTGTACACTACATTGTACACATTTTTAAAAATATATAAAAAATATGATAATGAAATAAAACTTTACATTTTTGTTAAAATATGTTCATTAGGATATTGTTCATTGAAAAAACTATTCATCACTTCAGAAATCAATAAAGTGCATGTAAATTAATCAAGACATCGACTTTAAAAATGTATTATTACGTCTTTTAGCATTTCCGGCATCAATACATTTACACGATATTCAGTTTTAAATTCACCTTCAAAATTTCTTTAATTATAATAAAGAAAACTCCCAACCCATAGTTTAAAATGTCCTGTCGGTTGTACAAACAAAGTCTAAGTCAATGATGAAAAAATGTCTTCTAATAGGCTGTAAAATGTAACAATGAAAATAGGCAATGACGGCCTATTGTAATGTATGACGGACTACCATTCTTGGTATCCTTCTACGACATCTACAATATCAAGTTGTCGTTAGCGTTATTGTGCTGTTGTTGTTGTTGTTCCTGTTGTATGGTGTGTTAAATTTATAGTGTCTCAATTGATGATGGCATATTTTAAAATTGAGTTTTCCTTTTTCATTATTTTTCATTATTTTTCTTATTTTCTTTAACTTTTTTTTTATGACAACAGCTACCAACGACAAAAAAACGACATCTTTAAAAAAAATATTAAAAAAAAAATATGTAAGTAGAAAGTTGAATAAAAAATAGAACAAAGAACCAGAAAAAACAAGAGCAGCAGCAATAACAACATGACAAACAATGAATAGAAATTCGAAAAATGATAAAGTATTCGAGCTAAGAATAGGCCGAAATGTCTAAATAAACTTATGACATTGTGTACTTGAATAAAAATGAATGAATATAAAGAAATTCTTGTGTGTACATCCTTGTCTTTAGGTGAATTTGTATGTGTATGTGTGTAAAGTTAACACTTGACAATGATAAAATGAAATGTTTAGATATTTTTTTTTTTCTTTTCTACATTAGTATTTCTTGATTTTTATATTCATTGTAATGTTTTTCATAAAAATTTACACTTTGGTTTATTAAAGATCTTTTTTTTTATTTTGTATATTTATAAAGGAAATATTAAGAATAAAAAATGTTATTGAAGTTGTTGCGGAGGTAGTGAATATAGCTAAAAATAGTATACAAAAAAATTTAATTCAAAGCTACAGAGAATCGGAGAAAACAGATGCATTGTGACAACAAAAAATTTTTGCTAATCCAAATGATTTGATTAGAGCCACAGATATAATTGTTTGTGGTTACAAAAATTTGGTTAATACAACGAAAATTCGGTTGAAACAATATATTTTAATTCATTCTGTTGTCTGAACCAACCCATTCTATTGACAATAAATTCAATATTCCCAATGAATCTGTTTTCCCAGTGTTAACTTGCACAGTACTGGTTCTTTAATGGTCCTGTAACTATAACATGCACCGTGATATGTCACAGGTTTTACCAGTTCGATGTTATATCCTTGCTGAGACATTTTCTTGGACTTATCACCGAACATTGTAAGGAAAGTTCAATGACCTGTACTAGGTTATACCAGTACACGCAGGGCCAGAAAGTGAGTTTTTTAGCCAAATGTCTTTCAAAAGGGCATCGATTTGGACTAAAATTAGTTGTCAGGATTATATAAGAACATCACATTCGTTTCTGTATTTAATATTTTAAAATTCAAAATTGCGGACCAGATACCTCACCCAAACTCGCTAAAAGTGTTGAACATTTAACATAAACCAAAAGTATACAACTGATTTGGATTGAAAGACTCTTAAAACAATTAAGTACAATTTTAATATTAACATTTCGCGGCCATTCAATTCCGCCATCTGATCTATCTTCGTTATATAGTTGAAAAATTTGTATTCACGAATACTTCAGAATCTGAATCAGATACAAATTGCAGTTGCTATATATAAAACGCCGTTTAGTTTTCTAATTCGCTTAACGATCCTAAATTTCTATTAATTTGAAAGTTTGTCCTGTTAGGATTGTAAATAAAACTTTTCAAAAATATATATTTTTTTAAATTATAAAAAAATATATATAATAATGATCTTCGCTATAAATGCCTATAAAACGCCATTTGAATTTGAAAAAGTTTCTTCGAAAGATGAGATTTTAAACTATGTATTTGCATCTACAGTTAGGAGCTAACACGGTTCACTTTCTTCAGATATATTGCTTTAATTTTTTTCATGAAATCAAATCCAATAATTCTTTTTAGCTTTGTTTTGCCGATTAGTGTGTCCTTATTCAAAGTCAAAAACAAATTTAAAAATACTTGATATAACGAAGAAAATAATGGCATTTTTCTATTTTAAGACAAATGATACAATTTTGCCCCCGGTAAATTTTTGATAGTTTCGGTAAGAATTTTTTAATATTAACTTAAAAACCTTAAACTTTTTGCTATTTGTGTATGTAATAGGGCAAATTTTTGTAAATGATTGTATGTATCTGATAAAAAAATTGGTTCAAAATAAATGTTTCCCCATTGTACTGGCCATTTTTGGAGGTTATTCATATTAATCAAGCGGAAATATTAAGTAATTTTAAAAGTAATTTATATGATTCGTCATATACGATCTATATATCAATTAAATTGTTACAATTGTCATTACAAACTTTTATATGGTGATGTCGCGCAAAAAAATTACATATCATTACTAAACATCTTACAAAAAAATGGAAATATAAATGTAATAAAAAAATTAAAAATAAAATAGTTTATCGAACTTTTTTTTTTTAATAAAATCTGCCCACACGGTTATCGAACCCGGGACTCGAAGCTGTCAGTCAACCGCTCTACCAACTGTGTTATCTCGTCATGTTATACTTGATAGATAAAAACATAAATGATTTTCTTGAACAAAATGTCCATACTTTGCAGCTAACAAACAATTAGAAATAAGTAGTAATATATGTACTCACTAGAAGTGAAAAAGTAACACAAATAATAAGGACTTACTAATAACTAGTTAATTTTCCCATTATTTCAATACAAAAATATTGTGTTACCCATAAGTACTTATTTTTATAATTATTTCAAAATATAAGGTAATGATCTGAAAATATTTTGAAAATCAATTTTTAGGCTCATTATTTTTTCAATTCCAGATTTTTTGAAAGCTGTAAAGTAATGAGATTTTGTTCAAGCAAGTAATTTAGGTTTTTATCTATCAAGTATAACATGTCGTGATGTGTCAGTAGAGCGGTTGACTGACAACATGAAGGTCCGGTTACGAATCCCGTGTGGTCACATTTTATTAAAATATAAAAAAAAATATTTTTTTTATTAAATTTAGTTTTTTTCAACTTATTTTTAGACTCTTTACCCAGCAAAAAATAACTTCGATTTGGTAAGCAGTAACTACATTTTTTTGCTTTAATTAAAGGGCATTTTGGTGCCTTCAGAAGAATGCTCGCAATGCATTTTTTTGAAGCAATAAATACTGTATACAATAAAGCAGTAAATTTGTCAATATACAAAAAGAGCGCTTTCCATTTATTACGAAGGCATGATTTTATTGTTTCTTAGAACACATGAGAGAAGCGCTTTTCACATGCTTAATAGAGACATACCAAGTGTGACATCGAGAACACAAATCATGCCTTCTGTAATAGTTTCGGAAGAGCGCGGTTATTAAATAATGCCTTCTGGGTAAGCACTATTGTTTGTTGGGTAGTTTTGTTCATAGTAGTAAGCATATAGGTAACCACATATTTTTCTATTTTTTGAAAGGTGTTTAGTAATGGTATGTACACTCTAATTAATTTCTGTTGAATTTTACCCAACTTATAGTAGGAAACTATACTCCGACTATAAGTTGGGTAAATTTACTCTATGCGTGTAAATGAAAAAAAATACGCACATTGAGAGTAAGTTGGTGAACACAAAGTTTGTAAATTTACAATGGAAGTGCGTAAAATTTTGATAAAATTTATAAATAAATGAGTAATTTTACCAAATTTTCGTGTAAAAAAACATGACGTACGTGCAATTATACGTATAAAATGCGTAAAAATACATATTTATAAGCGTAACAATACATATTTATATGCGTAAAAACCCCAAAAAAGCGTATATTTACCATTGCTGTGGTAAGAAAAAAAACTGCTCAAAACGGAAAAAAGCAAAAAGAACTTTTTTATAATGCGTTTTATTAATAATGCGTTATATAAAAAAACTTAACAATCAATATATAAAAGGTTCTGTTTATATACAATGCAATGTTATAAATTAAAAGAATATATTATATTTTGAAAATATTTTTCCACAATTAGGCTGCAAACATTTGAAAATTCCGTTTCTATTTTTTAATGGATGTATAAATGTTTTTTTACATTACCAAGTTTTATAAAACACAATCACAAATATTTCATTTATACATTTTAATTTATTTAGTAACTACAAAAACACACAATAATTAATAATTTTTAGTTTTATTTAATCTTTTTTTTTCTTTTGAATTTGTTTGAATTTTTTTTCAATTAAAAAATGCTGAGTATTTATTACTACTACAAGTTAGTATATTTATACTAATGAATACTAATTTTACACATAATGTGTTTAATTGTAAACACATAATTGGCAAAAATACTGTTAGTGTGTATTATTGTATATAAAAGTGTGCTCAAAATAGTTTTACGCATTTTGATGTATAAATTTACGGAATTTGCGTAATAATACATGAAACTTTACTCATTTTATAGTAGTAAATTTACAATAATTTTTTAGAGCGTAAAGTAATAAGATTTATAATGATAATTGTAAATATTTTCCATTACTAAATATGTACTTATATAAACACTTATATTGTAATGCTTTTCTACACTGGGTTGCTTGTACAAAATGTCATGACATTTCATTAGCGTTTCTACACTGGGAATTTTTTTCTTAAATATGCTTTAAACATTTTTTAAAATTGTGTTCGTATCAAAGTATTTAATTTTTTAAATCTTACGAAATTGTAATTTTAAAAAGTTCTCGCTTCCAGACCGTTAATTGCACATAAAAAATGTTTTCACAAAAAATTGCGTATTTTTCTTTTATATAGCGAAATAGCTTAAAATTTTACGACACTTAATTGGCGCATTTGTTGTTTGTCAATTTAGTACACCTGGCGTGAAAGAGGGCTTGCCGATTATCGGGTAAAAAAACATTGTAAGCTAAAATAATAGAAAATTCAATTTAAAAGAAAAAAACTTAATTTAAAAACCAGTCTACTGCCTATTTATTTAAACTAAATACATTTTGTAATTTATTTTTAAATTTTATTTAAACAACTGACAACACCAGTAACAACAAATGAGTATTCAGTTAAAAATAAAAGTAAGAATTTTATCAACAGATTCGTTAAAAAATAAATGTTTATTTAGTTATATGAAATTATTATAAATTATTGTTTTTTTTCTTCTCTGTCTTCAAAATGTAGACACACACTACAAACAGATCTTGTCTTAATGGTTTAGGTGTGTGTTTCAAGTTCTTCAAATTCTTGGGATTTGGTTTGAAATAATGTTGTATATAAAGCATCAATTTTAACAAAATCTAAGAAAGGAATTAAAATGTTTACTTTTTTTTTTTTGAAACCGACAGCAAAAAAAATTTCATTTATAACTCTTACGGAAACATGTAAACCAAAAATCTTTTTTTTTTATTTTACTCAGTGAAAATGAAATGAATAAATAACTCTAAAAAAATAGGTAAACGGTAGTAAATATTTTGTATTGTTTTTTTGGTATAAATACATTAAATTTAGATGTTTGCGTCTTCTCCTGTTAATTTATAAAGAACACAAATGTTTTTTTAAAAAAAAAAGCAAAAATGTGATATGCATTAGATCACAAAAAAAAATTAATCAAACCATACCCACTGTATCAAAAAAAATTGTCTTTCTACTTCAATATAACGAAAAGAACACATAGATTTTTTTTAATTTTTGATAAAGCCCAAGATGAAGAAAAACTAGACAAAAAAAAGTTCATTGCTGATAACAAATATTTTCATTTTTCATTTATAATACAAACACTCAGTTTTTTTTAGACCACATTAAAGTACGAACATTAGGCTGCTTTTAAATTTTGAAAACTTCGAATTTTTGACGGGCTCGGTTAATACTTTTAAATACAAATGATTTATTTTATTGAAAATTTTACTTAACTAAGAAATAAACTTATTTTCAGTTGGTTAATTTAAACAAAATTCAGTTATAACCATCAATTTTATTTTGTGTAACAATTTTGACCACCAGTTAACAAGGGTTAACGATACGTTAAATATTTCATATTTCGAAGCTAAATAATTCTGATCTTATTAAACAATTCACATTGTGAAATTAATTTATTTCGCCAAAATATACGGAGGTTGAAAGCTCGTTATAAATTGAAAATAACATAAAAATAATCTCGATGTATATAAAAACAAAAAACTAATATAACTGTAAAAAATATTTTTTTTTTTTTTTTATTAATTAATAATCATATAATTTCAAATTATGTACTATTACCCTAACCGAGCACTAGCTACTATGGCCTTCGGCGCGTTGTAGCGAAAACAGACCAGTGCCTCTGGTGGGAATCGAACCCACGACCCCCGCACTGATAAGCCAGCACGCTACCAACTAGCCTACCGGGGCGCACTTAAAAAATATTACTTGAGGCAGAGTAAACACTAAAAATTTTTTATATAAATTGAACATTTTTGATCTTCAAAGTTTAGTAACGTCATGATGCTTGTTAGGAAAATACCTAACCACGTGCTTGATTACTAAAAAGACAAGAATGGAGCAAAATTGATGATTAATAGGTTTTTTGTTAAAGTTCTGCCTATTATGGAGGCTCTAGCTTTTTTAAAACTTCGGGTTCTGATGAGATCTTTAGCCAGATCGAAATACTAGTATCAACCTAGCTAATATGTTTGATTTGCTTTATTTTTGTAAATATACTATTAAATATACTATAATATTTTTTAATTCTTTTTTTATCAAATATATTCACTTTCCTCAAAATCCGAAAAATTTAAATCTGCCCACACACTAAGTGGATTGAGGGCTCGCTTTATTATTATTATTCTTTTAATTCTCATGATGTGTTTAGAGAAAAGAGCCCAATTTTTTTTTAATATTTGCAATCTTTAAATTTTATTTAATTTTTTATTTATAACTGGAGCTTAGAAAATAATGCAAAATTTAAGACATTTCTTTGGCCTAGTGGTCAACAAGGGTCAACAATTTTATAAAAACAAAATATTTTTTTCTGGATATTTGGGGCTAAATATAATATAACAAAAATTTAATATTAAATTTTTTTTGCTGTTTATTGTTTTAAAAATATATTTATGAAAAGATGTCCTTTTTGAAAATCGGGAAAATGCTCAAAGTCTTTTAGCGACCACTAAATTTTTTTCGACAATTTTAAAAAAATTAGAGAATCTTAATATAACTCAGAGTTGTCCCGTTCAAAATTCATCAATTTGTTTTTTATGAAACAGCCTACTACATTCACAGTATATAAAAGTGTTTGACGATGTTTATGTATGTTTTTTTTTTAATGAAAAAAGGCCTTTTTCTTAATATATATAAGAATTAATACACTCAGGGAACTTCTGCTTTAAAAATTTGTAGTTGTTTGGGATTTAATACAGTTTCTTTATTTTTTAATGTAAATTCAGTCATTTGTAGAATAAAATTTAATTTTTTACTATCCTTGTAGTTCATTTAAAAAAAAAACAAACCACATCAAATGACTGTTTTATGATTTTACATTCATATTTTACAGTCGTTTTTGTTATTTAAAAAAAAAAGAAATGTTTGTTTATTTTTTACTAACATATGTGGTTCATTTGAACACTAAAAACAAATTACAAATTTAGTTGAATTTAACGAAATGTTAGTCGTCCTTACTTCAAGTGAAATTTCATTTGTTTTTGACTACAATTACTGTCGTCTTTACCTACATAATATCATTAGTGTAGTTGTCTCTATTAGTCATCGTTTCTTTTGGTCACATTTTTTTCGTTTTACGTGTTTGTCTACTTTTGGTTTTCAGTTCGGAAATATAGGAAAATACATGTTTCTTTTTATCAATGTATTTTTGTCTAATATTTTTTTTTTTTTTTGTTTCATTTGCCTTTTTCAATTTAGGTTGATGGCGTCGTTATACGTTCCGGACATTCCAATCTTGATATCGATGATTTAATGACACGCAGTAACAAACGCTCATCATCGGATGGTAACGGCGGCTCTTCTTCAAATGGTGGTGGCAATTATGGCAGTGGTTATTTTAGCGGAGGTGGAGGTGGCGGCAGCGGTTCATCTTATGCGAATGGTGGTTTTGGTAACTTGGGATCACAGTATGATGTTTTATTTGGTGTCGTTACGGGTGAATCAATTTGGCGTTTTAGTGCTCATGATATACAAAATGGTTTTGAAGGAGAGCGTCGTGATAAAATCATACGCACTTATGTACGAAACGCCTACAATTATCATCTCAATGAAATATTTTTTACGGTAAGTGAAAAAATATATTTTAATTGCGTATGATTTACCTTTGAGAACATATGTTTAGCAGGAAAAAGAATATTGTGTAGAACTAAAATAAATAAAATCAACCAACTGTAAGGCTACGAAAAATAAATGTATCGTGTCTATGTTAAAAATGCTGTGTTTATGGTCGGTCATGTGACACAATTAACAAATCGTCCGCTAGCCTACAAGAAATGCCATGTGCTATTTTGAATTTTGTTATTTTATTGTACCATTGAGCGCACCGCTCTGTAACAGAGATCAAATCCGGATTTCTTTTAATGAAGTATTTTAGTAAATGAGGTCGTGAATAATTAAGTCATAAAATATCCTAAAAGGATAATAAAAATCAGTTTTTTACTATAAATCTGTTGCTATGTATTTAAAAAAAAAAAATACCATCTCTTTTTACGATATTTATTATTTATTCAAATTTAATGAAATTCGGAAAATGCAAAAAATTTTGGTATATTTTTTTACAGGCAATTCAGAAAATAACGATTTTATGTTTTATTTGCTTTATTTTTGTAAATAAACGGATGTTGAAAGCTCGTCATAAGTTGAAAATAACATAAAAATAATCTCGATGTATATAAAAACAAAAAACTAACAAAACTGTAAAAACTGTAAAAACTATTACTTGAGCAAGAATAAAAACTAAAATTTGTTTATACAAATAGAACATTTTTGGTCTTCAAAGTTTAGTATGATGCTCATGATGCTTCTTAGGAAAAGACCCTAAACACGTGCTTCATTACTAAGAAGACAAGAATGGAGAAAATTTAATGATTAATAGGTGTTTTGTTAAAGTTCTGCCTATTATGGAGGCTCTAACTTTTCTAAAACTACGGGTTCTGATGAGATCTTTAGCCAGATCGAAATACTAGTATCAACCTAGCTAATATGTTTGATTTGCTTTATTTATGTAAATATACAGAGGTTGAAAGCTCGTTATAAATTGAAAATAACATAAAAATAATCTCGATGTATATAAAAACAAAAAACTAATATAACTGTAAAAAATATTCCTTGAGCCAGAGTAAAAACTATTTTTTTTTTTTTATAAATAGAATATTTTTGGTTTTCAAATTTTAGTAACGTCATGATGCTTGTTAGGAAAATGCCCTTGCCACGTGTTTGATTACTAAGAAGACAAGAACGGAGCAAAATTAATGATTAATAGGTTTTTTTATTAAAGATCTGCCTATTCTGGACGCTATAGCTTTTCTAAAACTTCAAGTTTTGATTACATCTAAAGATCGAAATACTAGTATCAACTTAGCTAATATGTTTGATTTGCTATATTTTTGTAAATATACGGAGGTTGAAAGTTCATTATAAATTAAAAAAAAAAATTTTTTTTAATTAAGAACGAGTTCTGAATGTTAAATTATTTTAGAATTTTAAGTTTGATATAATTTTTATTAAAAATAAAAATTATGTTTCTTTTCTTTTTCGACCTTAAAAGAAAGAAATATAGAGTATGATCTCGAACTTGAATAATTTTCATTTTCATTGCACAATTAAAGGTCGAAAAAAACATAATTTTTATTTTTAATAAAAAATTATATCAATCTTGTATAAAAGACAAAGTACAGTCTAGTTTACTCCCCCTGTTTTTGTTTATGAACAAAACAAAAAAAAGGCTGAAAAAACAAAAAAAACGTGTATTGAATAGCCACCAAAGGTGGACCTTGCGCTTAACAAACAAGTTTTCAATTTATTTTTGATCAATGGTGACAATATTTAGCTTCGAGCTCATATATTAGTTCTCATGTAGTGAAGAAACTACTTTATATGAATGTTTGTTGTTTGGCATGGGATTGTTACCTATTTCAAAACGTGTTCTGATGATGGGAACCTAGAAAATTTCCGAAACAGATCTATGAACACATTCCTGAAACTGTCAAATAATAAATTGAAAAATAAAAAAACTCTATAGATTATTTGTTAGGACAATATCCTAATAAAGAAATATAGAGTATGGCCTCAAACTTGAATAATTTTCATTTTCCTTATTTAAGAATATTATTAATAATTAAAGTTTGAATTCTATTCCAACTCAAATATTAAATGGAAATTAATATATTTTTACTATAATCTATTTAAGTATCAGAGAAATCACCGAGAAATAAAGTGCCAACCAAATTGAAAAATGTATTTTAATGGTAACAACTTATAAATCCTGTTAGTACAACGTTATTTACATTCGGTTTCTGAATATTTTGGGTGTTGAAACTACAATTCAGTTGAATTAACTAAACTTTGTTGTGAAAACTAATGTTAAGTTGAGCAAACGGATTGAAATTCGTAATAATCGATTTTAAGTTGTAGTAACCGAATTTCAGTTGGCAAATAGCTAAATAGCTTCTATGTGTGTGTACAGTGGCATATTTAGTACATCACAAAATTTTTAGAAATATCTCGGCCATTTCTTATAAGTAGTAAAGTCTAACGATTTCCTGTTAAATAGCGACTTTCATGCTCTAAAAAATCTAAAATATGCTCTTAAAAGATACATTCAAATCAAAATATGCACAAAAAACCGAAAAATATTTACTAAAAAGCTAAAAATTTACACTAAAAATCAAAAAATATTTTGTTTTTTCAAAATCGATTTATTACTCGAGGACGTTAGTTTAAACATGAAATCCAATATAAATATCTAACCAATGCCAATTAGATTCTATAATAAGGGTTAGAAATGGCGTTAGGTAATAGCGCTTAAAAACATAATGCTCAAAAACCGAAAAGTCATGCTGATCAAACTTCTAGCATGTTGCCCAAAGGTCATATTGACCAAATGCAAAGTCATATTGACTAAAACTTTTTTTTTTTTGGGCAATATGACAATACAGTGAAATCGTTTTTAAAAAATATTTTTGTTTTCTTTACTATAGTGTGAGATGAAGAAGGAATGTTTTGAATACGTTTTTGTATACGTTGCCGAGCGACTCGCATCCGTCGCGGCGCGGTGCCAACCGACTGAAATTCGTAATAACCTAATTTGAGCCGTAGTAACCGAATTTCAGTTGGCAAATAGCTAAATTTTTCTCTGTGTGTAGCATCATTGTTTTGGTGATGTGATAATGGGTACTAAATTAACGAAGAAACGCAAGTCTTTATCGTACCAATATTAATTTTAAGGGCGAAAAAGGTGAGGGTCAAAAATGGCTCCAATTTCCTTTTTCTTTTTATTCACATTTATTCCAAATTAAATGTATTTTAAATATCTATCGAACGACTAACTAAAAACTTTAAAGGGCTATATGTTTATTTGTTTTTCCTGGGACTTGTTGGACGCCACCTTTTTAACCCTTAAAAGTAAGATTGTTAGGATAAAGAATTGTGCTTGTTTGTGTTTTTATTATCGCTTATCACATATACAAATTTAATCAAAATCTGAAAGAAATTATTCTGTAAATTTCCTAAATGTTCTTTTTTTCTAAAATTAAAAGCACTAACCCAATACGCATCGAATTGCATAAAATATTTATTTGTATCATGTTTTATGGTTTTTTCTTTGTCCCCATGCCACTAACAGTTTAATGCTTTTTAAGACTAAGTCTGTTTAAAGTCTTATCAAATTTAAGTCATATTTACAATAAATCTATATCTGAATAGTTTAAATAAATGAAATGAAAAAAAAAATTGGGAATTTTTAATAAAAATACACTTTTATCAAAAATGGGTCACTGTCGGTCAAAATTTAGAACTTGTTAATGTTTTCCCAAAAAAAAAATATATTTCTTCCATTTGTCACCATTTTCAATAAAATTTTAAATGAGAAATCTATTTTTAAGACTCATTAGGCATTATCAGCATCATTACACAGAAAAAATTATCAACCTAAAATATCTAATTAAAGATTTGATTTGAATTTAATTTGTTTCTAAACAAATATATAATTGAATCAATAAATATTTTGATTGACTTTTAAATATATAAATACATATTTTATTTTAGACGCAATTATTATTATTATTTTTTCATACACTGTATGCATAAATAGAAATTTTTCAGTATAAAATACCAAATATATTTGAAGTTAACAAACAAAACAAGCACACACACAAACACACTCAGCATTGTAAAAAACACACATACCAACGTATAGATCACTCACTTTTTTTGTGAGTATCATATTTTTTTTTTTTTTTTGTAGAAGTTATTTATAACTTTTTTTCCTTCTTAATCTTAATAATATCATTGCCGTGATAGGTGCAAAACCAATTAAAATATTAATTGATTCAATAAAATTTTTAATTGAAACCCGTTTTTAGTTTTTTCTGTGTATCTATCATACATTCAGTTTTCCCCATTATTTAAAACAAAATTATTCGTTTTTACTAAAGATATGAAATAAATGAAGTTTTTCTCCAAAACAAAATTATTCGTTTTTACTGATTATATGAAATAAACGAAGTTTTTCTCCAAAACAAATAGTTAGAAAAGGATCTGAACTTTTTTTACAATTAAAAAATTAAGAAAATTTTGGTTTCTTATTCTTGCTCTAACCTTTTTAGGTCCATATATATTCTGCCGCAGCAATTTTGGAATTTTTACGATTTTCTGACATAATAATAGTTATGTGAAAAAATTGCCTACAAAGAGGCGGTCTATCCTCACCTATCATTACGGATGGCGAAAATAACTGTCATTTGACGACCACACAGTTTTGACTGAAGTCATTTGTATGTTTTTTTTTTCAATTTCGTGACCTACAACTTCATAACAGTTTAGTTACAAAAAAATTGTCTCCATAGACCCCTCTCCGTGTCCCACATTTTGCTTGTCGAAAGTTTTTAATGTTGCCTTTAAAAAAAGAAAAATTTTTTTCCAACTTTGAAGACTACTGACGGGCAAGTGAGACCAGATAGGGACTTACAGCCCTTCACATTTTTATTGCACCAATCCTCCCTTACAAATTAGATTTGGACATATTAAAATCTATATTTTACCAGCACAATTATAAGTATCACAGAACGCTTTTGCAAGCATACTTGCCAGTGGTCGTCAAAGGGTTAACCAATTCATTAAGTTTCCACCAACAAATTTTTTCTCTTCTTATTTGGCATTTTCATCGATGAATTTAACATTGACTTGTCATTGGTGGGAATCATTCCAAATATGATCCCTCTGCTTAAACAACTTCTTGGAAGTTATTTATTTATTTAATAAATATTCCTGGCAAGTTGTTTTGCAGCATTAAAAGAATTTTTCCGTCCTATGGCAAGCCAATATTAAATTCATCGATAAAAATGCTCGATTAGAATCATTTTTGTGCTGGGTTGACAAGAAAATTAATTGTCACGTCTGTTTTCTCTGTCTGGTTACCAAATATTCTTGTCTAATAAGTTTCGTGCTAATTTTATTATTTCATGTATTTTGTTTATTTGACTTGATTGATTGGCTGTCAATATTGGTGGGTAGCCTTACAGCGTAAAGGGATTCCAATATATCAAATTGTCTCATTTTTTTTGTTCTGTTGTTTCTGTTGTTTTTTTAGCTAGTATTTTATTTTTCTATTTGCCTATTTTGTCTTTGTTGATCGTTTAATAGAAATTGAAACGTTTTTGACATTTATTACACGATTGAACTCTAAACTCATAAAATAAAGCCAATCATATCAAAATCTTCCCCACTCCCCACTTCTGTTTATCATTTCCTACGATAAATGATTATTTTTCCAAATAATATATAAAATTAAAAAAAAAAAAAAAAAATTCAACACGTATAGATATTAAAACGATTTCAACTGAATATTTTATGGTAAAAAAAAAAACTGAAAATAAATAGAATATTCAGTAGAATAGGTTCGAAATATAGAATTGGATATTTTTTTTTTTTTTTTGGTATTAAAATCCAGTATGAAAATAGTAGAGCAACAACACCAAACATGAATAAATAATATTTGATTTTAAAAAGCTTTGAAGAAAATTAAATTGTTTTGAAGTTTTTTTTTTTTTTTCTTGTGTTGTATTTTGTTCGATATGGTGGCATATGCAAAAAACGTGCCTTTGACAGAAAGATGATAAGGATAGAAACTGTTTGGTTTAAATTTTTGGGTATTTGGAAGTAAATGGTTTGTTAAATAGTCTATACACAAAAGCTTGTTTTAGATATAGAAGAATATGTCTTGTTTAAAATCTACTCAAAAATTAACGGCTTGAAGATAATATTTTTTTTAAAGAAAACTATCAATGCTACTGCTGCCAACTTTTTGAGAGCAAAAAGCGCAGCAGAAATTGTAAAAAGCTTAAGAAAACACCAGACTATTTTTTTATATTTTAGAAAGTTTGAGGTTAAGAACAAGAATAACCGTTTTTTTTAAAAATTATTGCTATTTTTAAATTTTTGTTTATTTTTCTAAACTCCTCCGTCTCTATTGCACAACGTTACCAGATTGACTTATGGTTTTTACGTTCAGTATAGCCAACTTTGCGTTTATGTTGAGTCATCGCCACAGTGCCACTTTTGTGATGTATTTCAGTACAGTGTTATTTTTACGTCATATAGACAGTCGGAATTAATTTTTACTTACTATGCATTTGACAAATTTTATTTAGAAAGTTTGAGGTTAAGTAGATGAATAAACTTTTTTCTCTAAAAATTATTGCTATTTTTTTGTTTTTGTTTATTTTTCTAATCTCCTCCGTCTCCATTTCACAACGTTGCCTGATTGAGCTATGGTTTTTACGTTGAGTATAGCCAACTTTGCGTTTATGTTTGTTTGCTTACAAAGTTTAAGTAATGGACTCAAGTTGACCATAAAACAGCCCAGCAGTATTTTTAGAGCAGATTAACCTTTGAACCTGTTCTAGAACCGCTTATTTTGCCAACGGTTACGTAGAACCGGTTATATAACAGTTTCTTGGAAAAAGTATTTAAGTAGCTTCAAAACGGGTTATCAATGACTCTCGCACCTTAAGCCCTTAAAAAGTTATGGAATATTATGCACGACTACTTTTTTAAAATTATCGAAAATGTTTAATATTTTGAAACGCGATATTTCATGATCCGCTTTGATTAGCAGTCCTACATTTGAGGAGATGATGATGTAGATATTCTATATCAGCGGTTACCAACCTATGGTACGCGTACCACTAGGGGGTACGCGAAAATGCCCGCGGGGGTACGCGAAATTTTAGTTAGTTTTTTCAGAAGTTTTTTTCTGCTTAGTAATAACATTTTTTTTTACTTTTTTATGAATATACATTTACTTATCAATACATTAATTGTATCCTAAAGAAATAATTACGTTATTTAAGTTTAGTGTAATTATGTTTTTTGGTACCATAACAATATTTCTTACTAAGGAGTTATTTACAATTCGGTCGGCAAACGATAACCGCAAAAAAACACTGTCTTCATTCTGTGGAACTACCGAAAAGGCTGTAGAAGCATCGATTTTAGTGTCTGAGCAAATTGCGAAGTACATTAAACCACACACCAAAGGAGAGGAGTTAATTTTTCCAGCTACAAAAGCAATAGTAAAACGTATGTTAGGAGAAGATCAAGCAAAAAAATTTAATACGATGTCTCTTTCAAATAAAACAGTGGGTCGCTGAATTAATTCAATGGCTTTAAATGTAAAAGAACTGCTAATAAACCAAACAAACAAGCTGATTTTTTCTCTCTTCAAATTGATGAAAGCGCAGATATAGCTCACTGTGCACAATTACTTGTGTTTATTCGATATATATTTTTGATTCGAAGTTAAAAGAAAATTTTTTATTTTGTGAAGATCTGGCAATTCGTACGACATCAGATGGAATAATTAAAAAGTTAAATGAATTTATGATGGAAAATACCGCTAGACTAGAAGCGATGTGTTGGGTTATGTACAGACGACGCTAGAGCTATGACAGTCAAACACAGAAAAACTAAAAATGGGTTTCAATTAAAAAAATTTATTGAATCAATTAATAATATTTTAATTGATTTTGCAACTATCACGACAATGATACTATCAATTAAACCTTTTATTAAAATTTAGAAGGAAAAAAAAGTTATAAATAACTTCTACAAAAAAAAATATGATACTCAAAAAATAAGTGTGTGATCTATACGTTGGTATGTGTGCTTTTTGCAATGCTGAATCTGGTTGTGTGTGTGCTTATTTTTTTGTTAACTTCAAATGTATTTGGTATTTTATACTGAAAATTTTCTATTTATGCATACAGTGTATGAAAAAATAATATGATAATTGCGTCTTAAATAAAATATGTATTTATATATTTAAAAGTCAATTAAAATATTAATTGATTCAATTAAATATTTGTTTAGAAACAAATTAAATTCAAATCAAATCCTTAATTAGATATTTTAGGTTGATAATTTTTTCTGTGAATACAATAGGGTAATCACAAAAGTGAAGGCTGTTCTTCCCGATTGTAAATTTAATTTTTCGTAGCTACAACAAATTTTCTTCCATTGTCCGAAAATAAATTTAGAGCAGACTTTGAAAATTTCGTAGTTTGCAAACGCCTACATTTTTGGAAATCAATTATATGCTGCTTCCATAACAAAACTCAAGATGTTCAACGGAAATTTTATACAAAAATAATCCAAATAATCCAGTTTGGCTCCAGCAACCTATTAGCGGATATGTAATATTCAGGTGCCTTGAAAATAAAGATAATAAGATACGTTTTTTACAGTAAATTTGTTTTGATATTAAGTTATTTTGTTTTATAGGGGGAGTAATATAGGGCCTCCTTCCGTACATACTAGGCCGGGTCGATTTGTATGGAGGCAAAAAAATCGCTCAACGTTCAAGGAAAATCGTATTCTAGGGATCAAAATAAGAAACTTTGCCGAAGGAACCATACCTCTAAACCGAATTCTGATGTCCCGACTTTTGACCCGTACGGTAAAATTTTGAAAAATTCCACTTTGACCCATTTAGAGTGCCCCAATCGAATCCAACCCCAATCGAATATAATTTATACATGCATCTGCTAGAGCGTCTTCCGGAGAAGAAATAGAGATCCTAATCTTGGAAAGACTCCTCCTACTTTCTAAAATATCTCTATCCCGAGATTTGTTCATTTTGCTATAAAAACACGGTTAAAAAGGCTCTCTTTCAACTTAAATTGTAACCCCTTAACGGTCACCTAGAATGATGATTTATGCATTAATCTGCTAGCGCGTCTCCCGGAGAAGAAGTAGCTCCCATAATCTTGGAGAGATTCCTCCTACTCTCTGAAATATCAAAAAAGTCGGGACATCAGAATTCGTTTTAGAGGTATGGTTCCTTCGGAAAAGTTTCTTATTTTGATCCCTAGAATACGATTTTCCTTGAACGTTGAGCGATTTTTAAATCGACCCGTCCTAGTACATACTCTTCAGTATTTTTATTTCAACATAGTTTTAAACATGTAAATTTTGTTTGAAATAATTTTAAAATAAATTTATTCTGATTTTGACTTTCAACTTAAAAACATCAAATATTAATAAAAATTAATAAGAAATAAATAGGATCCATTGGGGTCCCATAACTCAAAACACACTTTTTTGAATATAAAAAATACTTGAAAGATTTTAGACATAATTTGTACAACAGTAAATGTGTCTTCAAAAAAATTTCATTTGATACTTCAAATAGAACGAAATAAACGCAAAAACTGTAAAATGAGGTAATTGTGTACCCCCTAATTAGTGACCCCTAAACATGAGATTATGCAGGCTACAAAAACACGGGCCCCTTAAATTGTTATTCTGTACAACGTATCTGAAGTTTATTAAGATCTGCAGGTCCAGGTCGGGATACCTTTCTTTGTTAGATGGTTAAATTATATTTTCCTGAAAAATCACAAAACTCTGCTTTTATAAAAGATGTTTTTTGGGCTATCGATTTGTGAAATTATTTTTTTTATTTAAAAACTTTGTCTAAATATTTGAAACTAAACCAAATTTGTCTTCTTTGATTGATTAAAATAGTTTTTTAAAAAAACATAATAGCATGTTTTGAGATGAAACTTTTTTAATTTTAAATATTCAGACGAAATTCGGAAATTTTTTAAAAAACTAATTAAATAACTAGCATCTTGTTAAGGCAAAAACTTTGTAGTATTTCTGTAGAACTACACACGTATTTTTTCGAGTGTCCATATAAACCCAGCAAAATTTTTTAAAACAAGTTATAATTGAACCTGCTCTAGAACAAATTCTTTTACCACCAGTTACATGGGAACTAGAACTGGTTCATCGGAGTCGAAATGTAAGGTGTCACGGTCCCAGAAACAATACTATAACTGGTTCTAGAACCGATTCTAAAGCAATCTGTACTTCTTTGGAGGTAAAGAACCTATTGCAAATAGGACAAACTCCATATAAAAAGAACCAGTTGCAGAACAAAAATTAGAACCTGTTATAATACAGTATAAGTTTTTCTGCAACCAGTTATTTGGAGTTTACTATTTTACTGGAAAGAGCAACATAGTTATAGATTGAAAAATGACAACGAGGGGTCGTTCAATGGTTCTTGTGAATGTATATTCCCATAAGTGTAAAATGTCCTTGACTAACTTTTAGATATTTTTTTTTGTTTTTGTATAGACAAAGCTGGTGAAAAAATAATGAAAGTTTTAAGTTATATGAGAAAGAGAAATTAACAAAAAAAGGAAAACATATAATCTATGTAAAACTATACTAAACTTTTTAAAAAGCTTTTAAAACCACATTATTTTTTTTTTTCTAAAATAAAATTCCATAAATTTTTTGTTCTTTTTTAGCAGGAAACTATTTTAACAAGATTTTTAAGTTTACTATGGTTGTTTAGTAAATTATTTAAATCAATTTTAGAAACTAACTAGAAATGTCATTTTGAAGTGGTAGTGGACAAAATGAAGCACATACAAAATGTATATTAGTCTAAGGGGAGATGAACAAAGAAACTAATCATTTAAAAAACTTAGAGTAAAAAACTTAAGTAAAAGAATCACTTAAAAAAAAGCAAAATTTTATGTATAAATTCATTTTTTAACAAGCAATGGCGGTCCCAAAATTAGCCGGTCTGATGTACACTCATAGAAATAAACCTGTAAAATTAGCAAAAAAAAAAAAGTTAAAAACGTGCGTGCAGAAAGAACTGCTTAAATTAGCATATTTTTTTACTAAACGCTAATAATACATAAAAAGCACAAATAAATCGGTTGAGTTTACAAAGTTATTTTGAGCTTAATTTTAGTTAATTGAAAGAAACAAAATAATCAGTTAAAATCAGCAAAATACATTTACTAAATATTAGTAGAGGAGTTAAAAAATGTGAAATTTTTAAAGTTTTTTTTAGCTTTTTTTACACGAATAAAAGTCTGCCATTATGAAATCGGCAACCTACAATTTGTTAGAAAATTTCTGTTGATTTTAGCAAAATAAACTGTTATTTGCATTCTACTAAATTTGAGGTAAATGAAGCAAAAATTTTGTTAATATTACAGTTTTTGTCTACAAATATTTAGTAAAAATTGTTGCTAATTTTACTGAGAAAAATGCTATTTTCAATTAATGCTTTTTTCACAAATCTGCTAAATTTAGCAGTTTTTTCTGCAAGGTAATTTTTAACTAATTTTTAGTAGCTTTTTCTGCTAGTACAGGTATAAATTACTTTGGTAAAAAGTGGTAACCTTATAAAACATATGTTTTAAATGTCAAGGCGACACGTTGTTTAGTATTTTTTTTGGAGCCATCAAAAATAAACGATTTCAGTAAATTTGTAAATATGGAAAAAATTGGTCACCGTTATGTATTTAAATACTTTCATTTGAAAGGTCTCAGTCCAACCAATATTAAAGTCGAGCTAAATTCTACTCTTTAGGAGTCTGTTCCTTCCTTTACGACTATAAAATATTGGCTGACAGAGTTTAAACGAAGCCGTACAAGCTGCCAAGATGAACACCGTAGTAGTCAACCTATTGATGTGTACACTCCAGAAACGCTTAAGAAAATCCACAAAATGGTATTGGATGATCGTCGGCGGATAGTTCGTGAGCTGACTAAAATTATAGACATTTCAAAAAGTGCTATATGTCTACTAAATTTAGCAGTTTTTGCTGCAATGTCATTTTTAACTAATTTTTAGTGGCTTTTTCTGCTAGTTTTTAAAGGTTTATTTCTATGAGTGCACATATTGCCTTTATTGCACAATATGATTGTTTAGGAATTTGCAATATAAACTTGTGGTTTTTGGCCATAATCCACTAAAATACATACAATATGCTAATAACAAACACACTCTTAAAATGAAACGAGGACAAACACTAATAAAGAAATTCTTTTTTTTTTTTTTGTTTAGCAGTAACAATGCAAAAAATATATATATGTACACTCAGAAAAAAAAGTTAGTAGAAAAAATTTTGCAATCAGACTTTACTATTTTTGTAATAATTTTCAGTACAATTTTTAATTTTAGTAAAATATTTTGCTTTTCTCATTTTACAAATTAAGGAATTTTGTATTGATTTCGGTTGCTGATTTTAGCAAAACATTTTACGACTTCTTGAAAACCAGTTGCTAAATTTAACAAAAATTTTGCTAATCACAAAATAAAATATATATATTTTTCAAAAAAATAATTTTTTTTTTACGGAGTTAAAATTTAAATAATATTTACCTATTAGGAAAGAAGTGTAAAGGATTGATAAACAAAGTAATTTTATTTTACCGCAAGGCTTAAAATGGTTACATTTATCGTAAAATTTTCAGTGTATAATAGTCCATAATTCTTTAACTACAATATGCACGAAAAGCTTCCAGTATTTTTCATGGAAACGAACCAGTTTTTTCAATAATTAACAAACTTTCCATAATACTAAAACCATTGCAGTCTCTTATTATTTTGCTTAAACTCTTAATCTTTGCTCCAGTGTTCAGCCAAAAAAAAAAAATATGTTAAAGTCTGCTAAATAGTAAAAATATAAAAATATGCATAAATTATGATAATTAAAAAATGTAAAAAAATGGGGTTACTTGCAAAAAATCTGCTAAATCTCTAGACAAAAAAATATGCTAAAAATTTGTTGCCTTAAAAATAATAAATTTTTAACGGTAATTGTTCATTTTTTCTTGCTAAATAAATGTTTTTAACAAATTCTTAACATAAGCGTATAATATTTCGAAAAGATAGTTGAATTGTTCCAAAAAAAAATTAAAAATTTTATCTTTTTTGAAAAAATTATGCTAAAAATCTGCTTTTAACAAAACAAAATATGTTAAAAGGCATTTGGCATAGTTTTTTGAAAAAACTGAAACTCCTGCGTATAAATAAAGCTGCACACAAAAAAAGTTAGTAAAGTCAGCAGAAAATTTTGCTGATGCAACAAAATTTTAGGCAGGAGGGTGCTTCCAAAATAATTGCTAATGTACAGCAAAATTTTTTGCTGAAAATTAGTGACCTGATTTGTTGCAACAAAATTAGTAGATTCAACGAAAGTTTGCTAACACTTAGTTGATTCAAAATTAAAAATTTTTGTTAAAAGTTAATAAAATTTTTGCTGAATATTAGTAGACTGAAAAAAACTCAAAAAATTTTTAGAAAAATTATATTTTAGTTAATATATTTGCTGAAAATCATAAACTTTTTTTTGTTATTCTTTTAAAAATATTTTACAATACGTTAAAAAATAGAAAAATTTTCATAATCCCACATTGACGCACTAATAAATTTAATATCTGAAAATATATAGAAATAATTAAATATAACATATACAAATTATCTTTCAACTACTTACATCAATTGTTGTTTAGAAAATGAAACATAAACGAAACAAAGAAACATAACGAAATAATAAAATATGAAATATACAACCCCTTTCTTGCAATAAGGAAAAGGAAAAATACAATATTACATAAGATGTGTGTCCTTGTCTTTCGCTTTAGTCGGTCTACCTGAACGTATATCTGTTTGCAATTTGAACACACTACATTTATAGTCACTTTAATCATTTAGTTTACAAATACACATTTAATCTTTATTATTCAATTTAATTAATAGACATGCAGCGATATCTACTTCATTTCGAGTATATATTTTAATCTGGCTGTCGTCCACACTATTAATGTGCTGATAAGTTAAATATTAGTAAAACATTAGTTTAAAACAGTTAAGTGCTGAATAAGTATAACTAAAATTTTAGCTGAAAACATAATTTCAGCAAACAATTAGCTGAAAATAGTATATTTGATTTACAAGACGTTTCACTAACTTATTTTTTTTTTATTTTTAACACTACTCTTTAACCCTTAAAAGTGAGAGTAGGCAGCTAAAACAAAATACGTGACAATTTATTGTTGCTCCTTTAAAACATATTTAAAATTCATTGCTTATTATTAGGTCTAGGCTCAGTGCTTATTGCCGTGCTGATAGGTAGAGGTAGCTGTACTTGCCATTAACAAATATTTACTTGCATAACCACTTATATGGTAATGTGTTCTCTACGATGGCTCGTTAACGAGATAAATCTATTCAATGTCGATTCGAATAAATTTCACTATCATATTGTTTTTTATTAAAAATAAAAATTTTAAAAATCCCGTATACTTTTTGAGCATTAGAAATGAAAAAATATTAACTAAAATACATTTATGAGTTTCTAATATGCCAAGTAGGCTACACAAAACATACAAATAAACAGAATGTAAAAATAAAATCTCTCTCTTCAATTTGGCTGAATAATATATGGTTGGGTCCATAAGCTATATAGGCTATATGGACTACTATTAAATTCTGTAAAAATTTATGTCTTTTTTTATTATATTATATATTTTTTAACACATAAACTTAGAATCACATGTAATAAAAAGAAAATCAACATTCTATCTTTAATGTCAATCTCTAAAAGAAGAAATTCCGGTATATTCTTGTTTGTGGCAAATGTATTTATGTTGTCTAAATATGTACTTTTAGATTTATGTATGTTGTACCTCTACATACAAAAACGCAAACAAACACATACACACACACACACACATACTCGAATGTTTAACAGTACGATGCAAACATTTGCTAAAGCTATTGGTGGTTTTTATTGCATTGCTATCATAAATACATATTTTCCGGTCATTTTCCTACATCGATAGGGTGTGTCCTTATTCGCTAGACTTTATTGAATACATTCAATGTTTATTTGTTAGAACTTTCTTCGAGTCATCAGGACTTTCAGCAGTTGTTGTTGTGATAAAGGAGTCCCTGTGTTTTGCTCTCCCTATTTTATTGCATTTTATTATGTTTGTAAACTAATCGAATATATAAAATCATCCTTCGTTTCCTTTGCTTTTTCTCTATTTTTATTATAACATCAAAAATTCTTATATGTTGGTTAAATTTCTAAGCTCCTTTGGCTTTGGATGTTAAATCAAGCATCAATAATGATTCCCTTTCATTTACTGAGTCTTTTTTGTTAAGGGGGAGGAAGTGCAAATTTGTGACAAATTTAACTGTTCAAAGTAAATGATTATTATTACTTTTGAGAGAATGGGAGGGTGGGGAGTTTACATGTTTCATAAAAGAGATTAAAATATAATTATTATTACTTTTGTTAAACTTTAAATTGAATTAATTAAAGACTCTTTAGCATTTATAAATTGTTTAAAGTCATTAGGAACAACTTTGACTACAGAAAGTATTTAGTTTATTTTATCAAAAGCTATCATTATCATAACATGTTGAATTATATAAAAAATATTTTCTTTTTACATTCATATATCATTAAATATTTCTACATATAAATCATATAAATTATTATAATAATAAAATTTTAAAGTTTAATAAAATTTACATTTTTCAATTTCAATAAGTTCAATAATCACTCGTCGTTGAGTATTTTATATTGATGCTGATAATTGATGACACTGTTATGATACAATAAATATTGTAAAACTGAATCAGAAAACCATTAAATTATAATTTCTTAAATATAAATCAATACAAATTATTACGCTTATTTATCACTGAACGATGTTGTTTTTTGTTTTAAATTATGTTAATCCTTAAAGTGCAGAAGAATGCATTAAAATTGTATACAGAAGAAAAAAAATTTTTCGTAATTAAACTGATATGGCTTGGAATTTTTACTAAAGTATTTTTGTAATACATCGAAATTAGTATAGAAATTGGGGATTTTAATGTTTTTAGAGAAATTATTTGGATTTATAACCGTCTGAATTGGCTTCTTTTTAAAAAATTTCCTTATTTGTATGTTGAAACTGCATGACGCATGAATTATTTTATTACATTTATTATTTATTCATTAAGCACCATGTAGTTTAGCATACAAATATTGAAATATGCAAGAAGGACAATATTCAACGAATATCTACTCGAAAACCAATCCGTATTATTTGATGAAATAGTTTATCAAAAAAGTTTTTTTTTATAAATAAAAAAATTAAAGAGAATGTTTAGAAGCTTTTTAGTTCTGAATTTCAGAAATGAGTCAGAGAGTGTTAAATATTTAGGAATTAATCTATGTCACAATCTTACATGGGAAAACCACATTAATCAACTGAAATCTAAAATATCATCTGGAATTGGTGTTTTGCATAAATTTAGGAACAAATTGAATCCAGAAACGAAAATTTTACTCTACAATTCATTAGTTCACTCACACTTAACATATCTCCCAATGATCTATGCCTCTAAATCAAGCTCAGTAATAAAGTCGCTGCAATCAAAACAGAATAAAGCTTTGAAGATCGTGTTTAATCTGCCGTTACGATTTAGTACAGTTGATTTATATAAAAATTTTGCAAAAACTATACTTCCAATACGAGGGTTATATAAACAACAAATTTTGATTTATGTTTTTAAATGTATTAAAGGATATGGATCTCACATTATACAGTTTCATCAAAATCTGATACACACTCATAGAATAACAAGACATGCGACGGATCTGAACGTAGCGAGATGTCGCCTCGAGTTGACTAAACAACGAGTTACTTTCGCTGGTGCTAACGAGTATAACCAATTACCTGACAGTCTTAAAAATATTTCTATATTGTCAACTTTTAAAGGAAGTATAACAATACTTGCTTAATAACGTCGAAATACTTCTTACGACTTAACATTATTAAAAATGTAAATATGTATATTTTTAATTCTTTTTTTTTTTTATTTTTATATATTATATATTGTTAAATTTTTAATTTAAATTATACATTAAAATTGTAATATATTTATTGTTGCCTACTTTTTTTTTTTTTTTTTTTTTAGCCTCTATAAAGCCATAATTGGCGCTGAGGCAAAAATTTAAAATTTGTTAAATGAAATATTGAACATTAAAATTAAATAAAAAAAAAAAAAAAAATTATTTCCCAGAACTAGTTCTGAATTATTAAGAAAACAATTTTTTGTTAAATTTTTTAAAAAAAAAAAAACTATTGATATAGTCAAACTTTAAGAATTTTCCGAATTAGCTCAAAAATTGTCAATATTTGAACCATTTTCTACCACTTATTGATCCCGTGCGAATTTTTTGACGAAATTTGATAGAAATATGCAATAAGCTTTCTTTTAGCTTTTACTACAATTGTTTGCGCTTTCAAACTTTCACGATTTGTATGTACTTAACGAGTTATAAGTTTTAAATTAAGAAAAACAAAATAATGTTTTATGTTAAGCCACCTTATTTGACTTTGCTAATTATTTATTCAATATTTCAATTTAAAAAAATAGTGAAAATTATTTCGGATGCATTTCGACTTATGTCATCCTCAGCGAGTAATGTTTAAATGTACTCGCTGAGGATGACATAAGTCGAAATGCATCCGAAATAATTTTCATTATTTTTTTAAATTGAAATATTGAATAAATAATTAGCAAAGTCAAATAAGGTGGCTTAACATAAAACATTATTTTGTTTTTCTTAATTTAAATCTATAGACTTTGCGGTAATCAAATTTTATCGTTTTTTACAATAAAATAAATAAATATGAGTTATAAGTTGTTTAAAATAATTATTTTTATTTATAGTTATTGCTAAAACAAATCTATTAAACTGTAATATACAACGGATTTTCACGACTTTACAGAATTTTTAAAACTACTTGTGTTTTTATAAATTGTAATATGGCAACTAGAGATGGGCACATTAGTGAATTTTTACTCACACTCACTCACGCTTACGAGTGGAAAATAATACTCATAATACTATTTTTCACTACTGAGACTCACTCACGCTCATGTCAGATTTTACTCACACTCACGCGTGAATCATGTAAACTCAAGAAACAAAAGCTTATCTCTGCTGATTCTTTGCAAATTTATTTCTACGTAGACCACTGAAATTATTTTAAAACTAATACTGGCAAAATGTTTTTTGAAAGCGCTGGTAAAGCATCTCAAGCTAGTGTTCTGCCAGTAATTGTTTTGCAATTCTTCGGTTAGCCAGTGGTTTGCCAGTGTTTTATTTTTTATATCACTGGCAGTTTCTGACTGGATATGTTTATATGCGATCACTTTATTACTTGGGATGGGATGACAAAAAAAAATGCTTATATTCTAATAATTTTTCATACATAAAATATTCTTGTTTAGTCTCTTAATCATTATAGGTTTAACTTTATTTTTTATCTATTAATAACTTATATAACCAATCTTTAAACAAATCAAAAATAATAAATGTTAACTCGTTAATTTTTCTGTTTATTGGCAGTTGATAAATCTATGAAAACCCAACATGTGATAGAATTAAAATAAATCGGAAATATATTTGCAAACATCTATCCATACATAATGTACAGGAATAAGAAATAATATATTGAATATAAACACGAATATATAAATATTGCTAGACCTCAGTGAATAACAGTAAAGCAGAACGTAATAGCAGATCTAAAGGTTTCCTGGGGGAATTTGATTGCTTTCGAATTATAAGCGGAGACGAATTTAAAAACAAATTTAGCACATGACAAATAATTCAAACTCAAATAATATTCTTGGAATATCGAAATCTAAAAAATTATAATAGTGAAGGGTGGGGTAATATTTTTTTCTTTCATCGTTAGGTAGATCCTTTCCATAGAAAAGTTAGTTGTCTAACTTCTTATCCTTGATTTGATTATTTTAAAGAAGACTAGGTGGGGTAAAGTGGAACATCTTTAAAAATATACCATACATATAAAAACTTAACTTGCTGTCACTGTAATTGATAGCATATACATATTCTTATTGTGATTGAATCAAATAAAAAAAGTACGTCCCCTGCACACATAATAATCAATACATAAAAACAAGATTGTCAAAGTAACGAAAACTTTTGTAAAATTAACAAATATTTGGTTAAAAAAACCACCTATGGAAATAAATTTTAATTTTTTTAATCAAATTGAAAGAAAAAATTAACTAAATAAAATCACGAAATTTCGCGAAAAGAAACCGCGGAAGCACATTTCAAGCCACATTCTATTTTAACTTACTCTCCCCTATGTATTAAACACATATAAAAACTTGTCAGTTGTCGTTCCCTAAATAAAAAACTAGCAAACTTAAAGTCGGCTGTGCCACATATAGCGGAAAATATTTTTTTTTTTTTAATTTCGCGAAAAGAAACAGCGGAAACAAATTTCAAGCTACAGTACATTTTACATTAATCTCCCCTATATATTAAACAAATATTAAAATTTGTCAGTTGTCATTCCCTAAAAAAAAATAATTAAACTAAGGTCGGCTGTGCCAAATTTTTCCCATTAAAATAAAAAAACTTTGTCTTTTTTGGAATCACTTCAAAGAAAACAATTCAAAAAAAAAATCCAAGTCCAGGAAATAAATTTTGCGAATACTAATTTGAAGCAAAAATTTTGCGGTTTAAAAAATTGTGGAAAAAAGTTCGCAAACAATCGCGAAAAAGACCCGGAAACAATATTTAACAGTAAAATACTTCACCTCACAGTACATTGTACAGTACGGGGAGAGTATATATTAAACCTTAAATTCCGTCTATTGAAATAAAAAACTTTTTGTTTTAATTAAATACAAAGAAAAAATGCAGGAATAAAATTAAAAAAAAAAAATAAAGAAAACTAATTTCGCGAAAAAAAGGAGATCACAATTTCGCATAAAAAAAAATCGTGGAAAATGAATTAAAAAAATGAATTCGCGGAAACAAAATTTCAAGGTAAAAAAAAAAATTTGAGGAAAAAATATTTCGAAAAAAAGACTTCAATGAGTTACAAACAACATAAAAAGCAGATATATAGCTTCGTTCTAAGTGGGATAGAGTGTATAAAATGCAAACGGGAAAATAGAGTAAATTTTTCTGTCAGATCTATACTATGCTAAAAGACCAAACAAATTTAACAATTTTAGATGACACCCATTTGAACAAAATACATAGAGAATCTTCTTGGACGAGTTTTAATTAAATTTTTCACTAAACTAATGAAGTCTTCTTCATAAAGCGACTAAAAAATTTCTTATACTTTATGGAAAGCAGTATTAAATTTTTTCTTCACGAATATTAAATTTTTAATAAAAATTAAATTTTTCATAAGATTTCTGGAAGACTGCATAAATTTAATGAAAACTTTAAATGAATAAATTTCCGTGACATTCAATATACCCAATGCAAAAACTCATTGATAAACTCACAGATAATTATCTCACTCAGTTAACGTACTTCTTAACTAACAAGGATATTTTTCTGATATGTTCCCTACGACCTTAATGAAATATCAGGATTTAAGGGCGCAATGCAATAAGACCCTTACCTTTGTTTAGTATTAAAGCGAATTAATAACTTTGAAAATTTTGTTTTATCCTGTTTAATAATATGCTTTAATTTTAATCCCCACTGTAAATTATTGCTAAGGGAAATTATATAAAAAATCATATTAAATCAAATAAATAGGCCAGAAATTTTATTATGTATGGACATACCGACCCACAAACAGACAAACAAATAAATAAATATCTCTATGGACAGTCATCAATTTGATCAAATTTTGATAAAAAAAAGAGAAATTCCGCCTTTTTGTGGCACATAGTAAAGTAAAGTATTCCGTACAGCCACACACACACACACCAACAACAATTGCATAAACCAACATGAAATCAGATTTATAACATTAAATTACCAATCTACTTACAAATGAACGTATAAAATGTACATTTGAACAACAAGGTCATATAATATTTATGTGTATGTGTGTGTTAAACATGTATTATAAATAAATACATTCGCACAAAAATTAGGGTGAAATTTAGAAAAAGAAAGAAATAATTTGAATTGAAACTTAAATCATATGGAAATTGTGTGAATTAAATGAAGTCACTAGATAAAAGAAAATTTCAAAAGATATATTGTTGTTTTTTATCAATTTTGTTAGGACAATCCTTTTATATACACTCATAATAATCCATGAATAAAAATTCGAAAGTGTTGAAGAATGCAGACGCACATATTTTTCAATAAACTAATAAAAATCATAAAATAATACCAAAAATCACAGGGGAAAAGGATCTTTTGCCATTGTATTTTATAGGACCGAAATTGATATTCAGTTGTTAAGAAACTTTAAAAATATCATACCAAATAATGTCATACCACGAAAAATTTAAAAGAATTAAATTCTGTATAAATTATTCAATTTGCACTTTTGTTGAATATAAATTAATTATGATTTTAAATAATTTTGCAAAATATTTGCAATTTTAAAGTAAGAAAAGTTCAAATACAATTGCAGTTTTTGAACTATTTATTTTTATATACCCGATCAACAAATAGTAACATCTCAATTTCCAAAACTAGATCTTATTTGATATAGATCGATATTTATTATTATCCAAGTTTACCTCAAAATTGGGGTACCCAGTTATATCCGATTAGATCCTTCAAATGTATTACTGGATTAAATAAGATCAAAATTGATCTCAAAATTAGGTGATCCAAAAATATCTAATTTAAGATGCTGATGGACTCCAAAATATCCCATGGGATTAATTTAGATTCGATCCAAAAAGATACATACATTTTTTTGTTTTGGATGCAATGAGAATTTTGAGATTAAATTAAATTTACTTAAATCCCACTACAAAAAATTTAAAGAAAAATAATTTAGACACCTGCGCATATATAATTATGTATGGTGTTTTATATAAGATTCTATAATTTTGTCTTATATGCATAAAAAATATTAAAGATGTTGGACCATATATAATAATATATCAAACTAAATTGTTAATCTTGTGTCATATATGTAATCTTACATAATTATATCTTACTTCGTTTAATGTCATATATAATTATATCTTGAATTGCATTATACATATGGCATCATATATAAGCACATCTTGTATCACACACAAACAAAATTTGTATACAACAGTATGTTATTATATCTTAAATTGTATAGATTATATGTTACCATATATGATTACATATTGTGTTATATAAGAGAGTGTATTATATATGACAATACATCTACCATATCATATTATGCATAGTATGCATGCTTAATATCTGAGTTTATAAATATATAAAATATCGTTATATATGTTTCCACATATATATAATAAGATATGGCCATGAATGACGCCATATATAATCACATATTATAATATATTTTATGATGAAAAAATATAATACCATATATAAATTGTTTACTCGGGGAGCAAACAAAATTTTAATAACCTTGAAAAGCATCCTTATTTAATTTTTTATATTCCGAATTTAAAAGTATATTATATGATTTCCTGCAAATAAGTATCCCTAAATCCAACTTAAAATCAATACACCGGTAAAAATGTATGTTTCTCAAAAAATCGTGGTTTTCATTTTAAGCTCTAATGAATAACACAAAATTTTGTTGAGTGTATTTTTAAATTGTTGGGTGGTGTTTTTATTTTTATATGCATCGAGATTGTGCTATTTCCAATTTTAATGAGATTTCAACATTGGCTTGGTTGATATATTGGCTAGGTTGATATATTTGTTTCGATCTGGCAAAAGATCTCATCCGATCCCGAAGTTTTAGCTAAGCTAGAGCCTCTTAAATAGGCAGAGCTATGAAAAACAACCTATTAAACATCACTGGTGTTCTATTCTTGTATTCCTAGCAATCAATCACATGGCTAGGGTCTTTTCATAACAAGAATCATGACGTTACTAAACTTAGAAGACCAAAAATGTTCTATTTTTATAAAAAAAATGTTAGTTTAACTGTGGCTCAAGTAATATTTTTTACAGTTTTCTTTCTTTTTATATAAATCTACATCTACATATACATCCAATGAAATTAGCACGATTAAACGCCAACAAACATACACACAAAAGGTTATTTATATCACACAAAAAAAATTTTTTTAATATTTTACCTCAAAGTGTCGAAAATTTATCCGAAAAAAAATCCATATTCAATTTTTTTTTTGTCACCGGCTTTTTAAATTGTTTGCTGTCGTATAACTTCATTTCATAATTTGCCGTTAATTTTATAAAATTATACTATTGAATATTTTAATTCAGATGTGGCTTTATCGTATTTAAGAATAAAAATGTTGGCTTTGTTATTTTTGTTAGGCGCTGCATGCAGTAAAGTAAAAATTTGCACCACTTTCTTTGCAAACCAAATTTCATTTATGATTAATGAATTTGTTTCACAAAAATATGTATTACCTTATTAAGCACATATACAAATATATAGTTGTATAGTTACTACAAACTATGTATATTTCATATAATACGCTCATAAAAAAAAGTTAGTGCAAAAGTTCGTTAAGTGGGTTTCAATGCAGTTGAGCTAATTTTGTCTGTTGCTATTGTTCAAATCAGCAATTAAGCTAAAGTTATTAGTTATCTCATTTTACCTCAAGCCAGTTTACATAGATCAACAAAGAGTTCCTGTCGCGAATACAGCAAAGTATCTTGGGATGACTCTCGATGCAAAATTACATTGGAAGGCGCATGTAAAAAAGAAAAGAGCAGAACTAGATATAAAATACAGAAAATACAAATGGCTCATTGGTAGAAAATCGACTCTCTCAACTCATAACAAGCTTATGATTTACAAACAAATCATGAAACCAGTCTGGACTTATGGAATTTTTATCTGGGGATGTGCGAAGAATCGTGTGCTTCAAATCATACAAAGATTCCAAAACAAAGTGCTACGAAACATAGTTAAAGCTGCATGTTATCCCAGAGATGCAGATATTCACAGAGATCTAAAAATCAAAACAATAGCTTCAGAGATACAAACCAGATCTGAAACACATGAAATTAAACTGATACAACACATTAATCCTGAAATCCCGCTCCTTCTAAACACTTCAGGTCTACAAAGGAGATTAAACCGCTTTAAGCCAACTGATCTTAAGTGGCGCTTCAACCAGTAGGATGTTTTTATAATAAAACTCCGTTTTCTGTTTATGTAAAATAAGTTTCATATGTAAAATAAATTTTACAAAATCATAAAAACTAAACTGCTAGTTAGTAAATTTTGGCTAGTCGTAGTCTATAAGCAAATTGTATTTGAAAGTCGGTTTAATAAAAAAAAAAAAAAAATTACCTCAAGAACAAATTTCATCCGTATTTAAGTTTTCGACCTAAAATTTAGTAATTCGTGATTCTCAAATTGAAAATTTTTTTCAGTTATTTAAACCACTATTGATTTAAAAAAAAAAAAGAATTTGTGTCTCCGCTATTAGTCTCACTTGTAGATGGCTTTATTTTCTCATATTTTTTATTTTATAATCGTAAAATAGACTAAATCTCGGAAACTAACCAAGATGGAGTCAAATTGACCAACAAAATTTTCTCTGTATCTAGTAAGTACCTTATTTTAACTAATTATATTCCTGGTAAATAATATGGACCTGCCTTTGGTCAGATCCGGAAAGATCTTTTCTGTTAATTCAGTTTAAAAATTCAGTTGATTTACATAAATTTTTAGTAAATTTAATTTTAGGTCACCTAAATTTTCTGAACTTCATTGAAAATTTCGCTGTCGCAAATTCAGGTACTGTTTTCTGTTGTTGTAGCAGCTAAATTTTCAACTATTTGTAGGGGCTTTTTTCATGAGTGTACTATGTTTAACAACATCCTCTACATTGTTCAATTTATTCAAATATTTTTCCTGTTATTTAAACGCTTCAGTGGTTATTTATTTTAATTCATTTTGTTAGCAAAATGTTGCAAATGAAATGTTTTTCGAGTTGAATTTTTTAGTTTTTTTTTTTTCTTTTATTTTGTGTTCTCAGTTGTTTGTTGTTTTTGTACGCCAATTAATTTTAACAAATCAATCAACTCAAAACATTATTAAAATGTAGTGGAATGTACATTGTACAATCATCTGACCATTTACTAAATGATTAACAAAAAAAATGCTTTTATTCATGTCAATATGTAATGAATTGTGCAAAAAAATAATTTCAATATGTAAGATGAGCTTAACTTTCACCAATATGCCTGACCCTTTCTCTTTTGTGTTAGCATAGTTAAGTTGTGTAAAGGCCACAAAAGTTGATGTATGGAATTGTTAAAAAAATGTAAAGAGCTTTCTTTTTTAAGCATTTTTAAGATAATTATTTTTATTTTTAGTTGCAAATATTACTTTTTCCAAGGGAATTTAAGTAGTATTTAAATTACGTATGAGTGATATTAATATATTTAAAAAACACTCATACGCACTAGGGAACCAATGGAGTGCAATTTGTAAATTGTTAAAATTATAAAATTATATATAATTATATATTGAAGACTTTTCTAAATGAATTTACATTTGATTTCGAACAAAAATTAAGCAAATATGTAGTAAATTAAGTTATTAATTGTAATAATGTTGTATGGCTCAATCATTTTAAGCTCTTACTTATGTTTGCAATAAATTTCAAACCATATATTTGGCATGACAATCAAAAGACGTTGGTCTTTTTAAATATAATGTTATAGTTTATTTTCAGCAATAATGGCCGAAAAAGTCTTAAATTTGTCTTGAAAACCGAAAATCAAGAAAAATTAACTTTCTGTTTAAATTATAACCTTCCTACCCATGTAGCTAATAGAATGGTTCACTTGTAGCTATTGGATTTGTTGTGAAGTTATAACTGAAATTCTATTGAGGCAATCAAAATTCCATTTTTGTTGCATAACTTCTGTTGTTTCAATCGAATAATTGTTATCACAACTGAAAAATTCGGTTGCAGCAACTTAAACATTCGATTGGCAACAAATGCATTAGCCAGCCAAAATCGAGTCGTATTTCTGGGTGCACCAAGGTATAATTATATAAACTAGGCTGGGCCGATTTGAAAGGATAAAAATTTGTCGATATTGTGCCATCGATTTTTTTTAGTAGGCAGATTTAATAGCAATATTGAAAATGCTTTTTATTTGCCAAATTAATGCTGAAATTGAATTTGGCTTATGAAAAATTGAAAAAAATTAAAAAAACCTTTAAAAAAAGCGTCAAAATTTATAAATAAATTTAAATAAAAAAAGATAGACTTTTCGACAAAAACTCAAGAAAAATTATTTTTTGGAAAAACTGCTATCGCCATCGATTTTAGCGTACAATTTCACCTTGGAAAGGTAATACTAAAATTTTTTTTTATTACCTACAAAAGAAACCTTAAAAATAAAAGTTGACAAAACGGTCAAAAAATTTAAATTTGGGCGCCTCGAAAATGATCTTCCTCATTCCAAAGGCTTTCGAAAAACCGATGGCACAATATCGATTGCTAAATCGACCCACCCTAATTTACACTGATAATAATCTAAGCATTACCATAGAAAAGAAACTGAAATTTGTTAATTTTATTATTTTTATTATTTTCGTTGTTTTAAAGTAATTTTATATATTTTTGCATATCGCACTCAAAAAAAAAGTTTGTAAAGTCAGCAAAAAATTTTGCTGAGTCAGCAAAATTTTAGTCAGGAGGGTGCTTGCAAAAAAATTGCTAATGTCAGCAAAATCTTTCAGCTCGCTGATTTTCAGCAACAAAATTAGTAGATTCAGCAAAAGTTTTGCTAACACTTAGTGGATTAGAAATAAAAATGCCTTGCTAAAAATTAATAATTTTTTTGCTGAATTTTAGTAGACTGAAAAAAACGCAAACAATTTGTAGAAAAATTGTAATTTAGTTAATTTATTTGCTGAAAATCATAACACACATTTTTGTGATTCTTTTAAAAATAATTTACAATAATTACGAAATATAAAAATTTTCATTTTCCCACATTGACGACATGAATTGCAATAAGAAAAAGGAACCATAAAAATCTACCTAAGATGTGTGTCTTTGTCTTTCGCTTTACTCTGTCTACATGTATGTTTGTTTGCAATTTGACCACACTAGACTTAGTTTAGAAATACATATTAAGTTTAAATATTTTATTTTGTCTTTTATTTAATTAAAAGACAATTATTTTCACAAGCCGGTAACAACGCAAAATTTTATGTTGTTTTAATCCTCAATTTTGTTTTATGTATGAAAAACAGATACAAAAGTCTTCCATGGTTGATTTTTTTATATGTCTTATTAGAGTTGTACTTTTTAGTATCATTTTCCTCTTTATACTACATCTTGACATGCCGTGACATCTGCTTCATTCTGCGTATATCTTTCAATCTGGTTGTCGTCCACACTATTAATGTGCTTATCAGCACAATTTTTATAGCAAAATTAATTAGTAAAACATTAGTATATTAGTAAAGCATTAGTATAAAACAGTTAAGTGCTGAATAAGTATAATAAAAATTTTAGCTGAAAACACGATTTTAGCAAAAAAAATTGCTAAAAGTTGAGTTGAGTCACTTTTGAACTGGATGTGCGATATGTTACATATTATGACTGTACTAATAACACAGTGCAACAGTGAAAAAAATGCACTGACTCGACAGTATAGGTTCGATTGTACTACCAAAGGTTAGTAAAACTCTGTACTCGGTGCAACAACTCATTTTGTCCTGCACTTTTTTGAAAAATTGTTGTGTTACTTGTTGTGTTGCTTTGATTGTTCTGAGTAGTGAACAATTAAGCATATTTTTTTGTACGAAAGTTAAGGAATTCTTTTGTAAAAATGCTACTTTTTTGCCCTCACTTTTTGTTCATTTGTAAACAAACTAATGATCCGTTTTCGCTAATATTTTGCTCACATTAGCTGACGACTTTTCAAAAGATAGCATAAATCAAAAAAAAAAGTTCACTTTTAACATAAGTTATAATCTGTTATCCAATCTCACTCCTTAAGTGTTGTATATATTGCATCGGCCGAAATAAAAATACACTCAGGGAACTTCTGCTATAAATATTTGTAGTTGTTTGAGTTGTAATTTAGTATCTTTATTTTTATATACAAAAACCGTCATTTGTAGAAACAAATTTCATTTTGGACCACAAATGTAGTTCATTTAAAAAAAAAAAAACCACATCAAATTACTGTATTATGATTTTACTTCCATTTATACAGTAGTTTTTTTTTGTATATTTTTTACTCATATGTAGTTGATTTTTATTGAAACTGTGGTTAATTTTTTGAACAGCAACAAACAAATTACATTGTTAGTTTAAATAACTGAAATGTAAGTAGTCCGGTTTTTAAGAGAAATTTAATTTTTTTTCAGCTACATTTGCAGTGTAGAGTTGGAAAAATTTTATTTTAATTTTGACGAAGCTTTCTGTTGGGGTTTCTTTCTCTTACTTAGGGCAACACCAGGTATTTTTGCTAGTTTTCCATAACACACCTGAATTCTAATGCAATCTAATGATTACCTCATTTTTGGGTTCGAAACTTCTGCATTCTTCGAATTTTGTTGATTATACCATACAAATCGACAACCCTGACATGGTTAAACTAAATTTTTTTTTAGTCAACTTAAAATCCATTAAGTGCATAGTTTCAAATTAAGTTCTAAAAATAAAAAAAAAAAACATAAAAACACTAGTAGAGATAAATAAAACTTTATTTCTTTCAGTTTCAATTAGTGCAACAAGATACATTTAATTAATGCTTGAAATAATAGGGAAAAAACTAGAGAGAAAAAAAAGAAGGTAATTTAACTCTTTGTGCTTTATAGCATTGAACTAGTTTGTTTAGAAAAAATACAAAAAAAATGTCCTTGCTTTTAGACAAACTACAGAAGAAGAAAAAAAAAAGAAATACCATTTTTAACACATGCAAAATATAAAAACAACATTCGACACAGTTAAAAGCACTTAAGTTAAATTATTGTATTCAACATAAACACAGCCATAAATATACCAAACTCGCACATACACATACATACATACACACATACATAAGTTAAGTTAAAACATGGCATTAAAAGTTTATATGTATAAAGATGAGTCTATAAATGTGTTTGTGTGTTTTATATTTTTTATGTGTTCATACAAATGTATTAGTATTAGTAACGCTTAACCAAAAACGAAGAAATATATTAACTAACAAAGAATGTATATTTTTGTTCTACATATTTGGTTGTTGGAATGTACACAGAAAAAAATATTCCCCAATTATTTTCAATTAAATTGATTTCCTGAAAATCTTAAAAGCTGTCAATTAAAAATTAATTGAATCAATTAAATAATTGCTCAAATTCGCAATTTGCCTGACATTTTTTATTTTACCACTCAAAAGCATTTAATAAAAAAAAAAGTTAACGCCAACATTGTTGTTTATGTATGTAGTTGTTTTTTTATAAATGTTTATGTATTAGTAATAAACAAATATTTTAAATTAATTTTAAAAATATTTTTATAAACTCTCGTTTGCTTTATTACAGAGTTCGAAATTAAACACAAGCAAACGGTTTTCTATCGTTCTGTTTTGCTTTTTGCTGAAACTCAACACAATCATTTTGTTGTGCACAGAAAACATAAACACAACATTTCCTTATTTTCATTATGATTTGTAAACAGAACACAAACACTTTCACAAACTAGTTTTCGATGAGAGACCAAAGTAAACGATTTTGTTCTGTTTTTCCAATATTTCAAACAGTTTGATTTTGTTGTGTTTATGGAATGGAGCAAAACTATTCGTAAACCGTTCTTAGTGTTTATTTTTTTTTTTGTTTTTTAAGAGAAGCAACACTCAGAAAATTCTTCCTATTTATTAATGTGTGGCTTTCTTTGGAAAGGGGATAGTGGAGAAATGAAAGGTGGTGAAAGACGAAGGGCTTCACACATGGCAACACTGTAATTGCGCGAGATGATAAGTCTTAGAACAGTTGTTGCTCGCCACCTGATGGAGAGTTGGCGAACTAAGTGAAGCTTTTTGGTTCATAGGTCTGATTCATTATTTTACTTCGGTGGGGTTAAGTGCTATGGGAACACCGAAGTTGGGAGCTGCGATACATATGAGGGATAGAAAACTCATACATATTATTTTTCTAAATTTATACTGCCGTCACCGGGAATCGAACCCGGGACCATCTGTGTAACTGTCCAACGCGCTAACCATTACACCACAGCGCCCAAACTAAACGATTTTGTTCTGTTTTTTCAATATTTCAAACAGTTTGATTTTGTTGTGTTTATGGAATGGAGCAAACCTATTCGTAAACCGTTCTTAGTATTAATGTCATATTACAAGTGAAAAAATGCTTTCATTGAATTTTATAAATAATTGCATTAGTTTAATAAAAAGTTTCAAGGGAGGAGTTCCAGTGAAATTTCATAAAACTAATGCAAAAAAAACATTGATAAAATGCTGAAAAATCATTTCTTTATTTTGCCAGTTAGAAGTTGAATGAACACAAAAAAATAACCACTACGAAATAATAATGTTTGACGAAAGAAACATTTTCGTTTTGTTCCGTTTGTTACATTACAAACAACAATTTGATCACTTGTGTTGTGTTTATAAATACGAACGAAACAATAGAGATCGTTGTATTGGTTTTTTTTTTTTGATAGGAACGTTATGTTAGTGGTACATACATTTTCGAACTCTGCTTTATTAGTTGAATAAATTAGTTTCATTAGTTTAAATCTGAATAATTAATTATTCTACAACATTACCATTAAATTTATAATGTAATTTTTTAAGTCAAATTTTGTTCAATAAAATGTAGCCATTTTTTTAACACAAAAATGCAAAAAATAAACTAAAAGTTTTTAAAAAAAAAAAATCTGATTTCCACAAAAGGGCTAATTTGGGGGGAAAAAAAATTTTTTTAAATAAAAAAAAAATATTTTTTGCATAGTCCCTTCGTTTCAATAGAAAGAAAAAAAAACTAATTTCTGTGAGCAATTTGTTCACAGAAATCAAAATAAATCTATTAATTAAATATTAATTATAAGCATTAAAATCAATTTATAAAATTCAAGCTATAAAAATTTTATTTGATATGACAACAACACAATTTCAGGACCTTTTGATAAGGTATACGATATTGATCAGTTTTTAATTCAATCAATTGATTTTTAATCAAATATGTATACAAATATAATACAAAAATCATAATCAAATGTGTATTTAAATTTAATTGAAAATAAATAAATAAAGCGCTATCGCTGTTTAATGGAATGAGGACGTTTTGTTTTTTGGCGATTTTGAGCAATAAAAATAATTGAATCGGCTGTTTTTTGTAATTGAAATGAGTTTTTATTTTTTTGTGTGTATAGAAGAAGGAAAAACGTTAATAAAATGTTCTTTGCATATTTCATGATTATACTACAGTGGAACACGGTTACGACGAACTCGTAGAGACCGGACAATTTAGTTCATTATAAGCGAAATCCGCTAAAAGCGTGGTAAACATTTTCCAAAAATTAATAAAATTGCTGGAATTTTTCTTAAATTCTGTTAATTTTATAATTTTTGTGTAAAATATTGAAGTTATGTTTCATACATTTTTCAATTCTCTTAATTGTAGTTTAAAGTAAAAAGCTAAAAAATTTTAAAATTTGCAACACAATTTTCATTTTAACATCTTGCTAATTTTGTATGTGTTCGTTATCAGCGCAAAAATTTGTATGAAAATTTGCAAAAAGGTACAAAAAGTTTGTTCGTTATATAAAAAATTCGCTATCAGCGATGTTCGTTATACCCGCTTACTTTTTTTTTTTATTTTTAAAGAGAAGCAACACTCAGGAAATTCTTCCTATTAATTAATGTGTTGCTTTCTTTAGAAAGGGGATAGTGGAGAGATGAATAGTGGTGAAAGATGAAGGGCTTCAAACATTGCAACACTGTATTTGCACGAGATGATAAGTCTTAGAACAGTTGTTGCTCGCCACCTGATGTAGAGTTGGCGAATTTATTGAAGCTTTTTGTTTCATAGCCCTGATTAATTTTTTTACTTCGGATTTTGTATAAAATATGGTAGTAAATGCATAGGGACCAGAAAAATCGTTAGTTGAACAGTTCATGCGAATAAAGACGAATAGACCATTTGTAGAATTTTACAGGGGACAATAAAAACGCAGGAAACGGTTAAAAAATAATATTTTTGTCAACTTTTTGGTATTAGCTTAAAGATTTAAGTCACATCTACCTATATACAAAATTTTAGTAAGGTATTCGAAAGAGAACTTGCCAAAAATTAGACTTCAATTTTTGCTTAAATGGAAAAAGGGCGAATATCCAAAAAAATGTATTGAAATTTGAATAAAAATGTGTTATTTTGCAGCAGATTTTGACTACATTTTCATGAGACTTGCAAAACTTGACGAACTATGGTTGGTATTTGTTTGTAACACTAAAATAATAATATATAACAATATAATAATAATAATAATTATATAATATATAATAATATAATAATATATAATTTTTATATAATATTTTGTTAGGGATGGATATTCGCCCTTTTTGCTTTCCACACTTTAAAGTCTTATAACTCAAGAACGGTAAAATTTTTTGCCAATATAATAAATGTGGTTTGTTCCTCGTAATGTTCTTTTAACATATTGTTACCGAAAGTAAAATTTTTGTATGTTTTTGTGTTGTATTTAATCAAAATTGTGCGTTAGTTCACTCCCAGTTTAAACAAAAATATAAAAATATACGAATTATTGCACTTTCAAAGTCTTTTTTTTAGCCTTAAAAGTCAAAATTTCCTAAATGTTCCTGCTAATAAAATGCATTTATGCAAAAAAACGTGTTTGCGAAAAAGTGGTCTATTCGTCCTTATTCGCATGAACTGCTCAGTTATATAAAAAGTTAATTACAACCGGTTTTCGTTATAAGCGAACTCCACTGTAATTCGTATTTTTATTACCATTTTGGAGTATGTCTTAGTTATTTGTTTTAACATCTAAGCTACTATGATATTTTTCATATAAGGGAATGTTCCCTAATGTGACAATACAGCTGGTATTTGAGCTACATAAAAAAAAACTAACAAGGGAAGTCTACAGACGGATTCTCTCCGATCTTAATGAAATTTGGATACGTGATAAAGAAAAAAAAATAAAATAAGGTATCAGCTCTTCGGAAAAAGTCGCAAACAATTACGAAAGTCGGCAAAGACTTAGAAACTCCCTCGTTTAAATTAAAAATTCTTTAACAAAACGCCAGTTGGAATATCGCTAAAAACACATTTTTTTTAATAACAAAAATACTTGAAAATTTTCGTATACCGGTTGTTTCGTATACCGGTTAATGCGCCTTCAACTGGTACCTTTCATTTGGTACCCCATTTGTCTAAAATTTCTCTGAAATAATTTGAAATAGCAGAAAACCGAAAAATGTTTGACCCCTTTTTTAAGCCTTAAACATTGAGCCGCTAAGAAAAAATACTTGTCCCTTATTGGGTTTTATTTATCACATACCCCAATTTCATGAAGATCGGAGAAAACACATCGGGAGACTGCAGTTGTAAGAGGAATATTCCAAATATATAGGCTTATGCTATAGGTCATTTTCTTGTGGCAACTTATTTCAAAAAAAGTTATATAACAATTTTCAAATCAACTCAAAGGGTCCGCCTTAGGGAACTTAGGGTACATGTTGTGGACCTCACTTAAAAAAACTCTCTAAAAGCATATAAAACTGTTAGAAAATTAGGTAAAATCGACAAAAATTATAAAAACGTTTTATGTAAGAACTAACTTGATTAATTGTGGTATATTGTGGCACATGTTTAAAAATTGTCCAAATAGACAAGAACAGTTAAAGTGATGCGTAATAAAATTAAACAAGGGAAAATAAAAATAAATTTAAAAATATATCAAAGGTCCACTTCAGGAAACATTATGAAAATTTAATTTTTCACATTTTTTTTTATATATATTATATTTGTTTATGTAATCATTTAGCGAATAAAACTCTTACCTTTTACAAAAATCCGACATGGAAAAACTTATTTGATATTCACTTTTTATATTTAAGAAAAATTACACTTTATGTTGCGTTTTTTTTTTTGAGATGACAAAATAAAACCAAGAAATCGTGTGCATTAACTTGGAAACTTTTCAAATTAGTGATGGTGGAAATTAAACTCGATGAAAGTTAACAGGCTTGACATATTCATGCAAAAAAAAAGAATGATCCACTTTGAAGAATGGGCCACAATAAGGAACATTCCCTTACTATTTGCCATTTTACAAAGAAAAAAGAAATATCCTGCTAGTAGCATCCTTTTTTTGTTATAATATTATAACGTTTTTATATTTCGACAAGTACTTAACACACACACACAAAACTACATGTTGTCATTACAATGTGACAGTAACTTGTTGTATGTGTATGATTTTATGCGTGCTTTGCTTTAAATACCAAAGATATAAAAAATGTTGTTCATCATATTGTACCAAATTTTTTTCTAAGCTTCTACCGTGATATTGATGTTCATGGTGTACGCATACATTAAGGTTTCAATACCAATACTCGAAATATATTGTTAGTTGAACAAATGTATCGCAAAGACACCAACTTGAGCAACATTGGCTTTTGTTTGATAGTAAATAGTTCGTTAACGTATGAGTATTTTTAATTAAAATTTCTCATACGCCACTTTAATCCGCTGAATTCATCCATCGCAAAGTGTCACATTTGACCAATTTTTTTTTTTTTAAAAGAGAAGCAACATTTAGGAAATTCTTCCTATTAATTAATGTGTTGCTTTCTTTGGAAAGGGGATAGTGGAGAGATGCAAGGTGGTGAAAGATGAAGGCCTTCAAACATGGCAACACTGTAATTGCGCGAGGTGATAAGTCTTAGAACAGTTGTTGCTCGCCACCTGATGTAGAGTTGGCGAATTTATTGAAGCTTTTTATTTCATAGCCCTGATTCATTATTTTACTTCGGTGGGGTTAAGTGCTATGGGAACACCGAAGGTGGGCGCAGTGATACATATAAGTGATAGAAAACTCATACATATTATTTTTCTAAATTGATGTTGTTGTCACCGGGAATCGAACCCGGGACCATCTGTGTAACGGTCCAACGCGCTAACCATTACACCACAACGCCCACAAAAATCTAATTTTAAAGATATTAACCTGAAATTTGTTATGTAGTACTTTATATGTTACAGCAGGTATAAAAGCAAATTTTTTTCAAAAAGATCAAAAAAAAAACACATGCATAGTAAAAAGGAAGGTAAATTTATTGTTGGGTTGCAAATCCTGTTGCCAATAGTTTTGTTCAAGAAAGTACACACAAGTTAAGTGATTTTTATATGATGCAACTTTGTGTACGCACATTTAAAAAAGTAGGAGCTTCCCCGGTTACTGCATCAATTTTATGGAAATCAAGCATATAGTTTTTTTTTAAATGGCAAAAAAGAAAAACAACTTCAAAAAAATTTTTAATTTTTTTGATAACCAATCTTATTGGAAGAAATCGAACACGGTATCTCTGTATGTTGAACAGCTAGAAAGTTAATATGAAGTATATTGAATAGTGGATATCTAAGTTACAAGAAAAAGCTCTGGTAGAAAGTGCAATTTGACCTACTTATACATTGGATACTGGCTTAAAAAATAATTGCTGAATAAATCGCTAAAGCGATGAAAAAACACTTAAAATGCTCCTTGATTACACGCGAACACAAAAAAGATGCTGAAAGAATAATCGAGCTGTTTCTAAAACGTAAGGAGAAACCTTAAATCTTCAATTTACAAATTTGGTCAAAGCTAGTCAAAAACACCAATATTTACGATTGGTCACATTTAATCTTAGACGTCGATAAAATGATAAAATGATAAAATTAAAAATGTGGACCAAACAAATGTTTAAATATTCAAAAATCCAATTCACAATTTTGAAAAGAAGCTAAGAATAATCTTAACGTCGTAATTTTCAATAGCTATGAACAAAGTACCTCCAAACTGTCTCAAAATTGGATGAATTGTGTCAATTTATTTCCATTAAAAAAAGTAAAATTGACCTAAATTTTGTGTTAAAAAAAATTACAGCGTTTTCTGTTTTGTTGCAATTTCGATTCTGTTTTGTTGCATAGTCGATTAAGGTCCTTTTTAAAGGAAGGAAAAACTGCAAACGCAGTTTAACTATATGTTGTCTCTAGTTTATCGTTCATATTGATTTATATCATGTTTGAGAAAAAATGTTTAAAATTGTTGCAGGGTAATATGAATTCCCCCACACTGATAATAAGCCATGCATAAAAAACGAAAAAATGTCAAAATAACAAAAACTTTCGTAAAATACAAGAAAATGTTTTCATTTTAAAGTGTGTTTTTTATACAGTTATAGAACTTTAAGTTGGCAACACTTTTTTAACTGGCGGCCATTTTGTCAGCTGTTAAGTGATTAATGTTTAGTTTGGTTTGGCATTTCACCATGAATAAACTGACGCCTGATCAACGCTTCCAAATTGTGCAAATTTATTTTTAAAATCATGGTTCTGTTCGAAATACGTATTGCACACGAATTATGTTTAGCGATGAAGCGATTTAACGCCGCTGTACCACTTTCTGTGGGGATATGTGAAGTCGCTAGTCTACGCCGATAAGCCCGAAACGATTGACCTCTTGGAGGACAACATTCGCCGCGTTAGTGTCAATATACGGCTACAAATGTTGGAAAAATTCATCGAAAATTCACCTCCAGATTAGACTACGTCCGAGCCAACGGTGACGGTCATATGCCAGAAGATTATATTTCGAATAAAGTAAATTTCATGTCAATTTAAAAAATTCATCTTTGGTTTATTTCATTTCAAAGTTCTATACCTTTATAAAAAACACCCTTTACAAAAGATTTCGTTGTTTTGACATTTTTTTTCATATTTTTAGCATGGATTATTATGAGTGCATACATGGCATATTTATATTTAGTGGGTGTTATTTTGGTGTTGTATCGTTGGTTATTATAACAATTGCGTAAATTTAGTTTTAAGCTAAAATTATGGTTGTAGCATTCATTGAGATAGCATGTGTGTATGTATGAGTTCGGTATATGAGTATGTGTCTATAATGACTGCTTTCCAGCTTACACATTCAACCAACCATCCAAACAGCCATCCAAACAGCCATTCAAACAGCCTTTAAGTAAGAAATGACTTTAGTCATCATAAAGTATGGTATTATGTGGTATTTTTGAAGGTTATACAAGAAGTACTATTGAGTACATGCATACACACTAGGCCGGGTCGATTTGTGGGGAGGCAAAAAAATCGCCCAAAGCTCAGTGAAAATCGTATTCTAGGGATCAAAATAAGAAACTTTGCGGAATTAACCATACCTCTAAAACGAATTCTACTACCCCGAAACTGTTGACTTTTGTCCCGTAGGGTCAAGTTTTGAAAAATCCCACTTTGACCCATGTAGAGTGCCCCAATCGAGTCCAAATGTATGACCGACCCCCACTAACTTTGAAGGGCCGATCCACCCATGCTCGTGGCACACCCCCCTGGAACTCCCCTGGGGGGTTCCCCATACAAACATTTCAAAAAATCTCCATTTTTGGCACTTTATTTTATTATTTTTTATTTATTTTATTTATTTTTAATATTTTATTTATTTTTTCTCTTTAGAAATTTATTTAGTCAGAACATATGTAAATGAAAAAATTAATTTAACTTAGTAATAGAAAAGAAAAGATAAAAATTACTGTTTGAAGTCTTTTTTGCTTTCAAGTCTGGGCAATTTCGCACGGCTCTCTAACGTCGTCGCCATAACAGCCTCTACATTTTCCGGTATAACTCGTTTGGAAACGCTAGCTAGCAATTGAACGTGTCGTTCTGTTCCTTGTATGTGTGATGGAATTTTTGGATCATTAAACGGTGGATCATCTTGATTTAAATATTCTTTCAAAGTATCGTATGGAATGCTTCGAGTGAATGGTGGTTCAAATACGTCATTTATGTCATTCATATTGATCATTTCCGTGTAACTTGTGCAATAAAAGTTTATATCTGGTTTTTTATAAGCTCTAAGTCCCGTTGGGTCGTCAACATCGGTTCGATAGCGTAGAATTATCTTGATAGCACAGTCGCGCTTTTCTTTGCTATCATCAAACAACATTGATAACAAGATATTTTCCGAATGCGCATAATATGAATTATCTGTAATTACTTTATTGACAATTTTGCGTAAACGAGGTTCTAGAAATCTTGACCAACTAATGAATTTGAAAAATAATCTACTACCGTACACGACAGAGCTGTAATACTTAATATTGAAGTACATTGGCACATAACATGTAATTATAAATTCAACCAGTATTCTTAAATTTGCATCTGGATTTTCCGTTGTCACATATAATCGTAATAGTCTAGCGGCCTTGGTGAGCCACCGAGAATGTACAATTTTCCCTGGTTTGATGTTAGCCAGATCCACTGAAACCACGCCGCTAGAAATTGCATGGGCCATGTCGTATAAGTACTTGGAATCGGTGGAAAATTCAATTTTTTCTGGAGCAGGGGGCATATTTTTCAACTCAATTTTCTGAAAGCCGTCCACCACCTGAAAATATATAAAAATAAAGCAATTAAAAACGGTTGACAATTATAATAAATGAGTGATAGCAATAACTTACCGGAAGAGTTTCACAAGTTTCGATTTGACGGCTCAATTTTCCGGTTGCCGATCTTGGTCCAGTGCTGGTTGATTTATCCAAAGCTTCAAACAAATGCCGAAACGGAAGTTCGTTGAAGTGTAGAAGGCAAACGAACCAATGCAATGGTCTTTTTAACAGCAATTCGAATCGTCGTATAATTCCACCGTGTGGGCCAGTGTTTGTTGGCTCACCGTCAACGCATATGCCAATTAATTCATTCAGTGATATATTTTTATCGTTAAAAAAATCATTTAATTTGGTTGTTTTGTATTCAGCGGTTTCATGTTCCAGTCTTACGTAACCAATCAATTCAGAATTCGGTTCTCTCAAAATAACAAGATGAGGTTCTTTTACCATCCTAGTATGATACTTCTCATCAATTGCATCTCTCGTTAAAGTATCATCTTTTCTGCCATCGAATGAAAATGCTAACAAATTGGTATCATCTAACCGTTTGCGAAGCACTTCTTGTCTGCATTTCTCTTTTTCTCGGCGAACTTTCGATTTATCCATGATGAGAGGTTTGCCATGGGTATCTTTCATTTTAAAATCTTGGAAAAGAGCGGTTCCCATTGCTGATGCTACTCTATCAGGCACACCAAATCTGTCACATACCAAGGCAAAGTTAAAACAATCGTATCTCTGTGTGTATTGTGAACTTGTGCTTATATCCAAATCTTCTTGAACCGGTGGCGGTGCGTATGTTGAATCATCGGGATCTTGGTATGTTGGCATTGATGACATAGACGTTGCTCCTTGCTCTTCAATTTCCATCGCAAATCCATCCATTGTTAGTCTTCTCTGATTATGTTGATCGTGCATAAACTCTTTGAGGCGTTCGGGAACCAAACCGCATGCACATGGAGCTGCCTTCAAATCGCATTTACATGTTCCAATGAAAAAAATTGTTTCCAGAGATTTTACATACTCTGTAAATTCTTGGTGTTTGTTTCTATTCTTGATTTGCTCTTGATATTTGACAAGCAATCTATTCAATTTATTATATACACTTTTTTTCAGCATTATTTCCATACCAAGTTTTTTCCAAATTCCAATCAACTTATCTTGTACTTGAATAGTGAATGATTTATAGAGCAATTTTTTTTGTTCGCTCAAGTAAAATAATATCTCAAAATATCCAGATGGGTTGGTAAATTAAGATCAGTCAAATCAGTAGACACACCAAAAACAGTAACATCATGCCTGGGTATATGACTCATTGGGTTTTCGATAGTTGTTGATGTTGTTATTGCTTCATCTTGCGGTGTAAAGGATGGTGGATTCATTGTAAACTTTTTGATTTGGAATGATTTTTTTTTTTAAATATTTTTTTATCTGAAATTAGAACTTCACACTTTGAGTTCTTCACAACGACTTAATGCATTCACAAAAACTGTTGCGTTATATATGGTCTACGAGGTAATAAAAATGAAATGGTAATTTTAATTCTACCTGTAACCGATTTTGTTGTTAAAACTGCCCATTAAATACTTACATGTAAATTAAAAGTTAATCTGACCACAAAATCTGTTAAGCAAGTGCGCCTTTTATTACTTCTGGAAAATCCTTTATGATAATTTTATGCTCAATTCTACCTGTAACCGATTTTGTTGTCAAAACTGCCCATAAAATACTTACATGTAAATTAAACGTTAATCTGACCACAAATACTGTTAAGCAAGTGCGCCTTTTATTACTTCTGGAAAATCCTTTATGATAATTTTATGCTTTCTGTTAAGCAAGTGCGCCTTTTATTACTTCTGGAAAATCCTTTATGATAATTTTATGCTCAATTCTACCTGTAACCGATTTTGCTTAAGTAAGTTTACGACATGCAGCTGTGTCTTGTGGTGGCTTAAAAAACCCACACAACCTATTTTACGACCTGCAACAGAACGACACGTTCAATTGCTAGCTAGCGTTTCCAAACGAGTTATACCGGAAAATGTAGAGGCTGTTATGGCGACGACATAAGAGAGCCGTGCGAAATTGCCCAGACTTGAAAGCAAAAAAGACTTCAAACAGTAATTTTTTTTATTTCTTTTCTATTACTAAGTTAAATTATTTTTTTCATTTACATATGTTCTGACTAAATAAATTTCTAAAGAGAAAAAATAAATAAAATATTAAAAATAAATAAAATAAATAAAAAATAATAAAATAAAGTGCCAAAAATGGAGATTTTTTGAAATGTTTGTATGGGGAACCCCCCAGGGGAGTTCCAGGGGGGTGTGCCACGAGCATGGGTGGATCGGCCCTTCAAAGTTAGTGGGGGTCGGTCATACATTTGGACTCGATTGGGGCACTCTACATGGGTCAAAGTGGGATTTTTCAAAACTTGACCCTACGGGACAAAAGTCAACAGTTTCGGGGTAGTAGAATTCGTTTTAGAGGTATGGTTAATTCCGCAAAGTTTCTTATTTTGATCCCTAGAATACGATTTTCACTGAGCTTTGGGCGATTATTAAATCGACCCGCCCTAATACACACACACACATAACAAAAGTACCCAATGTACATGCCATATGAGAATGTATAGAACGAACGTAAAAGTAGCTTAATTTTGGCAATTCATGTTAATTTCTTGTTGCGTATTTATGAAGCACTCATATTGTAGGTAATTAAAGTCAAATGATTGTAAATCACTGGAACAATATTCTCTACTGCTGCATACATAAAATAGGTAATAAAATATTACATAAAGTCTGTGTTAACTCCTACATATACATAAATAAATACGTTCTACATATACATACATATATCTAAATAATTATGTATGTATAAGTATTATTAAGTAGGTGTATATTAAGTATTATTAATCGTCTTAAGTATGTTGTATTAACTAAATAAATAATTATTAACAATTTTTCCTTATTACTTTTATTTTGTAGATTGTTAATGAATATACCGATTGGGATCGGGCATCACAGCATCCCATTAATACGCGCGATACTGCTGTGGCTGCCTTATCAGATGCCCAATTTGTGGCACCCTTAATAAGGACAGCAGATATCTTTGCAGCCAATTCTCCACCACCCATATCGAGCAGTAGTTCTGGCGCGGGTACTGCCTCGGCATCAACACAATATCCTGGTCAAACGGGTCGTTGCTATTTTTATGTTTTCGATTATCAGACCAAAGATGGCGATTATCCACAGCGTATGGGTACGGTACATGGTGAAGATTTACCGTATATTTTTGGAGCTCCGCTAGTAGATGGTTTTAGTCATTTTCCTCAGAATTATACCAAATCGGAGATAGCATTATCGGAGGCTGTTATAACATATTGGACAAATTTTGCTAGAACAGGGTAAGTGAAAAACTTTAACAAAGATTTAAGTTTAAAAACTTGAAAAAATTATTGAGCTGAAAGTGTTTAATTTTAAAACTTTAGCAACAGTAGACACATTTATTTATATCAATAAAAAAAAAAACAATCACAACAAGTAAGAAAGTCAAAGTCGAACATGCCGACTATATAATTTGCATTACAAATTGGGAAGTTGTACAAATTCCAGAAAGGCACATGACGCTAGCTTTAACACCGGTCAGAAAAAAATAAAAATATAAATTCAATAGCCCAAAACTTGCAAATAAGCTTACATGGGGTCTAAGTCAAATACCTGCCTAAGTGGCCTGATACATGAAATCAATATTTAGAGGCCTACAAATATTTTATATGCAAAACAAATAATAACTAGATCTATGAATTTGAATTATATATATATTTTTTATTCTGAATTTTCTAAGAAATTGGAAAATTAGAGGAGTTTTTCTTATGAATACTTCACATAAACAAAACATAAACCGTAAATGATCAGATATGCTTTAAAAAATACATCTCAAAAATAGTAACAAAATTGCGAATTTCGCGAAAATGGTGTTTGGAGGAAACATTTTAAGAGCAGATTTGGAATCTGGATTAAATGGGGGAGGATATACGTGGTATTCAAAATAATTTACAATAAAAGAATTCCGCTTAAATTTCCTCAATCTTTAATGTTTGTGAAAAAATATTTGTGCAGTGGTTAGAAGCCATTGAATACTATGGAGCCCCATCATTATCAAATTTTTTTGAAAATGGACTCATGCCACTTTCAAAATAAGTGGTTCAAATATCAGTGACAAAAACTAAAAGCCAGTGTTTTCTTTAAAAGTTGTAATGTTGGTTGCAGTCGGCCTTGGGGACTTCTTATTTCCCCGCAGTATTTGGATGTTTGGCATGTTGAGCAGTGGGAAAATAAAGGATTGCATAATGATACTTACTAGCTACGGATTGTTGGACTACTAAGAAGTGACCAGGAACTGCACAGCACTCCCTTAATCCAGTATTCAGGACCTCCAAAGTGTGCGACCTGGGTCGACGCACTTTCCTTAAACCCTCTAGTCAGGGTATTCGGAAGATGTGACTTCGTACGACATGAAGTCCTGTCCGCAAGACCTCGAATTAAGTTATAGTCTCTTAAAATGGTGTGACCTAATTCCTTTAAATCCTCTTGTCAGGGTTTTCGAAGGCCGTATGGCATAAAATACCGCCCACAGAACCTCGACAGAGGTTTCAAGGATCTATAGGATTCTTCCCGGCTGAAAGAAATCTAAGGGTTAGTTGAATCCAACGGATTCATGGCACAGTTCCTTGTGATTAATACTTTTCTAGACTCCACATGACTTAATGATATTCAAAGAACCTCGAACGATACTCGCAAAATTTCAAAGGATGTTCTTTGATGGGAACTAGCATACTCTTTACGTCCTGGGTAAGAGAATTCAGGATGTTGCTAGTTTGAATACATACGTTTTCTCTAATTCCGGCCGAACATGGAATACAATAGCCTTATATGGGCAGTTAACTAACTTAGGGTTAGCTAACTTTTTGGGCTGTGTCATTATTTCTCACTAAACAACATTTTTACATATGCTGAAAGTTGATCGTTTCAGGAAGAAAACTCAAATTTCTTTCTCTGCTCTTAGCCACCAGGACGAAAATTTCATAAAACGAATTTAAAAATATTATTACATATGTCATTTATTTAAAAAATAATGTAAAGATATGAAATTGTTACCCAATTTGTATCTGTTTACTATTTACTATTTTGTATTTATGTAGCGAATTGAAATTAAAAAAAAGGAATATATCGCGAATTTTAAAACAAATGTTTTTATTTATAAAATTAAGAACACATTCGAAATTTTATGATTTCTTTCGACTTTTCGAGTCTAAACTGGGCGAATGAAAAATTGCAATTTTTTGTTATAAACAATCATTTATTTTCAAATTTACCATTACTCTGGAAATGCTTGCAATTAAATATTAAAATTTAGTAAATGTATAATAACAATTGAGAAAAAAATTTAATTAGATTCATACACAAGCTGACACATAGGTTCAAATTGTTCGCTACATATATGTAACACCATACAGTAAAGGGTTAAGGGAAATGAGTTTTCAGCGTTTGTAAACAATAATCTATCATACGTTATATTTTTAATTTATATGTATGGTGGGAAGTTGTCCAATTCCTCCAGTTTTTCCCCCAAAGTTGCTTCTTGTTTCAATAACATCTTCTACCAAATTTCATAGGTTTCATAGCTTTATTATTATGAAGACATAGAACTTTGTCTCACTAAAATGATGAAATCGTACACTGTGAGGCGTTAGCGTGTCATTATTTCTGGTAAGATAAGTGCGCTTATCTATGGGGTTCGGTTCCTGTTCGTCTAAAATGTAAAGCACATCCGGTACAGGGGACATCCTCTGAGTGTTGTTTAAATGTGAAAAAAGATTGACCATAATTTTTACGTTTATTCATGGATTTTTTTAATATATACATTATATTCTTTATTACTATTAACATTTATTACACCGTGATAAGAGAATTCAAAAATAATTTACAGAAAGAGAAAAGTCCCAAAAGGAAGACCTATGAAATTAAAAATGAGTGTTCCCGGGAGTATCGGAATTTTGATTAGATACATGGAAAAAATTTAAGTTCAAAAAGGAAAAAGTCTCACCGTATTTAACATGCCTAGATCCTTTTGGTTAGAAATTAAATGAGTATGTTCCTGGAGAGCAGGATATTTCTCTAATAAAGAACTTGTTCGAATTTTCGCCAAGAACGTAGAAAAAACAGGGGATAAAAAGGAGAAAAATCTTCCCAAATATGACCTACATCATTTACTCAGATGGCATTTTTGTAAATTTTAACTGGGACGTGCAAAACGGGGACATTATCCCTACCTAATGGGTAGGACATTAAAAGGAATGACCTTTGCAAACACTTTAAGCTCCAAATCTGAAACTTAAAATAAAAGATGAAAATCTCTAGAATGAAGAGTTTAATTTGCTGCAAAAGGTAACAAACAACAAACATTAATTTCATACACAGAGCGAATTTTCTTTCTAACCAAATGAATTTTTCATTAAGCTAATGAAGTTTTCTTTACAAATTAAATGAAAAATGTCTCAAACGTTATGGAAAATCTTCATCATTTTTATGAAACTGTTTTTAATTAAACTTTTTCATTAGGAGTAGGAAATTTTTATTAAAATGAAAAATTGAATTAATTTAATGAACAATTTCAATGCAATATTTCCAGTGACATTTCATAGATTTAATGCAAAACTTCATGGATATCATGCAGATAATTCTCTCAGTGTATAGAAAATGAATGAAATTGAGGCAAAATCTTTTACCATTTGAATTATGAATTTACCATATAAACAAAAACAAAATTAGTCTTGTCTTAAAATTTTTAATTGATATAGTTTTTATTTAATTAAAACCATCTTAAATAATACAGATAGCTAACAATTTGTTGCTACTTCAGCAACAATAATTCCTTTGTTTATTAAATAATTTTAGCTCGTCTCGTATTTTCCAGTTCAAGCTCGTTTAAACACAAAACTTTTTATGTCCTTTGTATGAAAATATGTGGCAATTTTCATGCTTATCATCTCTCATACTTAAGTGGTAACAGCAAAACAAATACAACATTTTAAGTACTTTAAGTGTTTTAAGTGTATTCCAGTTTCAACAAATTTTTTCAAGCCTAACATCGTCGTCATATTATACGAATAATTTTCCCAACAAACATGCAACAGTAACAAACTATTCCGTTTTTTTATATTTTTTTATTCATACAAAATATTCTCCCCTATAATTTGATGTATCTAACTACACATACTCATAAATTTTAATTTGTCACTTTTATTATTTGATTGTGCGTAAAGAGTAGAGGGGAAAATTTACGTTATGGGGTCCCTTAAAAAAAGATTTGCCATTACACCCCCCTGTTTTATTGGAATAAAACTTCATCGTATATCACTAATCAACTTTAGTCTGGAATCAAAAATTAAACACGAATTTGAATAAAATGCAAAACCATATTTTTTTATTTTAGAAATGTTGACGTTATAAAGAAGAATAAACATTTTTCTCTAAAAACTAAAAACACTATTAATTTTTAGATCAGACTAGACTAGTTTCTGCCTCTTTTTATGGACAGGCGTCATCAGTGATTTTCCATTTTTAAATTGTATTATTATTTGTGTCTTATAATTGTCAGATTGTTTCTATATGATACATTTTTTTAACAACCTGCGGCTGTAAGAATTAAACCTGCGCTCTTCTTAAATTACAAACGTAACAATCCCAAGTTATGACCGTTTAACGATCACACCCAAGTATGGCCTCGAATGTAAGGCAGCTAAATTGCAGTTTTCTTTCCTATTAGCTTTTCTGTTATTGTATATTATACTCAGAAGTGACAATACTAACAAACACAAATGTTTTATTTTTAGATTTTTGTTTTAATTAATTTTAAAGTTGGCTAATTTGGAGACGTCGAGTGATATTTTTTAGGCAATATGCCTATCAAACTTCATATTACTTAGAGTACCTTAAAACTGTATATATATATCAGGTTTTATTTTTTTTTTTTTTTATTTCTTCATTTTATTTAACCGAGCCCTTAGGGCCATATACAGTTAATTATAAATTTGAGGCATATTCCAATACAAAAAGTATAAAACGGCAGTGAAATGTATACATTTTTAAAGCACTCTTAAAAATATGAAATTTGATATGTATATTGCCTATGTTTTGATTTTAATAGATCTTCAAAATGGTCCAAAAATAGTTAAACAACCCAGCAAGACTTTCTATTACCCAGTAATAAGTTTGGGAATATGATATTAAGGTCGGTAACTGGTTACTTTTTTTTTAGCTACTATGGCCTTCGCCGCGTTGTAGCGAAAATAGACCACTGCCTCTGGTGGGAATCGAACCCAAGACCCTCGCACTGATAAGCCAGCACACTACCAACTAGCCTACCGGGGCGCACAGGTTACTTTTTTATTTATTATAAATTTAGTGATCGACATCTCTAAATTAGGCATTTTAAAAAATTTTTAAATATAATTTTATTTTTTTTATTTTTTTTTTTTTTTTATTAATTAATAATCATATAATTACAAATTATATACTATTACCCTACCCGAGCACTAGCTACTATGGCCTTCGGCACGTTGTAGCGAAAACAGACCAGTGCCTCTGGTGGGAATCGAACCCACGACCCCCGCACTGATAAGCCAGCACGCTACCAACTAGCCTACCGGGGCGCACAAATATAATTTTAGAAATATATGTTTTTGCATTTTTTATCGAATTAGTTTAAACCAGCCTAAAGTATTCCATATCTGAATAATTTTGAGTATATTAAAGTAATAAATAAAATAATTTTTTGTTTTTTTTTTTTTAATTTTGGTATTTTTTAATAATAATATAACTTTTTCAAAATGGACCATTTTCGGCTAGGGTTTATGTGTTTTAAAAAAATGTATTTATTACATTTCCAACCATTTGCTTTGAAACTATGCGGGTAGTAATGAACGAATATCGACAAATCGTTTTTAAGGGACATCCTGTTTAACATACATTCTTTAGAAAACTATAAAACCAGAAAAATATGTAGTAAAAGGGAGTAATACTTAAGGAGGGAAATAAAAATTTTAAAAAGGAAGAAACTTTTTTTTTGTACAAAACACTTAACGTTGATTGTTTTGTAACAAAGATAAATATTTAAATGTGTAGAAATTGTATGAAGAAGTACACTCAGAAATAAGCTTTACATCATATTTGTGAAAAACTTCATAAATATTATGAAAAACTTCATTATACTTTCGTCCAATGTAACACGTCATAAATATGATGAATCTGTTTCATAAAAATGCAAATTGATGACAAGATTCTTAATATTTATGAAATGTTTCATATCTTTTTATAGAATATTTTATAAATGTTATAAGACGTTTTATAAATATGATAAAGAAAGGTCATATGTCATATTATGAAATAAATATTATGAAATAATAATTATTTTTTACAACACAATATTTTTGCAACTATAATTCAGGTATATGAATTAAAATTCAGAATTTATCAATTGGTACTCATTTTGTTTAAAATTCAGAAATAATAAATTTATATTAAGAATTTTCCTTTGGAATTTAAGGACATTAATTGAACTTAAGAATTTATATTTCCGCTGATACTAATTTAGAAAATTTAAATTCATATTCACAAAATTAAATTTAAAATTTACAACACATCAACTGACTAGCATTTCTTACTTTCAATTGATGTTATGATAGTTTCTCAATTTTAAACAGAAAATCTGAATAACAAATAACCCTTTCTTAATTTCAAATGAAAAATCTTAATTTCAATAGATGATTTTTAAATTTCAAATGAAAATTCTGAATTTCAATTGATATAGAAATAAAAATTATGTTCCCACGGTTTTTTTTTAGTAAATGATAAAGATTTATGAAACATTTGTCATAAATTGTTATGAAAATCTTTATTATAGCTAAGAAAACTTTACAAATATGACAAATAATTGATGACAAACTATTTATAATACGGTTTCATCAATATGATAAAACTTTTTTAACTGAGTGTACCAACTTTGATCAAAGACTATAATGAATTTTCTTTAAAAATTATGATTTTCAATGAAAATTATTCAAGTTCGAGGCCATACTCTATATTTCTTTATTATGATATTGTCCAAACAAATAATCTATAGAGTTTTTGTTTTCAAATTTATTAATTGACCCCTTTCAGGAATGTGTTGATAGATCTATTTCGGGAATTTTCTAGGTTTCCATCATCAGAACATGTTTTGTAAGAAGTGACAGTCCCATGCAAAACATCGAACATTCATATAAACCAGTTTTTCCCACTAATTGAGAACTAATATATGAGCTCGAAGTTAAAAATGATCACCATTGATTAAAAATAAATTGAAAACTTGTTCGTTATGTGCAAGCTCTACCTTTGGTATATATACAATACAAGCTTTTAGTTTTCATTCTCCTTTTTATTTTCACACTTGTTTTGTTTTGTTTAAAAACATGATGTAAAGGGGAAGTAAACAAGACCGTACTTTGTCTTTTTTACAAGTTTTATATAATTTTTATTAAAAACAAAATGATGATGGGATTCTAGAAAATTCCCGAAATAGATCTATCAATACATTCCTGAAAGTGGTCAATTATTAAATTTGAAAACAAAAACTCTATAGATTATTTGTTAGGACAGAAATATAGAGTATGGCCTCGAACTTCAATAATTTTTATTTTCTCTGCACAATTAAAGGTCAAAAATACATAATTTTTATTTTCAATAAAAATTATATCAAACTTAATTATGATTTTCTTCATAATATATTCCTTCTGTATATTATTTGTACATAGTGTATATTTTTATAAAATGTTGCCAATTTCTTTTCTATTTGTTTAATATTTTTTTAGTAATCCAAATGAACATCATCGTCAAGACTCTGCATTGCCAGCCTCTAAAGAACGTAATCGCTTTCGTAGCATAACTTGGGAAAGTTATGATCCTTTACATCAGAAATATTTAGAAATTGGTAAGTTTAAATTTTTGCAATTTATTTATATCTCTGATGTTTTATTTCAAATTTCCTTTTCCCTATTGAGAGGGTATACAAAAAAAAAAAAAACTTTAAACCTTTTATACAAATTTTTCTTTAAAATACTCCGGCTCAAAGGTGTATGTGTGTTTGCATTGGTATTATTTTTATATATTTCTTGTTAACTTTTTTGTTTATAAGAAGCTTTTCCTGTACTTTTTCGGTTTTATTTTTTTTTTTTTTTTATATTTTGATATATTTTTTACATTTTTTGATAATTGGCAAAGTTTTATTTTTTATTGCAACTTAAACAGTAAAAGGTACAGCAGTAAATTGAGGGGTTTTTTGTTTAAACAATGAAAAAATTTAAATTTAAGGTAATTTAAAAAAAATATTTAATTTTTTATAAAAACGAAGCCAATCATGTCTAAACAAAAGAAAACGTTTTTTTTCGTTAAACAAGTTAAATTTAATTAAAAGGGATATAAAAACAATATGGAAGTATTAAGAGCAAGGTCATCAGTAATTAAAAGGGCAACCAGAAATATGCTGTATCATATTTTTTGAGCCTTTCACAGTGAATGTTTTTATAGCAGTAATTTGGAATATCAGTAATTAAAGTTCACTATGCGTTGCATTGAAATATGATTAACACTAGATTTACGGTGACCGATTTCAACTTTTAAAATAAAATATTATTTAAAAAAATAAAAATAATTAGAAAATTTTTCTAACAAAATTTTAAATTAGTAATGATTAATTTTAGAATGTTAGTAAAAATATATAGATAAAACTAAGTTCTCCGTCAGCCCTCGCTAGAGTTGTCAAAACCGAATTCCGGTTTCTATTTTTCGGGTTCCAAAGCCCCGGGTTTTCAAATAGGGCGGTTTTCGTGTTATTCGAGAAATCGGCTTTTTCGTTTCGAATTATTGGGCAATCTGAAAATTTCAGAGAATTATGCATATTTTGGAATGATTTGCATAAGTTTTTTTTTAATTTTATATACAAGACAAATTTGTAGTGTCCGACCGAAGACTTCGGCCAAAATACGAAATTTGATTGGTTTTTTTTTTGGTATTTGGAGAAAATGTGGACAAATTTTGATATTGACGGTTGAGCCGTTTTAATTCGATTTTGAGTAAAAAATTTTAGGAAAGAGCCGAAGTTTAGATGTAACATAAAATAATCGGCGGCAGGCAATGGTTTACTGATTTGATCGATTTTTCGTCGGCTGATTATTGAATTTGAAATTTGCCACTCAAAATCGCATTTAATAAGCCCAATAAATTTATTTACATTTCCCAAATTTATCCATAATGCTTTAAAATATCGAATACCGACAAAAAGCATTTTTTGGCCAAAGACTTCGGTCGGATACTACAAATTTGCTCTGTTCCGAATTTTTGCTTTTTACTCTTTTGTGCTTTTATTTTCTGATTTTAAGTTCAAAATACTTCTTATTCAGATTTTTAAGCTTTTGTAAAGATTTTGAGATTTAAAATGTTTATTACTCAAAAACATAAGTTTTTCTTTTAACGTTGAACTTAAAAAAAAAGAATTTTTTATAAGTTTTTAACTTTTGTTTTATTTTTACAATATTTTATAGCTTTAAATAAATTTAGGTTTTTTTGTCTTATCTGGCTAATGACTGTGAAGGCTATAAAAGATTTCGCTTAAAAATGTTTCCGACCAGGTCATCCACTAATTTTAAGCAAAGGGATTGAGAATCTTTCGGTGTTTTTAGTGATTTATACATAGCAGTTACTGTGTATATACAACATTGTTCCTAAGAATGCTAAAAATTTCAGAAGTGAGGTTGCACTTAACGTTCTGTAGACATCACTCAATATAATAGTGTACAAACCTAAAATACCAATGTTTTCCATAAAATCTAATGCAGTGGAACGAACACCTGTTATAACGAACTTTTTTTTTAACGAACGATTTTACTAGTCCCAAAGCAGTAACTAACATATTTTATAAAAAATAACACGGTTTTCTCGAGTTTTCATATCAATTTTTACACTTGTAACGAACACATAAAAAAATCGAGATTCTAAAATGAAAATTCTACTGCAAATCCTAAAAATGTTAGCTTTTTAATTACAAACTTACGGAAAAGAATCACAATCTGTATGAAACGTAATTTAATGGAAGAATTATGTTAGTATTACAAACAAAAATTGTAAAATTAGGTGAACTTAAAAAAAATCCTGAAAACTTTATAATTTTTTATTTTCGAAAATGTTTACCTTGCTTTTAGCGAACTTCGCTTATAACGAACTAAATCGCTCGGTCCCCACTGTATTTTCCTTCTTTTGTTTATACAATACATACAAAAAAAGTTTTTTTTATAATTTCTTACCAACGATTTACATTTTTATTCATAACCGGGTTTGTTGGGGTGTTGATTTAAGAAGTAAATCTAAAAAACTACTTGTAAATATGCTTCTCAGCAAATTTTTCAAAATTTTTCTTATTGAAAATGATAGAAAATAATATTTATACAAAAAAATTTAAGTCGATACTGCATCTAGAACTCAAGATATATCAATTTGAAAATTAAAAACATACCCAGGTATGCGAATGCTGACATAAAGGCCCAGCAAAATAAAGTGGAAGTAGTGCTTTAAAAGCCTCTTTAACTAGACTTCCAAAGCATTAGCATACGCAAATTTTCTCTTTAATAAAAGTTATTGTTAACAACTGCCAAAAATGTTAAATTAAACTTATTTTAAACAGCATTTGCATCACCATATGAATTAATAACATCCTAAGAAGTACTTTTTCATAAGTTCATATATTATTTTTTTTTATATGGTGGTTGAGGTGGTAAGTGGTTGGATTTGCAAACGGAATGTTGCGAGATCGATTCCGGGCCGGGGAGTTAATTTTTATTTTATTTTTTTTTTTTAATTCTAATTAATTTTTTAGTATTTTTTATTTAATTTAGTTTTTTTTTTTGAGTATTTTAAGAGAATTAAGTAATTTAAAAACTGCCAAATAATTAACATCTTGACTTTAATCATAAAGAATTTTTTTTTAGAACATTGTTATCCAGAGTGGACAAATAATTATTTGATAAAAATCTATTTTTTGTCTTTGCGATGGAACTTTTTGTAAAACTTATTTAAAAATATAAAAAAACCTAAAGTTTTATATTTTTTATTGTTATGTTGTTAAGAAAATGCAAAGATGTATTTCACTGCTAAAAATTAGTTGATCGAATTTTTCATATTTGTTTCAAGATATACTTTTTAGGTGTGCCTTGAAACGTGTGCAATATTCAAAAAAATTAGTTAAAAAAAAATTTGATTTTGGCTTCAAATCTATTTGAGTTTTTAATTCTATTGTTTCGGATCGCAAAAAATTAACAAAAACGAAAAATATCGAAGCCAAATTTTGAAAGCTATTTTTAATATTAATAATAATGAAAATGAAAATTATTCAAGTTCGAGGCCATACTCTATATTTCTTCATTAGGATATTTTCCTAACAAATAATCTATAGAGTTTTTTTGTTTTCAAATTTATTATTTGACCCTTTCAGGAATGTGTTGATAGATCTATTTCGGGAATTTTCTAGGTTCCCATCATCAGAACACGTTTTGAAAGCGGTAACAATCCCATGCCAAACATCAAACATACATATGAACTAGTTTACTCACTACATGAGAACTAATATACATATAAGTTTGAAGTTAAAGAAAAACGTGTATTGAATATCCACCAGAGGTGGATCTTGCACATCAAACAAGTTTTCAATTTATTTTTTGATCAATGGTTATAATCTTTAACTTCAAACTCATATGTATATTAGTTCTCATGTAGTGAGTAAACTAGTTCATATGTATGTTTGATGTTTGGCATGGGATTGTTACCGCTTTCAAAACGTGTTCTGATGATGGGAACCTAGAAAATTCCCGAAATAGATCTATCAACACATTCCTGAAAGGGTCAAATAATAAATTTGAAAACAAAAAAACTCTATAGATTATTTGTTAGGACAATATCCTAATGAAGAAATATAGAGTATGGCCTCGAACTTGAATAATTTTCATTTTCATTGCACAATTAAAGGTCGAAAAAACATAATTTTTATTTTTAATAAAAATTATAACAAACTTAATAATAATAATTAATTAGTAAATTAATTAATAACTTTTACTTAATTAAAGTATATCACTTTAATTTACCTATAGAGTTTTTACCGACCTCTTTCTCCAAATCTTTAGAAAAAAATACGGGAAACATTAAAAGATCTTACGTTCCAAGGCACACTCGTTTTATTGCGGGCCACTTTTCCCTACCTGTAGTTAAACTACTTCTTCAAAATATTTTTTTCTCATTGTCTGGTATATTTTATCTTATTAAAGACACTTCTCGTCAAATTAATTATTAAAAAAATATTTTAAAATATGCAATGAATTCAAAATTGTGAAGTGAGCATTTTTATTATTTCTTAATATTTTTTTTTTAAACTCATCAAAACTTAAAAATATTTTAAAAAATAATTTATATCTCAGTGATACAAAATCACATAACAAAAATGTTTTAAAAATCATTATTTTATCTTTTTCATTATATATTTGTGTAGCATATTTTTCTTGTTTTCATAAAAATATATCAATATTTTCAACTTAAGTTCGTTTTAAGTTTGTTGCACTGCATAAGTAACTTTGGTGCAAATGGTAGAGCGGTCTACTTTAATACAGCAGATCGTAACTCAGATTCGTGTGTTCAATACTCGCTGGCACCAAAAGATTTTTTTTTAATATGTAAAGAAACATCCCAAAAGTATGCTGGGGGGTTAGCAAGTCGATGCTATTTCGTTACAATCATAAGAACAAACCTGCAAAAATTGTAAAAAAAGCTACTAAAAATTAGTTAAAAATTAACTTGCAGAAAAAACTGCTAAAATTATCAGATTTTTTACTAAATATTAATAATATAAGAATAATAAAACTAAATCTGTTGAATATACAAATATTTAGTTATATTTAAGCTAAATTTTAGTTAATTAAATAAATAACAAAACAATGTGCTGAAATCAGCAAAAACATTTACTAAATATTAGTAGACAACAAAAATCATTAAAAAAATGTGAAATTTTTAAAGTTTTTTTTTTAATGCCTATAAAATTCTGCTCTTATGAAACCAGGAATCTACAATTTTCGTATCAAAAATGTCTGTTGATTTTATCAAAAAAAACTGTTATTTGCATTCAACTAAATTTGAGGTAAATTTAGCAAAAATTTTATTAATATTACAGTTTTTTTTTTGCTATTTTGAGTCTACAAATATTTAGTAAATGCTTTTGCAGGGTAAATGCTATTTTCAATTTACTAAAAATAGAAATCGAATATAACTAAAATTTTGTAAAGTTAACAGATTTATTTTTGCTGTTCTTATTTTATTAATATTTAGCAAAAAAAAAAAATTTTTTCTGCTAGGTCATTTTTAACTAATTTTTAGTAGCTTTTTCTGTTATTTTTACTAGTTTATTTCTATGAGTGTATAATTAGTTGTTATTAGGATATTAAATAAACTTTTCTTATTCAAGTTCACCAAAAAAGGGGTGATTTTAATTGGAAATAAGTCGTTATTTTAGAATTCACTATTTAAGTGAATATTTTCGTATTTTTAAATACGTCGTGCTACATCATATTTAAATCGTTTAAATTCCATTCGAAACAATTTAAGAGTTTCCGAGAGTTTTAAGTCAACATAGCAACAACGCAAAATGACATAAATAACCTAATAGTTTTTTGGTGTTTAAGTAGAAAAAACGCAAAAATGTTGTTTTATGAAAAGAAAACCATGGAAAATTAAATTTTAGAACACAAATGTTTTAATAGAAAACATTTCAAGAATGTCTGGAGTTATTTCCATACAAAAATTATGTGTTAAAAACTGTGAAATGAAGCTAACAAAGTCATTAAAAGGTGAATGTCAGTTTTTATCTGCAACTAAAGCAAAAAAAATAACTTTAAATGAAAGAAAACTCCAAAGAAAAACACTTGAGCATAATTCTTAAGAAAAAAAATATTAAAAATGTTCACACCTTAATTGAAAGAAGCATACAATTTCATCTTCATCATCAGCAACAAAAAATATTATAACGAAATATAATCACACAAAAAAGGGAGAAAGATGAAGAATTTACATACGTACTCGTATAAGATTTTTTTTTTTTTTTAATAAAAGAAAAGACTTAAAAGAAAATTATAAATAAAAATATAAATCTTAATTTTTTTTTTTTTTTGCAACGTAGCGTATTTAAAACGAAAAACCTCTTATAAAATATAAATATGTTATTAATTTCACTTTTATATCATATTCATGTACAATAGAGTGGATCGTTTTTCAAAAAGTGGCTCCGATCGAAGCGTAATACCACGCAAAAGTTGCGTACTCATAACAGAAACTTAGATGTAAAATGTGGTCTCGATCGCACAATATCTTCTGCCGCCTCTTTTAACCTGAAAATTAAGAAAAAAAAATGGACAAAAAACACCATAAAATTAGCATAATTCTCAAATGGGTCCTTTTAGTTTTACGAATATTAAGGGGTTTACTAGCTTTAGACTTTTTTTCATATTTCAATAGTTAGAACTGTTTTCTATACGCTATGAAAATTTTGAAGAAAAAAGTGCCAAAATAAAAAAGTTACAGCTCTTTAAATAAACTCCTAGCACTATATTTTAAATGAGAAATACTTACATTCAATCAGGGTTGGCTTTTAATACCGCTAAAATACTGTTAACGATTCAAAACCCTTTCAATTGACTATAGTTATCCCTAAAATACCGTTACCAAAATAATTGAAATACCGTTATCCGTAAAATACCGTTACCGATATAACTAAAACACCAATAAACTTAAAATACCGTTACCGAAATAATTTAAATAACGTTATCGCTACAAAACCGTTACCGAAATAATTGAAATAGCGTTATCCTTTAAATACCGTTAAGAAATAATCCAACAAAATCACAAAAAATAATCGCTGTAAATATATAAGGTGGCGCAAAAGTAATCCTCCTATCAGAAAATGCTATACATAATAAATACATAATAAAAAAAAAACATGGGAAGGTTATTTTTGCGCCACCTTATATGTGTACATTTCCCAAAGCTTAATCTTAAACTAGCTAGTAATTGGAATTAGGGCATGATGGGGCTACAATGATCCAAATGCATTGACATTATCTGAATAACCTAAATAACATTATCTTTAAAATACCGTTAGCGAAATAACTGAAAAACAGTTATCCCTAAAATAACGTTGCTGAAATAAAAGAAAATAGCGTTACCGCTAAAATACCGATACCGAAACAAGTAAAATATCGTAAACGCTAAAAAACCGTTACCGAAATAATTGAAATATCATTACCCCTAAAATACTGTTACCGAAATAAACGAAAATAGTGTTACCCTTACCGATACCCGCATCGAATCGGTTACCATCCACGCTTTAAATACTTTTTTCTCAAAACAAGATATTGAAAATCGGTTTTCATTGTGCCGCCTTATCGGGTGGATCGATGTGCAATCCGTTTTTTGTTTTGAAGAAGACTATACAATGAAGTCTCTAACGTAGAGACATTTTTGCCTAGTACACCCCACACCAGTGTAGGCATTACCATATAAGTAGTTATATTAGTACATGTTTGGTAATCCCAAGTACTTACAATTGTCAAAACAAATCTCATTACTTTTATGTGGAGATGTAGCGCAAAATAATGACACATCCTTACTAAGCACCTAACAAATAATAGATAAATATGTGGTTACCTATATGTTTACCAGTATGGACAAAATAGTGAGTCTACAAATAAATTTAATAAAAAAAAAAACTAAATTTAATAAAAAAAATTTTTTTTGAACATTTTTTTTTAGTAAAATGGACCCACACGGTACCATCTGAGCTATATCGACATGTTTTACTTGATAGATAAAAACATAAATGAACTGCTTCCAGTAAATGGCATTAATTTCCAGCTTATAAAACTGAAAAAATGGAATATGCACTTACTAGAAATGAAAAAATAATGAGTCTAAAAATAGATTTACAAACAATTTTTAGATCGTACCTTTATATTTAAAATAATGATAGAAATAATTACTTATTGGTGACATATTATTTTTCATATTGACATATTATTTTTCATATTGAAATAACTACTTAAGTCCTTATTATTTGTGTTAAAGTAATGCAGAGAGTAAGCTGGTGTCATTACCGGTAGTGAGAAAAGTAATGACATGTCATTACCGTTTCTATACTGGAACTGGCTAGCAAACCCCTTAAATATTTAAATTATTGAATCGTTATAGAATCACAATATATCTATTTAACTGTGTGAAATACATCTTAGAGATAACATATAAAAATCTTAGAGAAATTCGTTTACCCGATTCGAGTTTGCAGCACTTTTATTTTAGTGATTTTCAAGGTAAATTGTTTGCCATTTTTTACCTTTATTTAATTTATTAAAAATACATTTAGAAGAATAGACGTGTGTTTTATATTTTAAATTACTAAATGGAGTCATTGATTTTTATCAACAAAATATTTAAAACTTGTATTGTCTTTAATCCATGTAAATCGAGGGTTAAAAATTACCCAAAAATTAAATTTAATGTTTCTAATGGAATGGAATGAAAATAAAGTCTTCTTTGCTTCAAATTATTAATGAAAATTTATCTGTAAAGTATTTTTAGAAAAAATCTATCACCTTTGTGGACCGAATGCCTAAAAAGCAGCAATTTTGGACAAAGGCCAACAATTTTTAATTCTTTGCTTTAATTTCTTTAAATGATATTTCATAGAATGTATGTTATGTTAAATTTTTTTAACGTCTGTGTTTTTAAGTTCCTAGTGGGGGTAAAATATTGACTGAGTAGGTCTAAAGCACGCACTTGCGTTTCTACCAAATACCATTTATTGAAATAAAAAATTAACCCTCTTCGATCTTGTCCAAAATTATAAAATTACGGATTTTGGCATTCGGGTTAACAAGGGTTAACGATTTTCGCTGAAAAAACTGTAAATTGTCATTAATACTTTGAAACAATGAAGACTTTAGCGACTTTACCATTATCAATATTCAATTCCAAACATTTAATTTATTTTTTGGGTAATTTTTGACCTTAGCTTAATATGGATTAAAGATGAAAAATATGTTAAATATTTTGTAGATCAAAAGCAATGACTCCACTAAGAAATTTAAAAAAACCGCTCACTTCCATTAAATGTATTTTTAATAAATTAAAAAACTGTGAAAAATGGCTGAAAAAGATTTTCCTTGAAAATTGCAAAAACTAAATCATTGCCACTGTTTTTTTAGGGGTTAAGTGGAAACACGTTAATGATATTCTAAGTAATTTGTATTTTTCATTTAATTTAACTTAACTTCAATTTTAACATTTTTTTTTTCAAAATTTGTCCATTTTTTCAAACCCTTAATCATTAGGTTAATAGTGAAGGCAGAAGATATTGCCTATAGGGACCAAATTGTACATCTGAATTTCTGTTATGAGTACTTTAAGTAAAATGATTCACTCTAATGTACAATTGTAATGCGTATAAACATGAAAGCGATATTTATGTTGTCTAAACCTTCAAAGACATATGCAGCATTTATTGATTCGTACCCCAACCAGGAATCAGCTTAAGATAACAATAAGTTATTAGAGAATAGTATATAAAGGGTCCGCCATCTAACTTTTTTTTTTCAACTAGTGCTTATTTCGTGAATGGTAACACTTAGCTCATGTTTGATTTGACAGATAATTAGTTTTATCCTTCCGCTGAACGAATATGGTCCGTATGTTGGTTATCTTGTGAAAAAAAGTGAAAGAAACTGGCATCCTCATCGTGAAGCGCCATCAACATCAATTCACCGTCGTTCTCAACAATTGAACATTTCGGAGACATCATTGAGACGAATTTTGCATAAAGACCTTGGTATGACGCCATACAAAGTCCAATTGGTTCAGGAGTTCAAAAAAAAAAGTTATTTGGCGGACCCTTTATATATATATTCCAACTTTGGCTTCAAATTCATCAACCTAATCCCAGTTATCCTGTACAAATAACCCACTCATATACTTGCCACCCCTTTAGGTTATTCATAAATGTGAAAATCTTCGTTTGCATCTGCTTTTTTTGTTTTTTAACCCTAAAAACTTTTCACGACACTTTTGTTGAATAAATTTTATGCGACACGCATATACATTCCATATGCATAATATTTCATTGTTAAAGCTTCAATAAAACATGTTACAGTGCGAATACAAAATTGGAAAAAAAAAATATTATAATAGTATTTTGGAAAATTTTAAATTTTTGTAAAGAAAATACTTTCAAAGGTAATGTCACATACGAAACCACCTTTGACACACTAATACAGACACACATGCTACTTGAAGTAATCTTTTCTATTAAAAATTACATTAAGACCATATTTAATATTTTTGTAAGGGTATATTTAATTATACAGGGTAACAACTAAAAATTAAAACAATAAATCAAACAAATAAAATAATCTTACAATCTATTTACTAGGCTTCAGTAGGCCTCGTTTACAGAACAGCTGCTTACTTGTGCAAATTTTCTGGCTATCAGCAACATTATATTTTTTGCGTGTGTGCCTAAAGAAAAAAAGTAATAGAAATACTGTAATAAAAAGCTGGATAAGAAATATCACTAAAACTACAAAAACAATACACTCAGTTGAGCTGTCTCTGGATAGATCCTGTAACGTCAATTGACTTATTTGTGAAAGGCGTGGTAGAGAAGAATGAGTGTATTTTCTAAAAATCATAACTACATTGTAAATTTTCAATTTTTCTGAATCAGACTGCGCAGTTTCTGGTATTGAACCTTCGTCAGTGACCCTGTTTTTTTGAATAATGTAATATTTGTTATGTTTTTATTTGTTCGATTGCGTCTATATGAAATTTTTCTGTGCAATCACTGACCGTGGTATAGATAAACTAATTTCTAATGCCACATGCACTCGCACTCGCACTCGCACTACACGTTAGACAGAGCGCTCTGATCTATCGTCAGGTCGAGTTTTGTTGTGATTAAAACTAGTTTTATTCATTACACGGTGTGTTTTTTTTGTTTTTGCATACATAATCTCAGAAGTACAACTCCAACACAACAGTTCTATTTTTAGAAACTTACCTCACTCTAATGTCCACTGTTATCCCGTATGTTGTAAGTGATGCCACATCTATGATATATCTCTTGTATATTCGATAGATGGCGCTTACGTAGTTAGGGAATTGCAAGAGAGCAAAGTTTGATTTTTTGTTTGAGTTTGAATTTTAACGTCTTTTTCAGACAATTGCAATTAATGTGCAATTTTATTCAATTTTAATTGTGAAAGGCGTGGTAGAGAAGAATGAGTGTATTTTCTAAAAATCATAACTACATTGTAAATTTTCAATTTTTCTGAGTCAGACTGCGCAGTTTCTGGTATTGAATCTTCGTCAGTGACCCTGTTTTATTTGAATAATGTAATATTTGTTATGTTTTTATTTGTTCAATTGCGTCTATATGAAATTTTTCTGTGCAATCACTGACCGTGGTATAGAAGCCGTTTTTGCATTTTACTTAAGTAGTATTTTAAGTATTTTTAATTTGAAAGAAAATCTAAAGCAACTTTTATAATTAACTTGACAAATAAATATAATTAAGAGAAAATTTAAATTTAGAGTCCTTTTAAAACAAAAAAACTCACAAATTTAAATGCAGAAACCACAACAAAATAAAAAAAAATTATTTATCAACATTAGATATTCAGATGCAAATACAAAAACAAATTGATTTCACAAAATTCCATTAACAATAAATAAAAGAATTAAATAAAATTTAAATTATTTGAAATAAAATAAAAAATACTACAAATGTACTAATTTTGTGCCAAAGCTTTTAAGCCGCAAAATTAATATTAGGCCGCTAAATCTCTATCACATATCCGAATATCATTAAGAACAGAGAAAACCCATCATAAAACTTCCTTGTAAGTTGAGTTTGAAAATTTCGCAGCCATTTAAATTCGATCATGATCAGTGGCATATTCATTGATATTTAACCATTGGAAAGCTCAAATAAGAGATTTTTCCAACAATATGAGGAAAATAAACAGTGTTAAAGCAACAAACCCCCATAAGTAGCAAAGCCTTCTTCCAGATGGTAACCCATTTTAACTGTGTTGTACAAAATAGTTTTGATTCCAAACTTTCAAACGGTATAAGAACAAGGGGGTATGTTTTATTAAAAAATATTCAACATCAAAGAAGAGGATATAATCCAACTTCTTGAAGCCAATATCATTGGCGTATTCTCCAAAGCATTGACGGCAAATGTTCAAGCCATATTTGCGGATCAAACCATGACGGTTAGAGCAGGCGCGGCAGCATCTGGAGCCTTGATCGTATTTACGTGGATGTGAATACCAACGATTAGCAAAACCCATGTTGGCTACTTTACTTCGTAAATGCAAAAAAAAAAAAAAAAAAAAAAAATAAGGTTTAAGGTTTTTGTTTTTTTTTGTATGAATACACATTTGTCTCCCTGTAATCTCAGAAGTCTGTTTATGAATTTCTTATTTCTGTTAACTGAAAATCATAAAGCATTGTAGAATGAAGGCATACACGCGTAAATTGTTATTGCTCTGTACTAGGGTTGTCAGTTATTCGGGTTTTTATTTTGTTCGAATAAACGAGCAAACAATTTTTGATCAAATGATCAAGCAATTTTTAAAAATTATTCGATTAATCGAACGAATAAAAATAATTTAAAAAATACTTAAATAATGAAAACAAAAACTCCATAGATCATTTTTTAGGACAATAAAGAATAATAGAGTATGGCCTCGAACTTGAATAATTTTCATTTTCATTGCACAATTAAAGGTCGAAAAAAACATAATTTTTATTTTTAATTAAAGTTATATCAAACTTGTAAATACTTAAATATATAAAGTAGTTTACCCGATCATCTCAAAATTGTTAAAAGTTTGGTCTCAATTTTAATATTACAACAGTAACAATTCTCAAATGCAATAATTTTCGACAGTACAGTCATAGAAATAAGCCGGTAAATATAGCAGAAAAAGCTACTAAAATTATTTTAAAAATTAGCTTGAAGAAAAAACTGCTAAATTTAGCAGATTTTTTTTTTTTGCTAAATATTAATAAAATAATAAGTGATGTGAATTTTAGTTAATTGAAAATAGTAGTTTATCTGTAAAGTTAGCAAAAACTTATACAAGACATTTATAGACTGAAAATAGCAAACAAAAACTGTAATATTAATAAAATTTCTATATTTACCTCAAATTTAGTATAATGCAAACAATAGTTTATTGTGATAAAATCAACAGAAATTTTTGCTAAAAAATTGTAGATTCCTGATTTCATGTAGGCGGACTTTAATTCGTATTAAAAAAAATAATAAAAAAAACCCGAAAAAAAACCTTAAAAAATTCCACATTTTTTAATGATTTTTTTGTCTATTAATATTTAGTAAATGTTTTTGCTAATTTTAGCAGATTATTTTGGATTTCATAAGAGCAGACTTTTATAAGCATTAAAAAAAACTAAAAAAAAACTTTAAAAATTTCACATTTTTTAACGATTTTTTGTCTATTAATATTTAGTAAATGTTTTTGCTGATTTTAGCAGATTATTTTGTTACTTGGAATTAACTAAAATTTAGGTCAAATATAACCAAATATTTGTAAATTCAACAGATTTATTTTAACAATTCTTATATTACTAATATTTAGTAGTAGTTTTTTCTGCAAGTTCATTTTTAACTTATTTTAAGTAGATTTTTTTGTTATTTTTGCAGGTTTATTTCCATGAGTGTACTAACATCAAAATATTTCTAAATCATACGCTATTTGACATTATCTCGTGATGAAAAAATTATAGTTTTGAAAATAGTTGACAAGTTTAATGCAATGCATTAGTAGGGGCATCCCCTGAGTGTTGGTTCAACATAAAAAAAAAAAAAAAAATATCAGCGATAGTTTTAGTATATCGGGCTAATAAGATGTGGGGGCAGATTCTTTAACAAAACCCAGTACAAACGCTGCTTACATGCAAGCAGGTTTGTGAGGGAGTAAGCCAAAAATAATTCCTTACAAACCCGCTTACATATGCTATGATTTTTATATGGCGCATTCCCACTAGGAAGCATTACTTTTGGGCAAAATAAGCGCTGATTTTAGAGCTTATAAAAAGCTGTGACTTCATGGCTTGCAGTAAAATCATATTTTATGTTTATATAATTACGATACAGACATTAATTTTTTGTTGTTAAAATTTTTGACATATAATATAATCAATTTATATTTATTACCGCTCCACGCGCTAGCTCTTTAGAAACAGTTAAATGACAAATTATTTTTTATTACATACTCGAAAATAGCAAACACAATTGGAAATCACTCGGGAAAATTGGTATAGATCGTTTATAATACACGATATGAAACTTTCTGCATTACAACCTGCATATCTTATAAGGGATTAGGGTAAGCTGCTTACAACCTGCATCCTTGTTAGGGAAAACAGTAAGCTAAAAAAAATTTTTTAATTTTTGTTTATTTATTTTTATACGAAAATTATTCGTTTCCTTTGCTGCTTCTCAATATTATGTAATAGTAAGCACTTACATCAGCGCATTTGTTTTATTCTGCTTCTAAAAACACAAAAAAATTTTACTGGGAAACAATATCGTTTTGTTCGAAACGGTACCTAAATGCTATCGTTTTGACGATGTTACATAAGAAAACTTTGAACTAATTAATAGAAAATTGTCGTTTTTTTACAAAAATTGTTAAAATTATTTAAAATTTGTATTTATATGGTCATAATTTAACTTTGAAAAGTAGACGATAATCGTGGATCGCCCTACAGAATGCCTAGCCTGATTTTAGTCACGTGTAATATAGTTAGCAAACATATTTGATAGTTTTGTATAGTTTAAACTTCAAAAATCATATTTCAACGACTTCCCTTTATCTGTGAATTCCTCCATACTGCTTGCTTGAAAGTCAAATCATATATCTTCACCCATTATTAAAGAGTCCATATATTGAGAAAGATTAATAAAAGCTTTAAAATTTCTGTTATTTTTTCAATAGTTTTGATTTTATTTTGTCCATTATCATTTTTACACAAATTTTAGAAAAGTTTTATTAAAAGAAGTATTCTTTTAAATTATTCATTTTATTCGATTAATCGTCAAAATTTATACGAATTATTCGTTATTCGAAACTTATGTTTTTCAAATTGTTTGTTCTAATTTTCATTTTGTTCGTGCAATTAATCGATTAATTTGTCTTCGAGTGACAACCCTACTCTGTATCCTGTATTATTGTATTTAGTAATTTTATCGTGTATAAGGGAGAAAAAAAGCACACATATAGGTGTTAACGTCATGCTTTTTTATGCTCCTTCACGTTTTTTGCTAAAAAAAAGTTTTTTTTTTTTTTTGTAATAAAAGACACATTTATATAAAGATTTCAAGATGAACGCCGCACAGTGGTACATTTTCAGAGAAGGCGGCCAAAATTCTATAACTTTTGAAGGACTCAACGTATTTCAACGCGGTTTTTTTTGTTGGAGAGCTGACGTTTTTATCTTTTATTTAAGATATCGACTGAAAAAAACGGTCAATGAAATAAATATATATTTAGGGTTAAACTACTATATTACATGTTTTTGACAAATTTTAGTGCGATACTTAAATTATTTGACAACAACTGGAGTGCAACTTATCATAAAAGTAGGCAGTGTAAAGCGCTAACGGTTTTGTATATTTTTACATTCGTGCACCCAAAAAAATAAATTAGTAAAATACGTATTTTTTTTTTTTTTGCTGCAACTGAAAAACAAAAGCAACAAAAAATATTTAACTTTTATTTAATTTATGAAAGCAGTTGACTTGTTTTTTTTTATATTTGATTTTATATTGTTTAAATATATTCATTAGAGTTAGTAAAGAAAATTGGATTTTTGGATATTATCTCTTTTAAAAACTCCAAATTGTTTACTTGCCTCTAGGCGACTGAAATCGCAGATTTTAAATGACTTGTGATAAATTAAGAGAAATAAAAATTTATAATTTAAGAACTAATAAAAATACACTTACAATTTTAAAAACAAAAGAAAATAGATAATAATAAACCAACAACAATTATTAAGAAATCGATAATTGCAAACAACAAAAACGAAATCGAATTACAACAAAAAATATTTAAATCTTTTTAAACAACAACAATTAAATCAAATTCAATGTGTAAATATTACAACAAATACAATATACAAATAAAAACTCTTGAGAACGTGGGTAACAAAATATTGAATAAATTATTTAAAAAAATAACAACAAAATTAAACAATTACCAAATGATCATTACCAAACAAAATATATCACAAAAGAAAACAACAAAAAGTAAAAATGCAATCGCAATGATCATTAGCGACAAGGTTTTGAGTTTAAAAAAATTTACTACCAACATGGCAACAATAATTGAAATAGATCCATTCCAGCTAATAGAAAATGATGTTTATGGATTTCAAAGATATTCGTAAAAATCGAATCATTGCCCTAACCAAGTTCACAAGGGGATATTTTTGTTTTGGTTTTTTTTTTCATTCACTAAGATGTCCTTAACAAGTTACTAAAATTGAAATGTTAATATCTTTTATTTTGTTGAAGGAATTTTTTAAAATTTGAAATTGGAGATTTGAGAAACACCCCAAACTGTTGTCCCTTTTTGACATCGCCTTAGGGTAGTTTAACGATATTCGAAATAAAAAATTTCTTCTATTACTCAAAACTTGGAGTCATTAGAAAAAATAAATTACACTGCTGAAATTAATTCAAAAATCTTTAAGATGTGTGCGCAAATTTTTAACGTCATGTAATAATTGGCACATTTTTTACTAGGACATTAATTATTACTGGGACATTTATTAAACCATTTTAAATTTCTATACCTTTTTGATTACATAACTTGATCTTTATATCGATTAATTTTTCTTCTGATACAACAATATTACAGTATTTTTTTAAATTAGCAGAAACATAAAAAATAGATATTTTTCCCACATAAACTCATATGTCAGTTGAACTGAACTTTGACCCCTAGGATCCACGGCTTACAGTTATTCGAATTAGCTCAAATTTTCACCATATTAGTTTTAGACCAAGTGTCACTATAATCCGTGCAGTCCTAAGAAATAGTCGAACTTTTTTTTTTTCAATGCGACCCTAATATACAGCTATTTTAGTGGTTATTATTCAAAATATTATCAAAAAATTACTGTAGCTGCTAAAAGGTATGGAAAGGTCTGAAGTGTTTGGTATGTACTTTTAGAGGAGAGTACCACCTTTCCGGTAATATAAAATTTTTTTTGTACACTTTTATACAAAATTAGTTATACTCTACCAAAGTCGAAAATTTGTGTTAAAAAGCTATCCCAATCTTGACATTATATAAAAATTACGGAGCAATGTAGAATAAAAAAGTTTTTACCTTATGTTAGCTAATATAATGAGTAATTAAAAAAAAAAATACCCGAAGTTAATATCTTTCACAACCAAAAAAATATGGGACTTTAAAATGCGGAAAATTTAACAAAAATGTTAAATTTACAAAAACAAATCAAACATTTCACCTAGATTTTTTGGGTCCATAGGTTCTAAGGTGTTCTCTTTTAAATGAGCTAAATTGTTTTAAAATCGGTTACAAAAAATAAATTGAATTTTGGCCGCCTTCTCTAAAAATGCACCACTGTGCGCCGTACGTATTGTAACACTATGCATAAAAACGTTTAATAATATGTAAATTTTGTTTCTTATTATCAAGAAAATAATATCTAAAAGTTTGTCTGATGGTTTATTTTTTTATGTTTAAACTTATCACCAAGTTTATTGTTGTTACTGTTCGTCGTTTTTTGTTTTAAACAAGGGAAATGTGAGCAATATAATTTGTCACGCCTTAAGGAGAAATTTTAAAATAAATTTATAAAATTTCTTTAAGGCATGCATCCAAATATTTGTCAGAAATTAATTTAATATTATAGAAAGCTTTCATTTTAATAACGAAATTCTTTAGTCGAAATACCCAGCAAAAATATGATAATGATTAATTATTATTTTATACACCACTTTATAATGAGTACTTATTACCTTCTGCATTACTTTAAATAATAAGGAAGTTATAATGCATTACATTCATGCAAAAAAAATAATTGGTGAACAGTAATAAGTTATAGATCTTATTACTTTGAGACAAAATATAAAACTACAACATTTTTCGGGAAATATATTTTTAGACTCATTATAATTCGTATTTTTGTAAGCTAAAGGGTAAGGTGTCGTTTTTGGTGCATCTTTAACGAATTTACATAGAAAAAAATTAATTTTTGTTTTAATTTATATTATATAGCTCGGTTGCTCGAATATCGGTATCCCTTCTAGAGGTAAACATTTTTGGTATAATTTTAGAAGAAAGATATTGTAATTACATGCTATGGAATTAGGGTTGCCATATTTGAAAAGTGAAAAAAAGTACATTGATGAAAAAAAACAGTACTTTTCAAAAAAAAAACAGTACATTTTTGTATTTGTTGTTAACATAACTTTTACTTCAATACATCACATATTTACTTAAAATAAGTTAATACACCGAACCAAATAGCGTAGGTAAAATCAACAAAAAAAATTTTGTAGATCTTTAACGAAATTCTGTCAATTTTTTTTTAAGATTTAACAAATTTTATTCAAATCAACAAAATTTCGTCAAGTTTACATCCTCTAAAGAAGTAAAACTGACTAAATTTCATCAAATTGACTAAATTTCGTCAAATTGGCTAAAATTATTAGTTTGGACGACATTACTTTTTGCATTGGGCAGTGTCATGAAAAAAAATTGTGTTTACAAACATCCATTGCTTGAAAATTAAACAAACCAAACTTATATATGTACAAAGAAACGAAGTGGAATTAATACAGGGAGATTCAAAAAATGTATATAAAAAACTATTGTACACACGAAAAAAAACATTTTTAAAAAAATATATATTCTTTGTACATGCAAAAAAACTTGTTTATATAAAAATATGTAAAATATACAAAAAAAATACAGTACAAAAACAGTACAAATCCAAAAAAACAGTACTTTTGCGTACTGTTTAGGTGTTGTGAATAAAACAGTACATTTTTCAAAAAACAGTACATGTACTGTTTAAAGCAGTACGAATGGCAACCCTATATGGAATACACCGTTCTTTTCCCAATATTAACCTCCTCTATTGTTGCTACTCAAGGTTGGCAAACCGATACCATTTAACCCTCACATATGCGTAAGACGTTATATATATCCGTTTTTCCGAAACTCTATCCTGTTGCTTAAGACGTAAAGGGGAGCATGAATGTCTTGCAAGACATTCGCATCACATTTGTACACAAAAAAAAAAAAAAAAAATTCTTTTGCTTTCATAATATTAAATCTTGAAAATTATAAAAACATGGACAAAATTTAAGTAGCCCATAAAAAATAAAACTAGTTAAATAGTTTGTTTTTTGGTATTTTATGTATAAAAATCGTCAAAACTGGCATCGGAGCACACAAGAGAATATTTTGCTAAACATTCATGCGTCTTTTTAGTGTAGTGAAAATACCAAATGAATGAGTAATATTTTAAACTCAAATATTTAATGTTAATGACTGACATTCTTTCAGTTCAACTACCTAATGCCAACGAACGATACACTTTCAGTTTAAATATTTAATACCGTCGTTGGATCACCTTACATATTATTACAGTCTAGTCATTATGTATTTTCACTTACCCTCACATTCGCTTAGTTCTAAGATTCATTATAATTATAAATATAAATTAAAATTTAATATAGAACAACAGTTAAGTAAAAATCTAACGACCGTGTTGATCACTTTTAGTAAATATTCGGCCATGAACGCCGAACATAACATTTGTATATATACGGCCTACTCACATAAGTGCAACATTTTCTTTTTTTCGACGCAACAAGCGAAGTTTTTATTAACCTTGACTACACAGTTAAATAGTTAATACTCATATTGATAACCGATACGGACACAAACACCGAATCTCTTGATTTCAAAAATTACCGATATTGCGTACGTAACAGCGTCTTTGAATATGGGTATCGTCGCGGTATTAAAAATAAAATTTTTTAATACAAAATATCAAAAATAAGAAATTCATTTCATTTAACTTTTGTCTAAGGCTGTCACTGTTGTTTTTAAAGTATATTCCAGGCATGTCTCCTAAATTAATTAAAAAAACACACATTTACAAAATATTCTTCTAACGCAACATACATAGGCTCTCACACAAATCAGCATAATTTAAACAATTTGCGTCAAAATATTCTACGAATACAGCATAACTACGCGCTAACATTGCTTAAATATATATTAATACTTTACCCCAAATTTAACATATTCACACAAATTCTGAAAATTTAAACCAGGGGTGCCCAAGGCCTATGCGCTTGGTGCTCATTTGTTTTTGTAAAAACACTTAGCTATAGGCTGTGTGTTTTAATACACATATAGAGCGCTCAGCACTAGCAATACGAAATACACAAACAACTTTGTCTTATTAGTTTTTTTGTCGTTCTTCACTGTATACACGCAAGCGCAAAGCAACAACACTTTCGTATGCTTTGCTGGTAAATATTGAAATATTTTTTTCTTTTTTCTTTGTATGTATTGGTTTTTACAACAAAAAATATTGAATAAAAATTAGTTTTTCTTTAAATGTATTGGCGTTTGCTCTTCCATAAGGAACTTTTGGGCACTCCTGATTTAAACTATTTGTAATTCTTTTGCGGATTTTAGTTCCTTATTTAAAATATATGTAAATAAATGTATTAATCATCGCCTAACCCACAGTAATAGAAATTAGACTAATTATAAAATTATGTTTGCTTTAACCAGTCTCGGAATAAGTTTTAAAAAAAAACAATTCGCTTAAGTGACTTTAGTCAGATATTGATATAAAACGAAAATTTAAATTTTTTATATTTAAATATTAGTATTAACGAATTTTACTTTCATACCAACACCTGACTTAAGTCAATTATGTTTCAGTCTTAAGTCATCTCAAAAATCGAATAAAAAAAAATATAAGTTGATTTTATAAAAACGTGTCACTTTCATGACCTATAACATCACATTTTTAACTTAAAATTTCTTTGCAATCTACGAAAATCATTTGAAATTGTATTTAAACTGTAAAACTGTTTAATATGGATAGATTGTCATTCAATCAAATGTACTTAGCAACCTCTTTTTCGTTGATTTTTTTATTTTTGTTTTATTCTACCTACTTAACAATGTTCATTTTATATGTATTCCTTTTTTCCAAATGTTTGCAGGCATGAAACCACGCATTAAAAATCATTTTCGAGCTCATCAATTGTCAATTTGGTTACGTTTGATACCAGAACTTCATCGTACTGGCATGGAAGATGTGATAGCACGTCACAATTTATTTCGTAATCATGATGATATGGATTTATATGAAGGACCCGTCAAACCAGATCCATTTTCATCACAACGTTTACTGCTTATCGATGAGGCGCTAATGAAAAAAGGCCGATCAAATAATACGGGTTATGTTGCCGGAGTATTGGGTGGTAAGTGTTCATTTATTTTACAATAAAAAAAATATACATAAATATGCATAAAAATTCAATATAAACAATATGTTTAAATCAGTTTTGTTACAAAAAAAACATTGTATTCAAGAAAATGTCAAATTAAATATATAAGGGAATGCACCCAATTGTGGGATGTTTCCTAAAGTGGAGCTTGCATATTTTTTTTTTTTTTTTTTGGTGTTGTTGCATGAATATGTAAAAACGGGAAACTATCATCGATTTTAATTTCCGTTATTACTATTTTAAAAAAGTTTCGGCTTAAACACTTGTTTCTTGTTTTTTTATTGTATAATTTTAAAAAATCGGAATATAAAGTGTAATTTTTCATAAATATAATAAGTGAATACCAAACAAGTTTCAAAGAATTTCCCAAGTCAGATTTCTGTAAACGGTATGAATTTTATTCAAATTGTATGTGAGTTGTTGGTTAGTTCGGTTCAAGATCATGAAAAATTTTTCATATTAACAGAAAAATTATAATTTTATTTGTGATAATTTACTTTAATTAACAGAAAAAACAATTAGAAAAAAGTTATTTGACACCTGCATGAATGGAGTTAACTTTCTAGCCCGCAACGGCCTTCATCAACATTCTTCGTGCCTTAAAGTGTTAAATTGTAAACATCATCTATTTAACTCAACTAGTTAGGTTAAAAATGTGCCGTAACTTAGTTTTTGAGTATGACGAAATTTACTGCGAACTTATTTTCTATAAAGCTATGTTTAGTTGTTAATTATTAATACAGTTGCCAGTTCAACTAATTAAGTTGAAATTTGACTGGCAGTTATTTTCAAATGTCATCATATTCTATCCTTTACATTGTAAGTGAAGGAATATCAAACATTGAAGATTTTATTCGTTTTTCAACATATGTCTAGCATATATATTAAGCGAATTTTTGCAAATTTTAATAAAACTAATTGATTCCATAAACAAATATAATAAATTCTCATGATGTTCCCTAAAGTGGACCTTTGATATATATTTCTTATTTTTTTTTTTTTAATTTTTTCAAGTTTTAGTCTTTTTTAAATGGTTTACGCAATACTTTAACTAAAGGATGTTTTTTATAGAGGTATAAATGGAATAAAACAAAGATGAAATGGAATAAAACAAAGATGATTTTTTTAAATTGACATGAAATTTACTTTATTCGAAAGATAATCTTCTGGCATTATAATTTAAATATGACTTCTGGCATATGACCGCCACGGCTGTCTCGGACGTAGTCTAATCTGGAGGTCTAATTTTCCATCACCTTTTCCAACATTTGTGGCCGTATATTGGCAATAACGAGGCGAATGTTGTCCTTCAAGTGGTCCGTCGTTTTGGGCTTATCGGCGTAGACTAGCGACTTCACATATTCCCACAGAAAATTGTCCAGCGGCGTTAAATCGCACGATCTTGGAGACCAATTCACGGGTCTGAAACGTGAAACTATGCGGTTACCAAACGTTTCCTTCAATAACCTTGCAATAAACCTTGCTAGGTAATCGTGTGGCTTCAATTGTTGGACGAGTTAGATTTTGTAAACACGCAAACCAAGATCTTTCCGCAAAATCATCCATATCCAATTCCTGTGCACGGATAGACTGATTGGGGTCTTCCTCTACGCTACGCTCTACAGCAGCAATAACTTCTTATGTACGCACTGTACGACGTCTCTGTGGATGCATAGTATCATTTAGAGTAAACGTGGTTCGGAAACGTTCCATAGTTAATCGAATTAATTGCTCTGATGGACGACTTGGTTGACCGTAAAATGGACGTAGTGCGCGATACGTATATCGAACAGAACCATGATTTGCAAACTAAATTTGCTCAATTTGGAAGCGTTGTTCAGTCTATTCATGTTGAAATGCCAAACCAAACTAAACATAAATCACTTGACAGCTGACAAAATGGCCTCCAGTTAAAAAAGTGTTGTCAACTTAAAGTTTTATACCTGTATAAAAAAACACCCTTTATTATTGTTTATTTTGGAAAATTTTTCAACATATTTCACAACAAAATATATCGTTTATTTACCCTTAAGCACTTTTAAACGATATCTATTTACAAAGTTTTAATAAAAAAATTAATATAAATTTTTATTAAAATACAAATTTTTGTGTGTTTTACTTTATTTTCTAACAATTTGATATGCCTTAGGAGAGTTTTTTAATGTAGGTCCACTTTACGATACATGTTTCCTAATATGGACCTTCTGAGTTGTTTTGAAAATTGTTATATAACTTCTCTAAATAAGTTGCCACAGGCAAATGATCTATAGCGGTAAAATCCCCAAGGAGTTGGCCTATAACATGATTTGGAATATTCCACTTAGTTTTTTTTTTTATATAGCCCAAATGCCAGATGCAGGGCCAAATTCGAATACATTCCCTTACTAAATTTTAGTATAACAGTAATAAATTGCAAATACAAAAAGAATATCTTAAGGCAAATAATTTGAAGTAAGAAAATTTCTTTCAAACACATGTACATGTATATTAAGTAAATATTTAACACACGTATAAAGGTGTGTAAAGAATAGATTTAAATAAAATGTTAGTGTATGTGTAAGTGTAAGTGTGATTATGAGTTAGTGTATGTGTATTTGTGTTAGTTATGTACTCCAGCTACATATATTTAAATCAAATATTTTACGATATTCAAAACCTTAGGAAATATAACTTTAAGCTCTCTTTTTATGTGTGTGGGTTAGTGTGTGTGTGTGTATGACTATATTTTACCAGTGGGTCTGTATCCACAGCGGTCTCTCTCAATCTTCTCTCTTTTTATTTGTTTGTAAACTCTCAACGAGCAAATGAAAACATGTTGCAAAAATGTAAAAGTTTAAATTAATTTTTATTATATTTGTTAATAATAATTTAATAAAAATTTTATTTTCAAATTGTAACGAAAAAATAAGAAAAATAAACTTAAAATATATTAAATTTTAATAGAAATTAACAAAATATAAGCAAAATGAAAATGTGTTTTAAGCAACAATTTTGTATCAACATGTTGCAATTATTTTTTATTCATTACCTCGCCCGAGTTCAATTGGTAAGCATAAAAAACGATGTGCACGATGGTAGCTTCTCTATTTGTATATACTCTTTGATTTAACCGATAGTAAGTGTACGTGTGTGTCAGTGTTAAATGTTATTTAAAGTACAACAACAATGCTAGACAAAAGTTTTGCTCTCTTTTATTTCTTATCTCTAGGCACGTGTGCTGCTGTCATTGTTGTTGTATAGTGTGTGACAACAACAAAAATACATACACACACGCACATTTTACATGTTAGTTACAGTTGTCGTTTAATCTTTATTGACAAACGTTAGATTGAGTTAAGAAAATATATAAAATATACTAACACACTTACAATAGTAACACCCACAAACACATTATAATATATGAATATTTATATGCAAATGGTTAAATAAAGAATTGCCCTAACTCGATTTGTTATCTTTTTATTTTTTTGCAAAGGAATTATCTTAATAATATATAAAAATCGTAAGATATAAAATTGTTGTTGAATGACAAATTTATGTGTAATAATTCGTTCCAAAAGCGAGAACAGCTGGAAAAAAATCGTTTTTATAACGAGCATATTGTGACTCTAATCTGAATTTGTTTATATGTTTTGACACAAACTGCCTTCAAAAATTTAAGACAAAAACAAAGATTCGTTTTTGGGATATTTGCGAATTGAGGAAATTTTTAAGTTTTTTTCATATCATTTTTCAAAAGCAATATAATCTTGGAAATGAGATATTGGTTTTTACAATCAGGCTACGCGTTCCATTATTACGACCATTTCAACAGTAATTATTTTATAAATTTTTAAAAAAATATAAATTTTAAAAAGCGATAAAACGCAAACGACAACGAACTTTAAAAAATAGAAACTACTGTTTTTTCATACCAATAAGGAGAATACTTACCAAATTTCATACAATTCGAAGGGAGTGAAATTTAAAAAGTCATATTTTCGTCAATAGTACTTTTGAAATGACAAATTGTATTCAAAGAAATGAAAAAAACGAGTTAAGACCTTTCTATATTAAGGTAGTATTCTTGGTATTGTATTATAAATACATACTTATATACATTCATACATATTTTATGTAAAACTACATACAATTACAACAACTTCTTTATCATTATTTGCAGCATGTATAAATATGTACATAATTTTATGCTTGTAATTGAAAACATATTATAAAGAGTTAAAGGCAAAATGCTGTAAAAACATAGCCAGTTGGAAATTTTTAATATAAACTATAAAATGAATGAGTACACACTAAAAATTTTTTATATAAATAGAACATTTTTGGTCTTCAAAGTTTAGTAACGTCATGATGCTTGTTAGGAAAAGACCTAACCACGTGGTTGATTACTAAGAAGACAAGAATGGAGTAAAATTGATTATTAATAGGTTTTTTGTTAAAGTTCTGCCTATTATATAGGCTCTAGCTTTTCTAAAACTTCGGGTTCTGATGAGATCTTTAGCCAGATCGAAATACTAGTATCAACCTAGCTAATATGTTTGATTTGCTTTATTTTTGTAAATATACGGAGGTTGAAAGCTCGTTATAAATTGAAAATAACATAAAAATAATCTCGATGTATATAAAAACAAAAAACTAATATGACTGTAAAGAAATTTATTTATTTTTTTTTTTCTGAAATTATTTGATGAAACTTTACACAAGTTTTAAATTTTGTATCCGATTATTTTCAAATAAAAAGATATAAACATTTTTGCTGAACAAATTTTAGGATTCTGTAAAAAATTCTATTCCATGTCACTCTTTACTTAGAATATTATGTAGGTTGACCACTGCAATTGTTGTTAAAAACAAATGACATTTCAATTGAAAAAAGAATGACTTACATTTCATTAAGTTAAACTATTATTTGTTTTTGACTGGTGATAAATTGAACCACAAATGTAGTAAAAATGAACCATAAATGTAGTAAAAATTTGGCTAACGTTTTTTTTTTTTTTGTGTTATTTGTTTAAATAAAAACACCTTAACCAGACACCCGATTTTAAACATTTTAAAATGAACTTTTTATTTTTTGCCTCAAAAAAGCAAACATTTGTGTTCAAATAATTTTTTTGTTTTAGAAAGTTATTTATTTAGAAAAGTTGAAAAAAAAAATAAATAACAAAGTTCGAAATAAAAAGTTGAAAAAAGTACAAAATAAAGTTCTTATCTTTTTTAAAATTTTGTATTAAGCTCAAAAACTGTGTAATATTTCTACAAACAAAGTCTGATAGAATTTCGCTAGTATTAATGAGAAAACTAGCACAAAAACATTAATACACGATGTACATTGGGGCAAAAACCGTATCATTTGTGGTACCGTTAATTTTAAATTGTGGTACAAGATATAGATATACATACCCATAATTCGCCATCTTAATGAACTGTAGAATAATATGAAATAGTTTTTTCTTTTAAATAGTGTAAGGTTTAAATCTGTAGACTGAAATAAATAAATAAATAGTAGTCAGAAAAGACAAACAGACCACAACAAGTGCTTTCACAATCCCAAACTTCTAACATCATTAGACGAAATGTCCGTCTGTTCAAAATGTGTCGGACAAGTACTGGAGAAACAAAGTTTCCAATATTGGCAACATGTTGGTAGAACCATAAAATAGGTGGTCTAAAATTTTTTTTTCAAAAATATAAAAAAGTTTATGTATAATTTTGTTAGTCCCGCTGGGAATCGCACAGCTCTAACATATGAGCTTACCAGACAACATAAAAACTTAAACTTGATAACTTAAAACGTAAATAAATAATAACTGTTGACTAACAGTTGGCTGCTCAAATAGGTCAGGACTTTCATAAGGTTTGATGGAAACAACTTGACAACGTTGGGAAAACAACAAAAAACTTGGTCTTCAAAGAGCTTTTCCAGAAACAAAACAATAAACTTTATATGGAAAAAATAGTAAAAAGTATAAACAAATCACAAAAAAAAGTTTACCTGAGACCGGGCTCGAACTAGTAACATTCCGACTACAAACATTTTTAAACAAAGCAACATTATTTTTATAAAATAAATGTTTTACCAGTTGTTAGACTTCTGAGCCGTTGATAATTTCTGACTGTAAAGCACTGGGAAAACACTTTTTCCCAACGTTGGTATAGAGGTCCCAGCCAATTATTTGCCAATGATTTTTTTTTTTTTTTTTGTAGACCACTGAAGTTATTGTAAAAAATATTACAAAGTATAAAACAATCTCAAAAATATGTTTTCCTGAAACAAGCATCGGGCTCGAACTCGGAACCTTCGACTACAAATTTTTTTAAAAAAAGCATCATAATTTTTATAAAATAAATGCTTTAGTGGTTCGACTATTAAGCCGTTGGTAATTTCTGACTGGATAGCACTGGGAAAACACTTTTACTCAACGTTGGCATAGTGATCTCAACCAAATCATTGCTCTGCAGATGAATTTATTGTAAAATATATTCTGCCAAAAAGCTTTTTGGACGCGCTGGTAAAGCTCTTAAACAAGTGTTCTAACAGTAGTTTATTTACAGTTGCTCGGTTAGACAGATGAGTAGGTACCCGCCGTGATGGCTTAACCCCACGGTGCTCTTAACACCGGGTGAATATGATGCGTCCACCAACGCCCCCTTTTGCGGGATGCTGAGCATCCACGTTAGGGTTCCAGTTTCTGAGATTATGATTGGACAATTACTCACCCCACTGGGGGTGTTCCGGCCGACCTAAAACCTCGGCTTTGATCTCTGGGTCACAGCACACCGAACAACTAGTGCTCTTCCTGCTTAGGCTACCCAACAGCCACCACGATACTCCCCGAAGGGCCGTACCCAATAGCCATTGCCGCAAAGGACAATAGCGGAATCATGCAAACAACTCGAACAGAAAGCAATGATGCTGTATAGCTAATTACTAGTTATTATTATGACAGACAATCCCAACTCCGCTCAAAAACAACAAAATATCCAGCACACGCAACTAACCTGGGTATCGGACCACCCAAGTTTCAACAACCGACAACGACCAACAGTCACTCCACACAGACGCACTCCACTCATCCGCACTGGCCGGCCCCATCTTGTTGCAACGGTTGCCCTGTCTGCATAAATAACTAGTATCACTGGCAGTTTCTGGCTGGGTTGCTTAAAGTTCCAACTCCTTCCAAAAACGCCAAAAAAACGCAGATTTAGGGTCCCTTTTCCTGCAGAGTAAAAAGAGTTGTCTTTATATGAAATTTGAATTCAACTTTCGATTCTACATCAAAAATTGTTTTGAAAACACTTTTTGGCCGTTTTTAAAGTGAACCATTTAGGAAATAGAGTGGTCGGAAAAATCAAATTGTTTAATAAAAAAAAACTTATAAAGTCCTTTTTTATTACACACAATTAACAAGCATTTTAGCTGAGAAAAATTGTGCACAAAAATCGCTTTATGGTAACCCAGTTAAAAGTTATTAATTTTCACAATGTTGTATAAACTGAAATGAAATATTTTATTGATTATCAACTTTTGTTTGTGGCATTTTTCTTAGCTCAAAATACTTTTTCATTGTGTGTGCTAAAAAGAAGTATTTTTATTATTTTTTTACAAAATTGATACCTGTATAACTTGTTAGCTGTTGTACCATTGTTCTCAGTTGGTAATAAATTTTTATTGTGTGTTATTAAAAAATCAAATTTCAAAAATCTGGCGTATAAGGTTCGTGATGAATTCGAACTTTAATTAATTTTGGCCATCGCCAAATGCGACTTTTCAAATAAAAGTATTAAATTACATAACGGTTACCCATTTTTCTTGTGCATGTTTACAAATTCACTAAGATCGTTTATGGCTCCAAAAACATACTAAGCAACATGGCGCCTGGAAACTTAAAACATATGTTTTAATATTTTTCAAAACTTCTGTAAGTCTTCATAGTCTTGTTCAAGCATTTTCCAATTAGCTTCATAATATATTCATTTAATTAAATAAACATTAAACATTTCTTAACCATAATATTTATTTAAATTTACACAAATAATGTCAAAGTTTTTATTAAATTATGATTTGATCTTTGTAATATGCAACTTGATTGTTAGTTAGTCTCTATGTATGGAAGCAATAGTACTTTGACCACTACCATTTAACTTGATAACAATGTTTGACCATTGACCGACCACACAATAGTCAGCATTATTTAAATGTAGAAATGGGTTTTATTTTTAACAAAATAATGATTTTGTTTTTTTTTTTTTGTTTTAGTAAGTATTTGTGGACATTTTAATGTTGAAAATCATTGTCAGGATATTAAAAAATAAACAAAATTTATTCAAACATCAACATGTCTTTAGGAAAAAAAATTTAGTTCTGGACATGATATTTGTTATTATGCACAGTGGTTAGTGAGAAACTAAATTTAGGCAAAATGTTGATTAAAATAGATGTTGCTTAAAATTGAATAATCAAGCAAAAAAAAAAAGTCTTTTGAGGGCAAACAGAAAAAAATTATTGTCAATAAAATTTCAATTAAACTTTTGTTTGATTTCATACTCATTTTCAATTAAAAGTTATTTAATTAATTAACTTGGTGCTCACATAATTTCCAAAAAATTCAATAAATTAAAAAAAATTTCCAAAATTTAACAAATTGCCATAAAATTTAAAAAATTGCTAAACTTCAAAATAAAAAAATGGACAAATTAAAAAAAAAACTAAAAAGTTGAAAAAAAAATATCAAAATTTAAATAAATTGCTAAAACTTAAAAAAAAAAATCGGCGAAATAGAAAAAATGCAAAAAAAATTACAAATCACCAAGATAAAAAAAATCGCTAAAATTTAAAAACAATTGTCAAAATCTAAAAAACTCTTCGAAATTAAATAAAATGCGAAAAATTAAAAATTTTTTCGAGATATGGACGTTTTCAATTTTATTTAAATTTTAGGCGATTTTTTTTTTTTTTTAATTTTGCAGATTTTTTTCAATAATTTCACTTTTAAACTTTAAAAACTAAAAACAATGTTGTCGGTTTTTTTCTAATTTTGGCAATTTTTTCGAATATTATTGAATTTTTTCAATTTTAGTGATTTTTTAATATTATTGTTTTTTAGTTTTCATAGTATCTCCTAAATATTTGTGTGAAATTAAAAACAATATGGTCATTTCCATAGAAAAGTCAATCGTGACCAAAAAAATAAAAGTGGACAAATAATTTCTTCTGACTTCTATTACTGAAGAAAAAGACTTATATTGTATTAAAATAAGAAGGCCCAAGCATAGATACCATTACGAAAAAACGGACTTCAAATTAGCTTTCATGGTTTTGGTCAACCATTTTCATTTTCAGAAAAATGTTCTTTTAAAAACTTACTTCTTTAAAAGCGATGATGCAAGTATACTCCAATCACAAAATGTTGTTTACAGCTACAGTTAAATATAAAATATGAAAACGGAATAAATACAGATCAATTAACGGTAATTTTTTTATTTATTTTAGTTGACATTCTAATGTCACGTTCGTCACCGGAAAACAACATTTATTCTCATTACTTCTGCGTCGCTAAATTGATTAAAATTTTTAATTTAAATCAAGTTTATTGTGTCAAATTTAATAATCAAAAAAAGGAACATATCAAGAAGAATTAAATTTTTATAAAATTTCAAACCTTCTCACTTTAGTCACCTGGAAAATAGTTTGCATTTGAGTAGTAAAATATTGTTATTTAAAATTATATATTCTTACGTAGATAGCAAGCTTAGCTAAAAAGAGAAAGGAAAACGCACAGCGGAATAGAGGAAAACTAATAACAGGCCTACTTAAGCCACAAATAAAATTTTATATATTCTACTACTAACACAGGCCAACAAAGTCTGAATAATTCAAGACCCTGGGACTAGAGTCTACTTTTCTAAAGGTTTGATATGCGCTGATTCCGAATCTTACCTCAGAATTTCCATCATATCAGATTTTCGAGATATCTTAACTCAAAGTTTTAAAAAACTCAGGACGTTATAACATCGCGTATTCATGTTTATTTACAAACATGTTTATGTCATCTGAAAGTTATCTCTGTTCGGACTCAGCGCACATAAAGACTTTAGAAAATTGTATTCTAGTATCAAGGTTAGAAAACTTGTTGGTCTGTGTAATTTAATTAATTTCATTTATATGGTATCAATCATAATTCCTAAGAATAGTGTCCGCACATAAGATATACAATGTTTTTAAATTTTATAAATAATAAAAAAAAATTTTATAATTTCTAACATTTGCCTAATAGGAAATCTATGTCGTCATAACACGCTACGTAACTTCACGACACTTTTGACGATATTGGTGGAATCAAAAATCAAAAAAAAATGTATTACTTCAGCAAACTGTAATACAAACCTAAAATAATCAAAAGCATATTAAAAAAGTTTTATCAATTCGCAGTTTTGTGTTTTTGTAAAAGACGGAAAAACCTACTCCTATTTTTGTCACATTACGTCGCCATCTATAATAGCTTACATTTTAGGACCATGCAATTAGATTTTTTTGTTACATTTAAAAAAAGTTTTATCAAAAGCATCCGGCGTAATTCACAGTTTTGTCACATCACGTCGTCCTATTTTTGTCACATCACGTCGCCGTCAATAATTGCTTATCTAATTGCATGGTCCTAACATGCAATTAGATTTTTTTCTTATTTTTACTAAATTTAGAGCTTCTTGCGTACTACACAAAAATATAAAGAAGTAAAAAATAAAAATAGTTTTTCCTTGTTTTCCGCTAATTGAAAAGTACGACTGTAACGTACGTGACCATGGAAATGACCATATTCAATTAAATTTTGGATATATATGATTAAAAATTGCAATTGAAACTAAATCAATTAAATAGTTACGAATTATTTAATTGATACAACAATTTCCTTAACAAGGACGAATTCAATTAATTTTTTAATTGAATTAACAAATAGTTTAATTGAAACTCGATTTTAGTTTTTTCTGTGCATTAATCGAATAACAAATTATTTCTGTAAAGTGGGATATAAAATGTTTTTCAAAGACATGACAGATCATGTTTTATAGATTTTAAAATATATATTTTATAGATTTCTTTTTTTAATTTAATGTTTAAAAATTCGCTATAATTTTCACTGTTCACTAAAACTACATCATATGAAAAAGAAAACTAAACCATAAAAATACAGTACAAAAGAACTAACAAAAAATATTCTAACTAAAAATTTTGCAAATGTCAGCAAAATTTCACATAACTGACCATAAGTAACATTTTTGACAAAAAAAGAAAAAAATACAAGAAATAAGAATTGAAATTCAGAATGTTGGAAGTTTAATACGAAAATACTACAAACAACAAGTAGAAGTACAAGCAACGAGATGAGATTTTTTTCACTTACTTTTCCTGCTGCAGCACAGTGGGATATATCACAAAATTTTTGAAAAAAATCGGTCATTTCTTACCTAGTGGTCCGATTGCAATGAAATTTGGAAAAGTAAAGTAAGATCGAGTTTAAGGTTTGGTTCTTAATCTTTCAGACCCCTCGGGGCGGATGAATGACTACCCCAAAATAGGAAACTTTTTGCATATCAAATTTTGAGTGTTAATTTTAATCCGATTTTCAAAAAATTATAATCTGCTAGTATAGACTAACAAAAATTTCTTTAATTTCTGCTTTAAAAGAATGTAGTTTCTGAGTCAAACAAGATATTTTTCATATAATCATTCTAAAAAAGAAATTGTCCTCGATTTTGTCCGGCTATTCGCGAAACAAACTGGACCTGAGTCGGACCAAATTTGGAATTTCACATTTTCAAATGGGAATATCTCGGGAACTATTAGAGATGGCACACACATGTTTAGTCTCTACGAGCGGATTACAAATATGTTAATTTTTTTTTTAAATCGGATTATAAACAAAAAAAAAATGGCGAGTACTCAAAATTTTATAAGCAAAAAGTTCCCGATTTTGGGTGATCATATTGACGCCCCCGGGGCGCTAGGAAGTTCAAAATCAAAACTTAAGCTCGATGTTACGTCACTTTACAATCGGACCACTAAGTAAAAAATGGCCGAATTATTTCCAAAAATTTTGTGACATTTCCCACTGTGTGCTGTATGTCAACTGCTGATGGCCGAATACCACAAATGGCATTGTAAAAAGCTTAAAAGTGTAGGGGACACAAGAATAAATAATTTCAAATGAAAGACTCGCAAGCCTCAGTGACATCAATTACATTCAAAAACAACAACAGGCAACTGGAAGCAAATACACATGGTTACAACATCCTGGATTATTACAAAATTTACAATCTCCATTTGTTTGTACACACACAGAGAAACAAAGTGTCAACCGAATTGAAAAGTGTATTTTAATGGTTGCAACTTATAAATTCAATTATTATAACGATATTTACATTTGATTTCAGAATATGTTGCGTGTTAGAGCTAAAATTCAGTTGAGTTAAACGAACTTTGTTGTGAAAACTAATGTTTAGTTGTACCAACCGACTGAAATTCGTAATAACGGAATTTGAGTCGTATTAACGGAATTTCAGTTGGCAAATAGCTAAATTTTTCTCTGTGTAGGTTAGTATGTCCCTTAAAAATAGGTTTATCATTACACCCTCCAGTTGTATTACAAATAATTCCACTTGGAAGAAATCGGTATCAAATTAAAGGTATCTTAAGAATATATCTAACGATATACTAAATATGTTTAAATTGGTATATTATCAAAACACAGATTGGTACGATAGAGAATTGCGCTTGTTCGTTAGTTTATCTAAAAGAAATAGTTGTGTAAATTTCCGAATAGGTCTATTTGGTCAAAACTGGAAACCTTAACGCTATGAGGATCAAATTGATAAAAATAATTATTTTTTATTAAGTGGAATTTTTTTTGATCAATTTAAAAGCTCTGCATAATTAAAATTTCGTTTTATGGGACTTCTTTTTCCTAGGTCACTAAGCACTAAGGATTCTTTAAATAAAAGTAAAGATAATTATAGTTTAGTCAAATTAAGCTAATATTTTTCCGGAAATTAAGCAAACTTTAATGAAAACATTCAAATTGTATTCAACTTTTTTTTTAAATTTCAAATGTTACAAAAAGCATTTAAAAAAAATTCCATTTTTATAAAATGTCTTAAAATCGATTCGCTCTACAAACACACACGAATTATCATTTATTAAATTTTTTTTTTTTTCTTTGATTACAACTATTATGTTATAAAAATAGCAATCGACATCTCCAAATTAGGCATTTAAAAAAAAAAATTGAAATTATTAAAAAAAAAAACGGATTTTAGAATTTTTATCCATTTTGTGTGTCATTTTTGATTTCTGTCAAAAGTGGGTAAATAATATCTAATGAAGTCAGAATTCCCTATTTGAATAATTTTGAGTATATTAAAGAAATAAATGAAAAAAAAAAAATTTTTTTAAATTTCGAATGTTGGTAGTTTTTAATAAAATTACTCTTTTTTCAAAAATGTGCCATTTCCATCCGAAATTCAGCACGGATTACATTTTCCAAAAAAAGTCGATTTCTGCCATTTGGAATAATTTGCAACAAAACTGTGGTTGTCTTGAATGAAAATCAACAAATCGTTTTTTAAAGGACATCCTAATGTAGTTACTACCATAAAAAAGGCAAAAAAACAAATAAATACATACTTACAATTTGGTACAACATATGACAATAAGACAAAGTATGACTCTACGGAGTGTAATCAATGGCTATGCAATGCTCTCACCCTCTGTTAACACCTTGTGCCAGCAAACAGGAAACATGCCGTTTTTAAGGAAAACCAAAGCTAAAATTGAAAAATTGTTTGCTCAAATCATAGCAAATATGTTGAAAAATATCAGCAGCAACTTTAAAGAAAGTCATTTTTTTTAATTTAGAGTCGCGAAAAAGTATTCATTTTCCTATTTGCAGCCTAAGTGAGAGTATTGCAATGTCTTTATTTTCTAAACTCTTTGGTGTAACTACATACAATTGAAAATTTGAATGTAAAACAGAGTAAACTTGTAGAACTTTGGTTGACAGAGTTTTATGGTTTAGGGTTCTTGTGTTAACAATATTGTGGTTTACAAAAAGAATTTTATTGTCATTATGTTTCACTTCAAAAAAATATATTAAACTAAAAAAAATTGGAAAACTAGAAAACAAGTTTAAGTTTATTGATCTGTTCCACGATTTCGAACGAAATCCTAAGCGAACGCAAGCTAGTCACTCTAATTCGAATCAATTTGGGTTTCTCTATTTCGAAAGCTATCGTTCGCCTATACTTACGTGAGTCAATTTTTGTATTTTACATATTTACAAATCATAGTGGTGCCAGACCGAATATTTTAAACTTCTACAATTTCCTTTAAAAATATCAAAAATACTACTAAATTGTTTGAAGATAAATACAACATTTACTTAACAGTGATTAGCTGTATATGACAAATAAATAAATAAAACAAAAGAAAAATTAATAAATCAAAGGAAGAAAATCAAAAAAGTACACCAGCGTTTTCAGCTGTTGCATTGTGGATTTCATTAAGCTGAAATTTAAAGTTCTTAAAAAACTACAAATATTCGTGTTATTTTATTCTTACCTTTTGTTATCCATTCTTTTTTTTTTAAATATTTATAATTTTTTATTATATTGTTACGAATTTGGGGATTCTTGTTGCTAAATGGCGATTTTAATAAAACAGCAAGATGGCAACACTATGAAATACAGTCAAACAATCACTATTTTCCGTTAAATTCAAAATTGCTACTATTCTGTAACCAGTAATTGCCAGATCAGTCGAGCTTTTTCTAGAAGTGATGCCAACTGGTATAAATACCAGTGCGCCGCGAATAAATGAGTCAGTCGTAATTAAATCGTCGAAGTCGTTAAGTTGTAATCGAAACGTGATAACTATCAACCTTAAGCTACAAGCTAATTAATTAAGTGTGAAACGGTTATTTAATAAATCTAAAGTTAAATTAAATAAAAAGTGTTTTATTTTGCAAATAAAAGAATCCGTAAAATTGTTTATTCAACGGGAATTAAACAAAACACGATTTATAAAAGGCTAAATCGTAACAATTGGTGTCAGAAGTGAAATTTGCAATAAACTTTAAATAAAAAAAAAAAAAAAAAAAGGACAATCATGAAATTTGAGGAGCTGAAAGTTGAGCAACTCAAAAAGGAGTTAAATAAGCTAGATCTTCCGACAGCAGGTAATAAAGCGGAGCTGCAAAAAAGGCTTATAGATGAATTCAAGCGGCGTGGCATTGACATCGGAGCGCACGATTTTGAGGAAGAAAAGGTAATGGAAGTATCCACCCTCACTGCACCAAGCAATACAGACTTTAATGCAATGTTTGCTGCAATGATGGAGCAAATGACGAAAATTCAAGAAACTTCTAGAGCCACCAACGAGAAACTCGCAGAAGTTCAGGAAACTTCTAGAGCCAGCAACGAGAAACTTTTAGCTGAAGTTCATGAAATTTCTAGAACCACAAACGATAAATTACTGGAGATTTCTGAGGTAATAAATAAAAGAGTAGATTCCATTGAATGCAAATTCGATGAAGAGCTGGCTGACTTAAAGAATAAAATGAACAATCTAGAAATTGATATAGAGGCAAAAATTAACAATCTGCAAATCCAAGGCGGACCGGTGCGAGTAATATCAGAAACTTCTTGTAAGACAAAGACTCCCAGTTTTGATGGCAGTACACCATTTACAGTATTCCAGTTCCAGTTTGATACGGTTGCCAGCAAAAATGGTTGGAGCGATGAAGAAAAAGCAATACAGTTGATTCTTGCTTTAAAAGGCACCGCAGCAGAAGTTCTCGAAACTGTCCCTATTAGCTGCAGAAACAATCATGGTGACATTATGGCGGCACTACAACGTAAGTATGGTGGTGAACATAAGAAAGAGATATACCGTATGGAGCTGCGAGGCAGAGTACAAAAAGCCAATGAGTCTCTTCAAGACTTTGCAATGGAAATTGAGCGTTTGGTGCAGCTGACTTATCCTGGCGAAAATCACCCGTTTTTGGATCAGTTTAAAATAGAGGCATTTGTGAATGGCATTCGTGATTTTGATGTCAAGCATGCGGTCTGTGCTACGCAAAAGTTATCTTTTGCAGAAACTGTTTCCTTTGCGTTAGCTCAAGAGACTGCTAAAGTAATTTCGAAGCCACAATTTTGCAGAGCTCGAAAAATCGAGGTTACCGACGAAAAAGAGAGTAGTCTCATTAAGGACATCAAGGAGGCGATTAATGAGGCATTTGCGCAGAATCAAAATAAAGCCCGAGGTAAATGCTATAACTGCGGAAAAGTCGGCCATTTTCAGCGAAATTGCAAAGCGCCACGTAAAAGATCCAGATCTGCTTCTCCACCGAGAAACAATAAGCGGTCTAACAATGCATCATCACACGAGTCACCGTTAAACTAAAACGAGCCAGCACAGAGGGGCATGAGCTGGCTCCCACAAACGAGGGCCTCACGATCTTCATATCAGTAATGCAACAGAAAAACAGCAACCTTACTGCTTGTGGCTACATCAACGGAGAAAAGTGCATTTGTACTATAGACACCGGAGCATCACATTCCATTATAAGGACCGATTTAGTAAAGCGGAGAATCGAGCAATTGAGCAATATAAGATTGCGTACAGCTACGGGAGAGTCTGCCACTGTTCATGGAAAAATTAATGTGAAGGTAGCTATGGCCAACATCGTTGTGTATCATGAATTTATCGTTGCCGATATTGTGGACGAAGTCATCATTGGTGCAGATTTCATGATAAGACATAACATTAATCTGCACATGGGACAACAAACAATGATTTGGCGTAATATTGAAATACCCCTCGATGTTGGTTATGAAAGTAAGGCCCAAGTAAGAAAGCTAGTAGCCATTGAGAACCAAAAATTACCACCACAATCCGAAAATTTGGTATGGGCCCGTGTGGAGGGAGATTGTGAGGATAACCGTTTGTGGGTGGTAGAACCAACTGAAATAAAGAGTGACTTATTAACAGCAAAAGCTCTCGTCAAAACTTGCAAAGATGGAAGAGTTCCCGTGAGAGTGCTAAATCTATCTAGCCATGAAAAAGTCGTCAAACAAAACATCGAAATAGCTCAATGTGCTCCAGCAGAGGCAGTAATAAATAGCGAAGTGAAGCCCGAACCTGTTAAAATATCCGCAAGAGAACGTGAAATACTAGACGAACATATGGGAAAATGGATAGCCGGTTTAGCAGCGCCTGACAAGAATAAGGCGAAACAGCTACTTAAAAAGCATGCATCTGTTTTTTTCCTTAAAAAGCCAAAATCAAGGTAGAACAGCAATTGTAAAGCACGAAATAAACACCGGCGAAGCAAGACCAATAAAACAAGCGCCCAGAAGTGTACCCCTCGCAAAACGAAATGAGGTGAAAGAGATAGTAAACGAAATGGAGCAGAACGGCGTAATCGAACCATCTTCAAGTCCTTGGAGCTCGCCAGTGGTCTTGGTGAAAAAGAAAGATGGCGGTACCAGATTTTGTGTCGATTATAGAAAATTAAATGACGTCACCAAGAAAGACAGCTATCCACTACCTAGGATCGATGACACCTTGGATACGCTTGCCGGAGCCAAATGGTTTTCCACCTTAGACTTGCAAAGTGGTTACTGGCAGGTGGAGATTGCAGATAAAGACAAAGAGAAAACCGCCTTTAGTACAAGTGAAGGTTTGTGGCAGTTTAAAGTTATGCCATTCGGACTCTGCAATGCTCCGGCCACATTTGAACGCCTTATGGAACGTGTATTAAAGGGACTTCACTGGACAACATGCTTGGTGTATCTTGATGACATAATTGTCATAGGAAAGACTTTTGATGAACATCTCAAAAACCTGGTTGAAGTCTTTAAACGTATATCATCGGCAGGACTAAAACTTGGCATAAAGAAATGCACACTGTTCCAGAAAGAGGTAAAATATCTGGGTCATCTTGTAACAGCAGACGGCATTTCTACTGATGAAGATAAAATACGAGCTGTAAAGGACTGGCCTCGCCCGAAAAATCTTCATGAATTACGAAGTTTTCTGGGTCTTTGCACTTACTACCGACGATTCGTACCAAATTTTGCCAGCATAGCCGCCAGCTTACATGAACTGACCAAAAAGTCGAGACCGTACCAGTGGGGTGAAGCACAGGAAAGTGCGTTCCAAAAGCTAAAAGAATTGTTGTCTACGGCACCAGTTCTGACATATCCCATCGCTGGAAAAAAATTTGTGCTAGATAGCGATGCGAGCGGCTACGGAATAGGAGGCGTGCTTTCACAGGTGGTCAACGGGACAGAAAAAGTTATTGGCTATTACAGCCGAATACTTTCGAAGCCTGAGAGGAACTATTGTGTTACGCGACGCGAGCTGCTGGCGGTAATAGAGTGCATAAAACATTACCACAAGTATTTGTATGGCCAACATTTTACGCTGAGGACTGACCATGCTGCACTTAGATGGCTGTTACAATTTAAAAATCCTGAAGGACAACTTGCGCGCTGGATTGAACGCCTGCAGAGCTACGATTTTAATATCGAGCACAGGGGAGGTACAAAACACAGCAATGCGGATGCCCTCTCGCGGCGACCCTGTAACTTGGAGTGCAGACATTGCGTTAAAGCCGAAAAGAAAGAATGTGTAGTTGATATTCGGCTAATGCAAATAGAATCGGAAGAAGACTGGTCAACAGCGCAAAGGAATGACCCAATCCTGTCAAAAATTGTAGTGGCTAAAGAGGAAGACAGAAGACCTACCCGCAATGAAATATCAGCAGAGGGACCACTTTTGAAATCTTATTGGGCACAATGGAATAGTTTGAAACTGGTAAATGGTTGCTTATATCGCACGTGGGAGAGTGCAGACGGCAAATCTTCATCTAATTTAATAGTCGTGCCGTCCTCTAAGATGAATGAAGTATTGAAAGAGTTCCATAATGGTCCCAGTGGAGGTCATCTAGGCATAACAAAAACCCTAGAAAAATTAAAACAGCGGTTTTATTGGGTTGGATGTCAACAAGCTGTAGCCGATTGGATAGCAAACTGCACAGAATGCATCGCGGCCAAAGGTCCAGTAAGGAGAAGTCGAGGACTACTTCAGCAATACAACTCAGGTGCGCCATTTGAGAGGATAGCGATGGATGTTGCAGGCCCATTTCCTGTAAGCAACGCTGGAAACCGATATGTGCTAGTAGTAATGGATTACTTTAGCAAATGGCCAGAGGTATACGCCATCCCCAACCAAGAAGCAAAAACGGTAGTGGAAGTATTTGTGAACAACTGGGTGTGCCGTTATGGTGTTCCAATAGAATTGCATTCTGACCAAGGTAGAAATTTCGAATCCGGCGTGTTTAAGGAAATGTGTGAGCTATATGGCATAAGAAAAACCCGGACAACGCCACTTCATCCACAGTCTGATGGCATGGTCGAGAGATTTAATCGCACTCTGGAAGAATACTTGCGAAAAGTGGTGAGCGCCCATCAGAAAGACTGGGACGAGCACATACAAAAATTTTTATTAGCATATAGGTCGGCTGTGCATGACTCTACCTCTAGAACACCAGCAAAAATTATTTTTGGAACCGAATTGAGACTGCCTGGAGATTTGGAATTTGGCTTTAAGCCTACACCGTTAGATGGGAACGAGGAAAACTCTTCTCGAGCGCAAGAAAATTTGAATGAATTACATGACTTTGTGCGCGGTCGAATTAAAATGACCAGTGATAAGATGAAAGCCAGATACGACCGAGCCGCAAACTCTGAGGGATTCACTGAAGGTCAGCTGGTTCTACTTTTCAACCCACAACGAAAGAAAGGATTATCTCCTAAACTACAGACGCATTGGGATGGGCCTTATCGAGTGATTAAGAAGTTGAACGATGTTGTCTACAGGATCCAGAAGTACAACAGCCCAAGATCTAAAATGAAGGTGGTCCATCTTGAACGACTAGCAAATTACGGAAAGGGAGATAGTGTGCCTATTCGGGACGAACAGGCTTAAGTGGGCGGCAGTGTTACGAATTTGGGGATTCTTGTTGCTAAATGGCGATTTTAATAAAACAGCAAGATGGCAACACTATGAAATACAGTCAAACAATCACTATTTTCCGTTAAATTCAAAATTGCTACTATTCTGTAACCAGTAATTGCCAGATCAGTCGAGCTTTTTCTAGAAGTGATGCCAACTGGTATAAATACCAGTGCGCCGCGAATAAATGAGTCAGTCGTAATTAAATCGTCGAAGTCGTTAAGTTGTAATCGAAACGTGATAACTATCAACCTTAAGCTACAAGCTAATTAATTAAGTGTGAAACGGTTATTTAATAAATCTAAAGTTAAATTAAATAAAAAGTGTTTTATTTTGCAAATAAAAGAATCCGTAAAATTGTTTATTCAACGGGAATTAAACAAAACACGATTTATAAAAGGCTAAATCGTAACAATATCATTCATTCCAGCAAAGAACATTGAAAAATGAGGATTTTTTTTTAGGTTCTCCGAGGTCCCTTATGAAGAATTCTTCAATTTTGTCACATGACAGTGGTGCACACCACGACTAAACCAGTCACTATAACAAAAAAAAAATATATGTAGGTACATTATTTTTTGCTGGGCAATCGATTGAGACTATTTATTTTAAAATCGGAGAGGGGGTCGTCCAAAAATTTGCCAATTTTGATCGTTTTCATATGGAATTGCTCTATATTTTTTTTTTTGAAAATCGTAGGCGGAGAAAGTTTTGAAAAATGCATAAGAAATCTGCAATCATTTTGTTTAAAAAATCCAGTTATAAATAGACAAATATCGTTTAAGTTAATAACATGCCTTTAGCATTTTTTTGATATTTATGAGAACTAAAAACGTGCATAAAATCACGAGTTTTTACAAATTTGAAGATCTGAAAAAGGAAATGCACAAATGGGACCATAGAGTATTGATGTACAAAAAATAAACAAAATCAGAGGACCCGTGTTCAGATTGTTTGCGTTTTCTAATGGAATGAATGATATATTTTTTTGAAAATATTTTGTTAGTCGTAATCAAAAAAGCAAGTGACTGGTTTTGACATTTACGTTCGCACTGTTGACAATTCGTTCGAAATAGAGAAACCAAATTTTGTATGAAAACTGTTACGTTTTCATTCGACTTGTACTTCAAGTCATCGTTCGCATAGAAATTTAGAGAAACCCAAATCAATTTTTTTTCGCTTAGAAAGCGAAAGAAAGCATTCTTTCGAAATCAAGAAACAGGTCATAAGTTTAAATTTAAGGCAACCAAATTAAAAATATGTCCAAGTAATGTATTAAGAATTCTTTTCCTATATCAACTTAACATTTTTCCCCGTAGAAATGCAGATTTTTCTTAAAAACTACAAATAAATTAAATTAAATTAAATTTTCTCGAATTTTCTCAATTTCGAATTTAAAAATATTCAAACAATTGAAGAGTCTGTAATAAAATTGGATCTTAAATTAATGAGAGTTTTTAAATAATAAGAATATTTAAATATGTAATGATATTTTAAAACAAAATTTATCAACATTTTAAAAGTTTTCAATGTACACAGGGCTCTCAAACGGTCAAACGGGATCAAAAATTTATCAAAATGGACTCAAAAAATATTACAAAAAATTCAAAATTTTCTATGAAGGTGGTATATCTTAAATAAGCTTATTTTTAATTTATAAAAACGGTTTATTAAAAGTTATTTTAGTGTCATGTATTTTAAGTGCTCCGAAATTTACATGCTGGACTTTCATAGAAAAATTTTTAAAGCAAATTTGTTTGTTTTTGGCACACTTTAAAAAATATCTTGTCACCTCTGCTCTAGTATCTACCCTGCTACACATATTTTTATATTATTATACTTTATCGGACAACAGTGCGTATGAGTTATATTTTATTTAATATAAAAAATAATCATACGTCCTAGTGGGCATTTGCTAAGTACAGCTACACATGAAAATAGATGAATGATATAAACGAATTTAATACCATAGACATTTGTTACCAAAAACTCAATAACAACAAATTAAATTTAAGTGTGAAATTTCTATGTACAGTTTAAGACTTTTTTTTATTATTTTCTCAGCTTTAAGTTAAACTTGATGATCTTTATTTATTTGCTATAATTATGTAAAATCTTTTCAAAAAAGTTCAAACTTTATTTCCACATAAATATTAAATTCTTTGTTATGTCAATTCCCAATTTGATAATATTTCAAATATTTAAAAGCATTTATATAATGAGTGTGTTTGTACTTTATACAAGTTAACATCAAATAAGTGGCAAAAAGTAATAAACTAACTTTGACTTATTGACTTCTTTAGAAATTTGTTTTTTCTTTCTTCCTTTCATTTTTGTTTTTTTCTTTTTGATCCTCCATTCAAAGGAATTTACAACCGACATGCACTTATCTCTGAAATAGAGATATAAAACAAATACACACACACAAAAACACACACAGCCAGAGACAGAGAATAAAACTCAGAAGAAAGTAAATGACACTGGAAAAAACACAAGAAATTTTAATGTTTAACTATACATTTTTAAGAAAATTAAGTTCTTTTTTTTATGTCCTTCTGAGGTTTTAATTTTTTATCTGTCAAACCAAAGAAAAAAACAAATGCGAAAAAACTACAAAAAAAAACTGTTACCAAAGAAAAAATAAAATAAAACTTGAGAAATGTTCTTTATACTGACTTTGCGGTTGACCAACTTTGTCTGTATATTTGTTGTTTTTTTACGGTATATTTGTTTAATTTCTCTCTTTATCCATTCGTTGTTTTTTTTTTACTTAAACTTAAAAAGAAACCCCAATAACATTTATCCTCACACACAGAAAAAACTAAAATCGTTTTTCAATTAATATATTTGTTTTGCTTCAATAAAAAGTTTAATTGAATTCGGTCTTTCAATTAATATGTTTGTTTTGCTTCAATAAAAAGTTTAATTGAATTCGGTTTAATTAAAATCGCTGGAATGAAAAAAATTATAAAATTTTAACAAAACGCAAAAACTGTAAAAGAAATCTTCGAAATTTAAAAAACAACATTGGAAAATATCTGCAAATTTTAAAAAAATATTTAAAAAAATCTCTAAAAATTGTTTTTTTTTTTTAAATTAAAAAAAAAACGCTGTGACTTAAAAAATAAATCGCCAATAATGAAAAATTTCAAAATTAAAAAAAAAACATCTTAATGAAATTTAAAACGTCTATGCACACAGAGAACAGATTTTTTGTGAGAAACGAACCACCGGTTACATGGAACCGGTTCTAGAACAGGTTCCTGGGAGCCGAAATGTAAGGTGTCACTGTCCCAGAAACAGTTCTATAACTGGTTTCAGAACCGGTTCTAAAGCAAACTGTTCTTGTTTTAAGATAAAGAAGCTATTGCAAATAGGACAAACTCCATATAAAAAGAACCAGTTGAAGAGCAGAATTTAGAGCCTGTTATAATACATTATAAGTTGTTCTGCAACCAGTTATTTGGATTTTACTATTTTACTGGGTACTTTAGTAGGACCTAATTTACAGCAAAATATTTTTATTGAATAATTTAATTTCGTATGCCTGTGTAGTCACAACTTTTAATTTTTTTTTTTTAAGTAGGCTTTTCTAAATTGGAATTATAGTGCACTCGCTTTTTGTGGAGTATTTTTTTTTTTGTCAATACCTACTTTCAGAACACATGTGTGTGCACTGAAGACCTGCCTTGTGAAACATTCAAAACAAATTTTTTTTTGCTCCAAAAATAAAAATTTTTTTAAATTTTGAAAACATCAAAAAAATTATTGTAAAAGTTTGCATTTTTTAAGCAAACTAGTCTTTTTTTTTTGCTAAAGCTGGCATCGGTGTATACAAAAGAATGGTTTGCAAAACATTCCAGCAGACCTTTCGTGTGCACCAAATTCATAAATATATTATACATCATTTCAAACACATTTTAGTTAAAACACAAATTTAAACGTTAAAACTGTATTCATAAACGAATTGTACCTTTTACACAAGGTTTAAAATATGTATTTTAAGCTAATATTCGTTTATGAATACAGTTTTAAGGCTTAAAATATGTTTTAACTAAAATGTATGTGAAATCTGAATTAGGACTTTTATGAATACGGACGTTAATACATATTTATAAATTTTTAATTGAAAGTGTGTTTGAAATCAATCAAGTTTAATTCAACTTTTTTTTACCAACCACAATCTCATAAAAATCGAAAGATTTCATCCAACCGAATTGATTCGATTGCTGCAACCTCGTAAATTCGGTTATCACAACTGAATTCGGTTGGTGTAACCAAGAACGATCTACATTTTTTTATATACTTTTTTTGCATTTTAAGGTTTTTTCTGTATTTCTATTTTTTCCTCAATAATACAAATTTACATATTTTTTCTGTTCTATATATTTTTTTGTTTCTACTGAGTCTTGGCAACAACGCAAATTGTTAAATTGTCTAAAGTTGAAGAAAACATGATATTTAGAAATTTTATTTTGTCCATTTTTTTTTATTAATGTAATAAGTGGGAAAAAAACTTAAAAAAACTTTTCCATTAAACCTTAGTGGGAATCGATCGCTGAACCTTCAGCAATCGACAACTTTTAAAGGCAGCCCTTTAACCACTCGGCTATTTATGAGTTGTACCAACATTCGGCAAAAACGTGAATATATTACAACACCCGTGCATGAATTTCTGTTGGAGTATTAAATTTCAAACATTTCCAACAAATTCTCCAACCTCCTACAAAACTTAGAAAAAATTTCAAACCAATCTTCAAACCAATATTCAAACAAATCTTCAAACACAACCAAGAACACCTACAAATTCCTACAACTTAGGCTTTCCAACCACAAAATCTTTACTCGAGAAAATCTTTTCTCAAACCACAACAGACTTTTGAATATAATCAATGTAGATCGTTCTTGGTTGGGACAGAATTCGTTTGTTGCAGCAACCGAATCAATTCGGTTGAATGGAAATCTGTTGACACACCCGAATTTGTTATGTGAGCGTAACTGAGACTATAACTCATACACTTATTATTAATTTCCTTACTCCAATCTTGCCATAAAAGTATAAAATTGCAAATATTTATGCTTCCAATTGTTTTATATAGAAACAAGTTAATAAAACGATATGTATAGGTGTTGATTTTTTATCTTTCAAAAATTAGGCCCCTTCCCGGTGACACGAACTGAAACATGTACATGACGTATCAGTAGATAAAATCTGCATTGCATTAGCAAATGAAGACATTTTATATAATAATATTGCACTATTTTTCTGTCAATATATTTGTTAACAAAAAACTAATGAGCTTGAACTCGAACTCGAACTCGAAAAATCTTGATTACATCATAATTTATGATAAAAGGTCGGGAAATAAACTTTTTGCTCTAATTTTTTTAAATTTAAAAGTAAAATCTTGTTAATTTAAAAAACAAAATATTATCCGGTTCAAAAAATTAATTCGCATTTAAATTTGTTTAACCCTTTGACTACCCTTGTACACATTTTAAAAAAAATATATAAAAATTTTGATAATGCGACTTTTTATTTTGGTTTTAATATGTTCATTAGGATATGGGTCATCAGTGGTTCATTAGTGTTAAAAATGGGCAGAGAAGTTTCAAAAATTTGATTTGTGAACAGACTTTTTGGTGGGTAGGAGAAGGAGGGTGTATACATGTCAACATTTGTATTTCTACTTAAAAGACCACAAACAAGAATCTGATGTCCAAATATAAATATAGCCACAAACAAAAAGTCGGTAGTGAAAGGGTTAAAATAGTTTAGAAGAGAAAAGATGGCAATCATAAAGTTTATTAAAGCTAATTCCTTTCCATTACAAAAACTGATTAAAAAAAACTTATCCTTTTTATCAAAAATGTTGCTGGTTTACGTCTTTCAAACTTGATTAGAGTATAGAGATTCACCACTTCTTGGTAACATAAATTAATTTAAATTTCTTTACTTTTTTCTTTATGCCCAGTTACTATTAACTACTTCTGCTCCTAATGATTACACAGTTAAACACTAATATGATGTTAATTTATGTTCCACTTAAGGGGTTTACTAGCTTTAGGCTTTTTTTAATTTTTTTTTTTTTTTCTTTGTTTCAACAACATTTACGCCATTATATAATCCAGGAATTGGCATAACCAAAATGCAGTTAGCTTGTATTAATACTCTGAAAACGACTTTTTTAGGATGCGACGAAAGAAAAAATACTCAATTTCTGCACAAATATATTTTAAACTTAATATTAAAAAAATTACCGTAGTTTAGCGTTCAATTTGTATTTTGGTAGTGTTTTAGCTATACAAATTTTGGTCCGCTCATCTCTCAACTTATGTATTGATTTAGAAATTAGAACCTCAGATATGTCGTGATCTCTCATAGGTTTTCTCGGTGGTTTGGCAAGTATCCTAGTTTATAAATTAATTCAGCATCTACGTACACAGTTTTATCGCTTTTTTGTATTTTTAATGTGTTTTATATTATTTTGTTTTTTTTTTCTATTTATTTATAAATAATTTAAAGACAAATAATTTAGTCCTACAAAGATTTAATATATTTGCACACTTTATGAGTAATATTTGTTTTTAAGCAGAAAATAATAATTATACACATAAAATGTGTAATTTTAATAACAAAACTGCTTATAAATACATTATATGCGTATGTTTGTACACAAAAATGTGTATACAAAAATGTTACTAAATTTAGGCATTTTGCATATTATTACATAAAATTTAACATATTTTATAATAGTGAAATTATAAGCATTTTTTAGAGTGTAGTTTAAGCATTTTTTTCAGTTAAACTTAACGAGTAAAGACGCTAGCTATTTCATAAATTTAGTAACCGGTTATATTTTCTAAAGATACTTATGTTGGTTCTTCTTTTCGTTATAGATTTTTTATTAACTAAAACGTGAAAAAAGAGAAATTTCAAATTAAAACACAAACATAGGGGAAATTATCACACCTTTCGAACGAAACGTGTAATTGAAGAGCATAGTTCATAATATTTGAATATTTTAAAAAAGTAGCGTTTTAATTTTCAATTTTGTAGTTTTCTGCAAAAAGTTTATCAAAAAAATTGAAAAGTTTTTAACAAATATTTCTTTAACTGTAGCTAACTTTTAAAATTCTAAGGCTATATTCGTGATCTGCATCCCAAAGTCTTTTATAAATGATAGCTCGCAACCGCGATGCATCAACTGATTTCTGATTTTGTTGAACTGTGTTAGTATTACAATAATGATGATAATGATCATGATAATGATGTTGGTTGTAGTTGCCATTAGATGTCTGTTAATTAAGTAGAGTTAATGTAATAAATGTTTTATATTCCTGTGTCTGTGTGTGTGTGTGTTTAAAATTTTTAAATGTATTTATTTAACTATGAGGCTTGTAATGTGGTTTTATATTACAACTTTTTATAAATGTATATAATGAAAATTTCTAAGAAAAAGAACTGAAAGTCAAATAAATATAAAACTAATGTTAACTTTTAGTGTTTTTTGTGTTTGTTTTTGGTAATGTGAAAATTTTTAAATTATATTTATTTAGGAGGCAGGATATTTTGTTGAGGTTTTTATATATATAAAAAGCTGAATCATATACATACAACATTTTATATAATGTTGTAGAATTTCTTAATGTGTGTATGTTTTTTTAACTTTTTGTGTGAATTTTGTTATAATAATTTGAACTTACAGGGAGATGGTCTCAATAATAATCTTAAGACCGATAATTCGATAAAAGACATTAAATTATTAACAGTCGTTTTAAATATCGGAATATATCTAGGAGGATATTTATTTTGCTTAAGAGGCTTATTGCTACATCCACAACCAATTTTAAGTTTCAGGTTTTCAATTTAAAGGGTTTGACAAGGTCACTTAAGGGGGCACTTTTCCCTTTTTAGCCCCATTTGCACCCCAAAAAAGCATTTGTTCAGTGAATTAACTTATACACAAGGAAAAATATATTTTAAATGTCAGATTGAGTAGGAGACTTTTCCCTTTTTGTAACTTCTAAAAAATGAGGGTTTTTTTCCTCCGTAGAACGCGGCAGGCGGCTACGCGAAATAAAGTTTTTCTGCGTACGACACAAAAAAAAAAATAAAATTGAAGCAATTTTTTTAAGTTTCCTTAAAACTCTTTTGTTTGATTTCTTGAATCAGCCTTGACATTTAAGGTCTGATGATATTTAAAAAAAAAAATTTTTTTGATTTTGGGCAATAACTTCTTTGTTTACCGTCATAGCGCAAAAATTTATTTTGGCCAAACAAAAAACCGTCATAGCGCCCAACAAAAAATGTTATTTCGTCCAAATCAATGTCGTATTGCCCAAAAACAAGAAAAGTTTTACAACAACAATTGACATACAATTGTTTGGGCTCTATGTCCCACGCTAAGTTCTGTTAGGACTTATTTCATTTCGGAATTACTGCATTATGAAATAACACCTAATAGCAAAAATGAAAAAACTTCTAAAAAAATTAAATAACTGCAAAAGAACTGGGTATTATTTCATTTGAAATTACTCCCAAATTTGTATGAAAAATTTTTGGGACTTATTTCATATTTTTTTTTTTTAGGACTTTTTTAACCTGGGAGTTATTGCACAGAGCCCAAGTTTCATCTCCTTAAAGTGCGATAATGTGGTATTAATGAATCACGAAGATTTAACCATTTAAATTCTAAAACTCGATATTTCCACAACCCTAAAAGTTATCAAATTTTGACTATGTCATATTTATATGACACTTACCTTCCATACCAAGTTTGGTTAAAATTGAACGGGGTTGAAGTCAAAAACTCGATTTTTTTATGGTTTTATATGGAGGGAGTCAACTTTCGACAGTAGTAATTAAAGAAACACTTAAAATTTTATAAATGTACAAAATTTTGTGATCTCAATTATAATATATACCAAAACTTATTGGTAAACAAAACTGCACAAGAACTAATAAATTGAAAATTATATTAAGCCAAATTTTAAACATTCAAATTATAAAATAAAAAAATTACCAAGCAAACTGTAATTTTTGTAAATTAAAAAAAAATGGTCATAAGAACGATGGTCATAAGTTAATGATTCATAACTTGCGATAAGGATGCCTACTGACATGAGTATAATAGAGAGAAATCGTTTAGCAGTTTTTAATTCAAGTAGTATTTTAACTACCAATTAAAATCTAGCAAAGCATAACCATCGTTTTGTGGAGATTTTCCTCTTTTTTTCAATTTATCCTTAAGAAAGACTCTGTAATAAATTAATTTCAATATAAAACAGTTCTTTTAAAATTATCATTGTATTTGCACAAACACAAACACATATTCAACATATCATCAGAATCATTTACTAACGTTCGGATATGAAAATAAAAAAGAAATAACCACAAATACTATTAAAAAAAAGTACAAATACGTATACAAATTAAAATATACAAACCAAGGACAACAACTACAAGAAGAAGAGCCCAGTGTAGAAAAGCATTAACATATATAAGTGGTTATATAAGTATATATTTGGTAATGGCTAGTACTTACAATTGTCATTACAAATCTTATTATTTTTAATGAGCAAAATGAATTATTAATGAATACCTTACAAATAAATAGAAATATATGTGGTTACAAATTACAAAAATAATGAGTCTTAAACTAAATAAAAATAAATTAAATTTAATTTAATAACAAATATTTTAAGTTTGATATAATTTTTATTAAAAATAAAAATTATGTATTTTTCGACCTTTAATTGTGCAATGAAAATGAAAATTATTCAAGTTCGAGGCCATACTCTATATTTCTTTATTAGGATATTGTCCTAACAAATAATCTATAGAGTTTTTGTTTTCAAATTTATTAATTGACCACTTTCAGGAATGTGTTGATAGATCTATTTCGGGAATTTTCTAGGTTCACATCATCAGAACACGTTTTGAAAGAAGTGACAGTCCCATGCAAAACATCAAACAAAAACTCTATAGATTATTTGTTAATAAAGAAATCTAGAGTATGGCCTCGAACTTGAATAATTTTCATTTTCAAAAATATATTTTTAATTTAAAATGTGCCCACACGGTATTCGAACTCGGGCCTCCAGGTTGTCAGTCAACCGCTCTACCATCTGAGCAATGTCGACATGGTATACTTGATACCTGGTTAAAAATTTTGTATATGATCATGATATATATTTATTATATGATCATATAGGATCAACCATATTATTAAATACTAGAAAAATTAACCTACATTTGCATATATGGACAAATATTTTCATATATGTTCATATTTTGTTTTATATTGTCATCCATTTAATAAAATAAAAAAAAATATTATTTAACAGACTTTATTGAGATAAGAAAATGTTGTTTCAAATGGCAAAACTTGTATATTATGTATTTATGTCAGCGCAATTCTGTTTATTATCGCATCACAACGAAATAGTTGCCGATAAAACGACATTTTGACAACATTAAAATAATGTATCATACGACCACATTAAATTAAAGCGTTGTGAACAATATCAATAGTATAAGTTTTTAAAACACGACCTTAAGGATAAAAACACGAGTTACCGCAAACGTTTAATTAGCATAAATTGTTGAAAATAAAAAAAATTAAATAAATAAATAAAAAACTACATATATATGTATGCGTAGCGCATACTTTAGGGACATGGCCAAAATTGTACCCGAAATATGCTGTGTATCGAAAAAATTGTCCTCATCTTATACGCTAGAAGTATGAAAAGTCGCGAAAACTTTGCGGACAGTCCCCAAAGTAACCAAATGTCCCTAAACTATGCGGGGGAACGAATAAATGTCTAGAGTATGCGCTGTGCATACATATATATATATATGGATGACCATATAAAATAATATATGCACATATATATATTATGTAGGTTCATTTTTCATCTTTTCATTTTTTCACGTATATACGAATATGGATGATGATGTATGTTCATACAAAAATTATGTATGATAATATATGAACTTTATTAACAGGGTTGATACACCATTTCCATATGTTTCAAATCTTTGCTGTCAGTTTTACAATTTTAAACAAGTAAATCAAATAAATAAAAACTATGTATGTTCCCCCCCGGTAGGCTAGTTGGTAGCGTGCTGGCTTAGCTGTGCGGGGGTCGTGGGTTCGATTCCCACCAGAAGGCCATAGTAGCTAGTGCTCGGTTAGGGTAATAGTATATAATTTGTAATTATATGATTATTAATAAATAAAAAAAAAAAAACTATTTACGTAATTTTAGTACATTTTTTCCTATCTAAATTTAATAAAAAAAAATTGGGTTAATATATTCGTCCACATATGAGTCTTTTGGTATATGGATTCACATATACTTCCATTTATGTTCATATGTGTGTTCTTTTTGCACACATATAATTCCATATATTTCCATATTTGCCCATATATGGCCCTCTTTTGTGAATATGAAATAACATAAACTTCGATATATGTCCATATATGTCCAGATATGAGTACCTTTTGTAAATATGAAATCACACATGCCTCCATATCTTTATGACCATATACGACTTCTTTTTGAATATATGTAATCAATGTATTTAGTAGAAGTGAAAAAAGAGTCTAAAAATAGATTTTCAAAAATTGTTTAGATCATCATTTTATATTTAATTTGTTACATTGAAATAATGGGAAATTTAACTGGTTATTAGTTCATATTATTTGTGTTAAAGTAATACAGAGAGTAAGGTGGTGTCCTTACTGGTAGGGAGAAAAGTAATCACACGACATTACCGCTTCCACACTGGGAAGATGAGCAAAATAAGAAACAACAACAACAACAACAACAACAAAACAGAATTGAAAACCCACAAAGTTCAACAGAGCTTAAACAAAAAATCCCTTAATGTGCATTTAATTAAGGCGAAACTGTATGAAAATAAAAAATAATTAAATACACTCTTCATCTTCTTCCACTTACAACTGATACGACTACTTTCTTCCATCCTTACTTGCAACCAGTGATGCCAATTTGGTGATTTTAGCACTATTTATAGTGCTTGTCGATGACCCAAAACGCGGATATTTTACTGTTGCTGGCAGATCGTAAAAACGCACTAAGGTGGTGCTTTTGCTATATTTTGTTGGTGCATTTAGTGCTTTTTAGCCATTTGTTAAAGCCTAAAAAATTTACCAAAATCGTATATTTTGGTGGAAAAATTTTTCAATTGTGACACTTTTCAATATAAAACTGAATTAATTGCTTAATTTTAGTGGTTATTACAAGTTTACTCTTAAATATTTTTTTCATATTTATTAAATTAATTATGTGTAAACTGATTTAATTCTACAACTTTTCGAAAAACAATTCAAAAACTGTTCTTCTAACGATGAAAAGAGTGCAATGTGTTTTATAACCTTAAAATACGCTATTTTACGCTTTTTAAGATTTATGTTGCGCTTTTTACTCTCAAAAAGTTGGCATCAACATACATTCATTTATTTACAACACAACAAGAAATTTGCAAAAGTGAGAGTGTACGTTGTAACTCAAGCAGTGTTGCCAAAAGTTGATTGTGAACAGTGCTAGATCTTTGAAAAAATAGTGCTAGAAAGTGCTAAAAGGAAAAAAATTGCTATATTTTTTTTGCATGTATCTCCATAAAACGCTTTATACTTTCGATTTGTAAATGGATCTTTAAGCGCTCGTTTCCTTATATTAAAAATATAAGATATTTTTTTCGAAATAACGAACCAAAAAATTCAATGTTTTGTATTTATATAAGACGATTTATATTTTTATGGACTTAAATTCTGTATTTTGAATTATATCTCAAATATTATTTGGTCACTTTCGAACTTTGGTCTTGATTGAATATAACCATCTTTCTTTTGAGCTAATTTTAGAAATTTTATGAGGATATATTCCGGTTTTTTTAAGGGCATAAAATGGATTTTTGGTGCTTTTTTTGGCTGGAGGAAATTAGTAAATTTTATAAGTTATATCAGAAATTAAAAGAATTCTATTATGAAGATATAACTCCGATGTGGTGAAATTCATTAGCAAAAGTAATAAGGACACCACGAAACATATTTGAGGTCCTTAAAATGAATAAATCTTCAGAGCTTTAACAGAAATTAAAGAAATTCTACTATGCAGAATTATATCAAACTTGTATAAAAGACAAAGTTTAGTCTAGTTTACTCCCCCTGTTTTTGTTTATGGACAAAACAAAAAAAAAAGGAAGAAAAAACGAAAAACGTGTATTGAATATCCACCAAAGGTGGACCTTGCACATAACAAGCAAGTTTTCAATTTATTTTTTGATCAATGGTGATAATCTTTAACTTCAAGCTCATATATTAGTTCTCATGTAGTTAGTAAACTAGTTTATATGTATGTTTGATGTTTGGTATGGGATTGTTACCTCTTTCAAAACGTGTTCTGATGATGGGAACCTAGAAAATTCCCGAAATAGATCTATCAACACATTAATGAAAGTGGTCAATTAATAAATTTGCAAACAAAAACTCTATAGATTATTTGTTAGGGCAATATCCTAATAAAGAAATATAGAGTATGGCCTCGAACTTGAATAGTTTTCGTTTTCATTGCACAATTAAAGGTCGAAAAAAACATAATTTTTATTTTTAATAAAAATTATATCAAACTTGTTTTTTTTAGCTTCATAAACAAATTTATAAGTTGAGTTAAAAAATAGTAAAAAATATATTCGTGTAACAAAAGTGTTAAAAAATTATATCATTATAAAAAAAGCATCCAACACTTTTTTATAAATTTTGAATTCTAAATTACAATGAAAAAGTGCTAAATCTAGCATCTATTATGCTAAAATGGCAACCCTGAACTCAAGGTAAATTAGTTACAACTCTTTACTCATTGGAATTCTTAAAAAACATTAAAAATTTAAATTAAGAGAGAATGAAATAAAATAATTTAAACTAAAAAAATTTATACGACAGATAGGTCTAATGCAAAGTATATTGTACAGTGGTGATCATTTAAATAAGGGACCATATTTCATCAAGGCCATTTAAAAAAATCTAAAAATTCCTTATATCTATAGATTGCTCATACTTACAAGGGAATCACACCAAAGCTTACACGAAGATTTGAATAAAACTCGGGTAAAGAAAAAGGGGCTTGGTTAGCCGGGTTTTAAAAAATTAAGGGTAAATATTATTCCAGCTGCCCAATCTCGTGTTCATGGTTTGAAAGGCGGAGATGAAACTAATATATTTTTGAAACTAATTACATTCAGATTTTTTTGAGCGCAATTTTGATAACCTCGAGAAAACAAAAACTTTGTATACCAATATTGCCTATGTAAAGTGTTAGGGCTGCCATTTATTAGAAATATTTAAAATATAATTTAAAAAGCTATTTTCGAAAGCAATTCAAAATAAGCCGATAAACGAAAAATTGGGTAAATTTTTTATCCTACCACTACCCCTAAACATGAGGGTGGACCGCTAAGAAAAAATACGAGTCCGTTATTTTTTTTTTTATAACATATCCAAATTTTATAAAAATTGGAGAGAACCAATCGGTAGATCGGTTGTTGTCAATCTATATTTTTGTAATAAAATAAACCACTTAATAATTTAATAGCTGAACTACAATCGTAATTAAAAAATGTTATCCAGAGTTGCCATAACAATTTAAAAATATCAGTTTTTGCCACTTTTGTCTTTAAATGTATTTCAAAACTATTCAAAAATATAAAAAAAAAATTGTCTTTTATATTTTTGATTAATATGCTGATAAAAACATGTGAAACTTTATTTCTATGCCAAAAACAAGTTTGTCAACTGTATATAATTTATGAAAATCTGACCGATCGGACCATGAACTTTTCAAATACACAAAGTCGAAAATATGCAAAAATATATTTCGTTTTCTCTGAAAACTTAATAAGTGACTAGTATTATCGAAGTACCTTAATAACTATAACAATTATAGTGCCAGAGTTGCCATATAATAAAGGGTCTGCCAAATAACTTTTTTTTTTTGAACTTCCTGAACCAATTGGACTTTGTATGGCGTCATACCAAGGTCTTTATGCAAAATTCGTCTCAGTGATGTCTCCGAAATGTTCAATTGTTGACGACGGTGAATTGATGTTGATGGCGCTTCACGCACACTTTCTGCCACAGCAGCAATATTCTCGGGTGTACGCACTGTTTTTGGCTTTTCACGCTTTGGTTTATCGATGAGGATGCCAGTTTCTTTCACTTTTTTCACAAGAAAACGAACATACGGACCATATTCGTTCAGCGCAAGGATAAAACTAATTATCTGTCAAATCAGACATGAGGTAAGTGTTACCATTCACGAACTAAGCACTAGTTGAAAAAAAACGTTAGATGGCGGGCCCTTTAGTTTTAAAAAATTGTCATTAAACCGATTAAAAAATCGGTTAAATTAATAAAATTAAAATAATTTGTTTATGTTTTTAAATAAAAAACTGTTCATAAAAATATACAAAATTTAAAATTTTTAAATATCTTTAGGCATCTGGGATTTATATTTTGTCGAATTTTAAATATTAATCGTAATTAAAAAATAATAGCAGAAAGTTATTATTACGATAGCTCAGAGGGCTAAAGCGCTCTGTCTAACGTGTAGTGCGAGTGCATGTGGCATTAGAAATCAGTTTATCTATACCACGGTCAGTGATTGCACAGAAAAATTTCATATAGACGCAATCGAACAAATAAAAAATATAACAAATATTACATTATTCAAAAATTCAAAAAAACAGGGTCACTGACGAAGGTTCAATACCAGAAACTGCGCTGTCTGATTCAGAAAAAATTGAAAATTTGCAATGTAGTTATGATTTTTAGAAAATACACTCATTCTTCTCTACCACGCCTTTCACAATATTGTCTAGAGTTGCCCAATATTTATTTGAAAAAATAAATGTTTCCCCTTTTTCGATGGCACGTTTTCCAAAAATGGTTTAAAGCCAAAAAAAAAAAATATATTTTTTATTGTTATGTCAATGGCTACATTAGAAATGTTTTAATTTACACAAATTTGTCAAAAGCTCTATCTTAATTTTCATCACTGCTTATAATCATATACAAAATGTACAACAAATTTAAAAAAGAAACAACTTGAAATTTATTTTTCTATCCACTTTAGGGCAAACATTTTTTGCTATTTTTACTTACAAATGTACCACTAACTACAACTAATAAAAAAGGGAAACTAGAAAATTGCAAATGCTTGAAAAATGTTAAATAAAGAATATGCTAAAACAGTGGAGAACACTTAAAATGAACATCAGTTGTAGTGAACATAATTATAATGATGAAATGTTATGGTCCCCTAAAATAATATTCAAACAATTTAAAGCGAACATTTGTAAATTAGATTATAAGATTCTATATTTGTTTATAATACTTAAGATATTAGACATTAATTTTAAAACTGTTCATAGAAATTTGGGGTGCATGAAATAACCCCCACTGAAATAACCCTCACCGTCGAAATGAAATAAGCCCCACCGAATTTGTGCCCACCAAAATGAATTAATCCCCACCAAAATGAATTATTCCCCACCAATGAAAATGAATTAGCCCCCACCAAATTTGGTGGGCATTAAAATGAAATAATACCCACGTATTAAAATGAAACTTTGCCCACCGAAAATGAGATAAGCCCCACTTTACATTATTTATATTTTTATTTTATAAAATAAAACTTTTACAAAAACTTCATGTAATTGATAATAATAAGTTTTTCTGTGTGGCGGCCTGCGGCCGTTCTTAGGGGTTTTTTCCTCCAGTAGGACGCGGCAGGTGGCTTCGGTCAATAAAGTTTTCCTGCCCGCGACACAAAACAAAAAACATTTTTTTTTAAATTTTTTTTCACGTTGAGATTAAATAAATGGAATATTGATTTAAATTGGATAACACGATATTCTTTAAAAGGAAATATAGCCAATGTGGATACACCTTTATGTCAACATTCTGTAAAAGGGCAAATTATTAGTTTTTTACCAGCTAAGGAACCTGGTGATATGGGTACGAATGGATTTTTAATAAGAAGAAATGTGTTTTTTTAATTGAAATAACGTATTCTTTTTTCGTACTTTCTAATATCGCCTTTACAAAATAAAACTAGTACTGTAAAAGTAGGAATTAATTCAACTTTACAAAATAAAACTAGTACTGTAAAAGTAGGAATTAATTCAACTTTACAAAATAAAACTAGTACTGTAAAAGTAGGAATTAATTCAAAAACCAAGAATTGATATTAGAATTAAAATGAATTAAACCCCGCCAAAATGAATTAATCCCCACCAATGAAAATGAATTAACCCCCACCAAATGTGGTGGGTAATAAAATGAAATAATACCCACGTATTAAAATGAAACTTTGCCCACCAAAAATGAGATAAGCCCCACTTTAAACTTTTTATAAATTTGGTGGGGCTTATTTCATTTCGGCAGTGGGGGTTATTTCAGTGGGGGTTATTGCATTCACCCGAAATTTTAAAAATATTGAAATTTAGAACTCACGTCTTCCAAATCTACTCAAATTTGGCAGGCACAATTTTTAAAAATACTGCTTTTTAAAATATTCGCCTACGAATTTTATGTCACGAAAAGTTGACATTTGAACTTTTGACAAATTAATCATGTGATATATTATTTTAAAGGCAATTCTGTTGTCTTAAATTTAAACCATCAGTGATTCTAGTAGCGTCAATACTTTTTATTATATCCTTAATTTTGTAAAGTAATTTTAGAACATACACTCAGGGAACTTCTGCTTTAAAAATTTGTAGTTGTTTGGCTTGTAATACAGTTTCATTATTTTTAATGTAAATGTAAGTCATTTGTAGAACAAATAAAATTTTTAACTAACCTTGTAGTTCATTTAAAAAACAGCTCAAATGACTGTTTTATGATTTTACATTCATTTTTTACAGTTGTTTTTTGTTATTTAAAAAAATAAATATTTGTTTATTTTTTACTACCATGTGGTTCATTTTTACTACAATTGTTAGTCATTTTTTGAACATTAAAAAACAAATGACAATGTTAGTTGAATTTAATGAAATGTAAGTCGTCCTTTCTTTAAATGAAATTTCATTTGTTTTTGACAGAGTTCGAAAATGTATGTACCATTAACATAACGTTCCTATCAAAAAAAAAAAAACCAATACAACGATCTCTATTGTTTCGTTCGTATTTATAAACACAACACAAGTGCTCAAATCGTTGTTTGTAATATAACAAACGGAACAAAACGAAAATGTTTCTTTCGTCAAACATTATTATTTTGTAGTGGTTATTTTTTAGTGTTCATTCAACTTAAACATTAAAACGCGTTTTTAACGTTGTCGTTGCCAAAATAAAGAAATGATTTTTCTGCATGTTATCAATGTTTTTTTACATTAGTTTTATGGAATTTCTCTGGAACTCCTCCGTTGAATCTTTTTATTAAACTGATGCAATTATTGATAAAATTCAATGAAAATTTTTTTCACTTGTAATATGACATAAACACTAAGAACGGTTTACGAATAGTTTTGCTCCATTCCATAAACACAACAAAATCAAACTGTTTGAAATATTGAACAAACAGAACAATATCGTTTAGTTCGGTCTCTCATCGAAAACTAGTTTGTGAAAGTGTTTGTGTTCTGTTTACAAATCAAAATGAAAATAAGGAAATGTTGTGTTTATGTTTACTGTGCACAACAAAATGATTGTGTTGAGTTTCAGCAAAAAGCAAAACAGAACGATAGAAAAACGTTTGATAGTGTTTAAATTCGAACTCTGGTTCTTGACTACAATTGCTGTCGTCTTTACCAACATAATATCCTAAGTGTACATATATTTAGTTAGAATATTGGTCTATATCAAATCCAAAATCTAATATGATATTATTGATATTTTTGTGTGCATGAGATTCTAAACGATCCTAGGTAGACTGTGTTTTCTTTCTTTGTATGTGTAAGAAAGAATTTTTTACTTCATTAGTTTAAAACGAAGAGTGAAAGGAAGAAGCTCTTTAATGTACTCATCAAATTCTACATGGCTTCCAGAAAGAAGATACCAAACAAACAATAATGCAAACATCTTTTACATACACATGACAAGAATGATCGAGAAAAATAAAATGGGAAATAAATAATGAAAAAGATATTTAGTGTTTTTACATGTATAATGTTTCCATGAAATTAAATGAAACATATTTATATAAATTTATTTTCATTAAATTAAAACTTGGTAAAAGTAATAAAAATTTCATCAGAAAATTTAGCAGTTTTAACTGAATTGTAATAAACCAGCATTTAGCAGATAACATATGCTGATTTCAACTGATTTATTTTTATTTCCATTTAATACAACTTTTTCTAAATTATTGTATTTCAATTAACTTTTTTAGCTAAAATTTAGTTCACCTAAATTTAGCAGAACATGATGTTCAACTTCATTGAAAAGTCTTTTTCGCTGAATTTGCGATAGCAGAATTTTTTGTTGTCGTAGCTGAATTTTCATATATTTATACGGGCTTTTCTTATGAGTGTATCACCAAAATCCTCAGATATCCGGTAAAGAAAACGATAATTGGCTTCACTCACTATTTTTAAAGATATTTTCAATTTCTAAGACGCCATAATTCGCGAAGAAAGGGATTTAGTAAGTCAAATTCATGTCAATCTTAGTTTCACAAATGACAATATTTGTGCAAACTTGTAACATGTTTTGAGGTAAGATAAATCATTTGGTTGGTTTTATTTATTTTAATTGCATACATATTTTTAATAAATCATTAAATAAGGGTGTTTTTGTTGATAGATGGAAGACAACTTCAATAACACCTGTTTATAAGTCCGGCAATAAGGACAATGTTATTAATTATAGGCCAATATCGAAACTATGTAATGTTTCTAAAATTTTAGAGCACATTGTTTTTGAGAAAATGTATTTCTCTGTTAAAAATTTAATTTCTTTAAATCAACATGGTTTTGTCAGAGGTCGTTCTACGGTAACAAATTTGGCAACATTTTCTAATTATTGTATTTCTAATCTTGAGCATGGTTTGCAGATTGATACAATATATACAGATCTAGCCAAAGCCTTTGACAGGGTTTCACATTCTATTTTACTTCATAAGCTGCATTTGATTGGTTTCCACTCAGTATTTTTAAAATGGATAAAATCCTATTTTAGTAAGCGAACTTGCTTTGTTACAATTGAACATTCTAAATCATATTTGTATATTTGCTACATCTGGGATTCCTCAGGGTAGTATTTTGGGTCCACTATTTTTCATACTCTTTATTAATGATATAACTTCTCAAGTCATATGGTCCAAAGTATTAATATATGCTGATGATCTTAAGATATTTTTGAGTGTTAACTCTCTTATGGACTCCTTTCATTTACAAGCGGATTTAGACAGTATCGTTAACTGGTGTTCAAATAATTGTTTAGAAATTAACGTTTCTAAATGTTATCACATGTGCTACACTAAACGTGTAAATCCTATTTATTATTCTTATTCAATAAATAATATTCTTTTAGAAAGGTTACTGAAGTTACGGATTTAGGTGTTATTTTTGATTCAAACTTTTCTTTTTCTAGCCACATCAATTCTACTATCCCTAAAGCATACTCCTTGCTTGCATTCATTAAAAGGAACTGTCGCGATTTTTCTAAATTGGTTTATACATCTTTAGTTAGGTCCAAACTAGAATATGCTTGCATAATTTGGAATCCTTATGCTGCAGTACATATTACTAGGTTAGAGAGAATTCAGAGAAAATTTATTAAATATTCCCTTAAAAACATTATTTTTGATCCTATTCCTCCATATATTGATAAGTGTAGACTTATACAATTCAAAACTTTGGAGAATAGAAGGACTATGTTGTCCCAATTGTTTATTTTCAAAATAGTTTGTGGATTGATTGATTGCCCTGACTTACTGAAACTTCTTAGTTTTAATATACCACTTAGAATATTGCGTAATAATGAATTCTTTTTTGTACCAGTTCATAGACAAAATTATTCAATTAATGAACCAATTGTTCGGGCTTTAAGTGAGTTCAATAGAATTGTACAGTTCAGGTCGGATAAGATATCATTTATTTTAGATTTTTGTGATTCTTTATATAAATTTAGAAATTACCTAGATTTAATTTACTTTTAAGATCTAGTCTGTAAGGAAATTGTATTCCATAGACTTAATAAATAAATAAATAAATAAATAAATTATCAGGTTTGAGATCATAATTAAAATTATTTAACTTAATTGTAATAAAAATGATTTAACTGAATTGTAATAAGTTAAACAGAAAACACAAATTGTCAATAAATGTAAGAGAAGGTGAAACAAATCTTATGGGGATCAGCACTAAAGGGAGTGCCACACTTTCGACCTAAGCCTCATTCTAATCCACCATTCACAAGAAACTTAAGGTTTGATCCAGTATTTATATCAACCAACCACAGAAAATCAATGATGTTAATTGATTACCCGAACAACATGAGTTATTTGTCGCCTTTAATTTCGTCTTTTAGTTTTTAAAATTTTTATCGATTTTTGTAACTTTTCCAAAAATTTGTTGAAATATTTTCTAAGCAGTTTTGATTCATTTTAACCCTAATTTACTGTATACTTATAGTGGTTTAATAAAAAAAAAAAAAAGTATTTACAAGCAAAGCAAAATGCTTGTTACTAATTGCATTTTTATAAACACAGAAGATTGTTGAGAAAAATCTTAATCATACCATATTATATTTTATTTATCTTCTTAAATCTGTACATCCTCTTTAAACCTCCTCTTTACTTCCTTTAAGACTATTTGCGAAAGGAAAAAATTAAAAAATACTTTGTAAAATGTTGTGTCGGTATAGGTTCTGTTTTGCCCTTTAAATGTAATTGGGTCAACAATTACAGCTACACTACTACTATGAATTTCACACCACTACAACCTAATACTCTTACCACTACTTAGAATAACCACCTCCTTTACCACCAATAACACTCATTTATTTTTTCAGTTTATATTGCTTAATCTGCTTTTTTCTCAGTAAGGGGTTTTTAGGTTGAGGTTTTTTCTTTTATACATTGAAAATCTGTTAAACTTTCTATTTCTTTTGCTTTATTTCAAGGAAATGTTTTAGAAATAGAAATCAAATTTTTGAAACAAACGTGTAAAAAATGTTGTTTTAATGCATTATGGACCAACAGTTCAATTTTCAGCTGAGGACCATTAAACGGCTAAATTTTGTTGACTGCATGAAGTAAATAAAATGGTTTGCAAATCCTTAAACATATCACAAAGCCAAAAGTTTTATTTTAGAAAGGTTGAGCTTAAAGTTTTATATATTTGATTATGTTTCCCAGCAAAAACTTTCATTACCATGTAAGCGAATATAAAATTAAAAATAATATCCCACCACATTATAATTCGGCGTCAGCACTAGATATTTTTGTTTGACGAAGTCGCTTTTGTAAGCAGTCAAGCTTACGTGCGACTACTTATTTAATTATAAGAATAATGCCTTATTGTAAACTGCTTATTTCCTAATTACTGAGAAGTATAACGGTAAACCATATTATTTACAAACTTGTAACCACATATTTTTTAGATTCTTATAAGCATACGACCTAATCATTTTGGTAACCACTTATTTTTTGTAATGCAGCGGGTAGTGTACAAATTTTGTGCGTTTTTTCATGCATCGAATATATAAAACTACTTACAAAGAAGATCTCGCCCAGCAAAAATAGTTCTTACCCAGAAGCGCTTCCGGAAGGCATTATTTAATTACGAAGCGCTTCCAAAGCAACTTCAGAAGGCATGATTTTTGTTCGCGATGTCCCACTTGGTATGTCTCTTTTAAGCAGGTGAAAAACGCTTCTTTCATGTGCTCTTAGAAACAATAAATTCATGCCTTCTTAGGCAATCAGAAGAGCTTTTTTGTATATTGACAAAATTAATTCTTTATGGTATGCATTCTTAATTGCTTCATTGTAAGCATTATTTACAGCTTCAAAGAAGGAAATTTTGGAAGCACTTTAGAATGCCTTCCCTAATTGCTTCATAGTATGCAAGGTATGTATACTAAGAAAAAAAAAGTCTGCAATGGCTACGGGAAATTTTACTGATATTACGGAAAATTTAACTATTTTGAGCTTTAAGGTATTTTTTGCTAAATTTAACGACACATATCTGTTGAACTATACTGTAATGAAATTAGTAGAAAAAAATAGTAGCCACCACTAAATTTTAGTGAAATTGTTGTAAACCGGAATTTAAGAACATTTTGCTAAAATCAGCAAAAAAAATTACTAAATTTTAATGATATTAGTACAATGAAATTAGTAGCAGCAGCTAGTAAGCGCTACTAAATTTTAGTAAAACTTTTGTAGCTATCACTTTTAATAATTTTTTTATTTATTAAAAACAAGTTATAAAACAAAACACTATAAAAATACACTTAATATCGTGTTAATTTTACATAATTTTTCTGGAACATTGTTGTCTGTCTGTGTGTATGATGTATGAATTATTGTTTGTTTTGTTTGATTATTTTTTTATTAAAGCCATGTAAAAATATTAAAAGGAAATAAGAGAAAAAAACATTATTTCATAATATACACATAACTATTTTTTTTTGTTATAAAACTTATCTTATTCTTATAATAATTTACAACTGCAGAACTTTTGCATGTCTATAGACCGCCGTCGTCTTTACCACTGCAAATGTTTTTGTTTTGCCAATTCCTAAACAAGCGCTTGTTTATGTTTTTATGTAAAAAATATACTACCTTGAAAAAAGAAACCAACCACCATTTACATTTATTATAGAAATACACACCAACATATACTCAAGCGCAGCCATCGGTTTTTTAAAACACAGAGTCGTGAGAGTGCGTTCTTCTGAACTAATATTTTTGTTTATCTTTCTTTGAAATAAATATACATATTTTTTTCGAGTATTTACGTATTTTGTGAGAGTAAACAATTATGACTGAAAATATTTATTGAAATAATACATTGCATGCAAAAAGAATTACATATTTAAAATTATTTCTGATAGTTTTTGAGTCTCCAAAAGGAATAGAATTTCAAATGATACATTTTTATATATTTAGTTAGAACATTGTTTTACCTCAAGTCCAAAAATCTACTATGATATTGTCATATTAGATTTTATTTGTTGCTTTTCAAAAAAGTTTGCTCAATTTCATGATAGACAATATAATTGTTTTATTGGCATCACCCAAATCTTCAGCTGTCTGCAATAGAAACAGATAATTGGTTTAACTCAAACCGAAGCATAACATACAACGTACAAAATAAACTCTATGAGAATCTTTTTTAAAAATCCAAATAACTGGTTGCAGAACAACTTCCCAGTGAAATAGTAAACTAAAAATAACAGGTTGCAGAACAACTTATACTGTTTTATAACAGGTTCTAATTTCTGTTCTTTAACCGATTCTTTTTATATTTAGTTTGTTCTATTTGCAATAGGTTCTTTACCTCCAAACTAGAACAGGTTGCTGTAGAACCGGTTCTAGAACCAGTTATAGAACTGGTTCTGGGACAGTGAAAGCTTACATTTTGACTCTCAGAAACCTGTTCTAGAACCGGTTAAATGTAACTGGTGGTAAAGGAAGCTGTTCTAGAACATGTTTAGAGGTAATCTGTTCGAAAAAAAATTTCTGGGTTATACTATATTTTAACAGGTTCTAATTTTTGTTCTGCAACTGGTTCTTTTCATATGAAGCTTGTCCTAATTGCAATAGGATCTTTAACTATACACAAGAACCGGTTCTAGAACCAGTTATAGAACTGGTTCTGGGACAGTGAAACCTTACATTTTGACTCCCAGGAATCTGTTCCATGCAACCGGTGGTAAAAGAAGCTGTTCTAGAACAGGTTCAGAGGTAATCTGTTCTAAAAAATTTGTCTGGGTAGTGTATAAACTGCCTGATCTGGTAACCCTAACAATAAAATCAAAAAAAAAATTAAAAACAACAAACAAATCGTTATATAACTTTTTTATATATGTAAGTTGCCACAATAAAATGTTTTACAGCTTAATGATAAGCAAATATTTAGCTTAGAAGTTGCTGTATTTGGATTTGGAACAATCCACTTTGTTTTTTTATTATATAACCCAAAAACTAGATAGTGGCTCACTTTAGCCAACATTCCCTTAGTATATTTTTTTACAATTAAATGAAACTATTTTAAAAACAAATTTACATCGTTCCATTCTTAGATAATATCTAAAATATTCTTATTTCTTCTAAATTTTCTCTTATTAGAAATTATGTTGTAAATCGAATAAATCTAATACTTTAATACGTGTATTAAGGGATTTTTTTCAATGTTTACCAAGTGTTTGCGTTTGAAGTTATATTTTGTATTTTTATATATTTTTAGATTTTAGGATTTTATTTTCATATTTAGATCAAGTCATACACATGCAGAAATGCTTGTAGACTCACAGAAATAAATCTGTGAAAATAGCAGAAAAAGCTACTAAAAACCATTAATACTACTAAAAAATTCTTTGCTGCTAAAGTTAGCAAAATTTTTTTCTTGCTAAATATTAGTAAGACGAACAGATCAAAAATAAAACTGTTAAATTTATAAAATTTAAGTTAAATCTGAGTTGAAGTTTGGTTAATTTTAAATAGCAATTTAGTGTGCTTAAATCAGTTAAAACTTTTGCTAAATATTGCAGCCCAAAACTTTAACACCGTTAAAGCCCGGTATAACGAATCATATACACAGAAAAAATTATCAACCTAAAATATCTAATTAAAGATTTGATTTGAATTTATATTTTAATTGACTTTTAAATATATAAATACATATTTTATTTTAGACGCAATTATCATATTATTTTTTCATACACTGTATGCATAAATAGAAAATTTTCAGTATAAAATACCAAATACATTTGAAACACAAACAGCTCAGCATTGCAAAAAGCACACATACCAACGTATAGATCACACACTTATTTTTTGAGTATCATATTTTTTTTTTTTGTAGAAGTTATTTATAACTTTTTTTTCCTTCTTAATTTTAATAAAAGGTTTAATTGATAGTATCTTTACCGTGATAGGTGCAAAATCAATTAAAATATTAATTGATTCAATAAATTTTTTTAATTGAAACCCGTTTTTAGTTTTTTCTGTGTATTGTCAGGCCTTTTCTTTATATTGAAATATTCGTTATATCGCAAGAACTTTTTGTGCTTTAGTACTGCATATTAAAAATTTCTGAAATTTCTGAGTTTATTAAAAATTAAAAATAAGCAATCTACCTTTTTTAGCAAAAATTTTTGTAAATATAGCATACATTTTGTTAATATTACAAATTTTGTTTGCTGTTACAAATATGTATGTTTAGTCTACACCTATTTAGTAAAATTTTTTGCTAATTTAAGCAATTAACTAAAATTTAACTCGAATATAACTAAACTTTTGTAAAGTTAACAGCTTTATTTTTTGCTGTTCTTATTTTATTAATATTTAGAGGTGGTCCCCTTTAGAATTAAAAAAGAATTTCTTTTTCTATTTTCGGTTAAGGGGGCCGGGGCCCGTGGGGCTCCCAAGGGCCCAAAAACTAGTACGTGTATTACATACTAGTGTTGGTACTCTAATGAAATGAAATTTCCTAACGATTTCAAAAATTATTTTTAGATATATCATACGTAGCGCCCTACAAAATATATTTGTTGATAAAATGGCAAAATGGAAAAACTTTACTCAGCGAAGCCGCTATTTACAATAAATTAAATTAAATTGTTTTGGGTACTTTTCAATACTAAATAGTACTGTCTGCACTTTTATTTTGCTTATATTTTCTATTAAAATTTAAAATATTTTAAGTTTATCTTACTTATTTTATCGTTAAAATTTGAAATATATAAAAATTTTATTTAATTATTATTCAAAAATATGATAAAAATTAATTTAAACTTTTAAATTTTTGCAACATGTTTTCATTTGCTCGGTGAGAGTTTACGAACAAATAAAAAGGGGCAGATTGAGAGAGATTGTGGTGGATAGAGTCCAACTACTTGAACCTAACAGCAAGCATGAGAGAGACAAAGTTATCGCAAACTTACCTTTGGACAGAAAAAAATGTTGATAAGGCAGGAGATTATGTGTAAAGGGTCTCAAATGTGTATGGCAGGAGATTATGTCTAAAGGGTCTCAAATGTCTATGTATCACTTTGTGGATTAAAAATAATGATGATTTTGAAATTATATAAACAAAAATGTTATATATTATTGTGTAATTTCATATGGGTTTGTATAATTTTGTACCTACGGCTGTGTAGTTTTTTGTTTTACTGGTGGCAACACTGGTATTCACACTAAAATATGCACTTTTAAAATAAAAATTATAATAAATATTGAAACTCTCAAAATTGTGAAACTCTTTACCAAATTAAATTAAATTAAATCCGATAATCCGGTAATTTATTCCAAGAATAAATATTTACGATTTGCTTAGTTTAAATTTTTGTCGTTTCTTTTAAAATTTCATGTGAAATGTTTTATGTAATTAAGCTAAGTTATTCAAGAATTTTAAATGTTTGAGGTGCTTTAAGAGACTAAATCTTAATTGTACCAAATTGAAATAAAAAAAAAAACGAAAATATCTTAAAAACAGTTAAAAACTTTTTAAAGGTTTGTTGTACAATCTCAAAGGTAATAAAATTTTCATTAAAAATTCATCGAGAAGTCTTAATGGACGTAAGTAAAACTCATTACAAATTTAATGTAAACTTCCAAAAATTAGCCGACATAACAAAGAAAACACAACAAATTTGGGAAAATGTTTCTTTATTTCTCTACATAATCCTCCTTTAGCTCGATACACTTTTCCCAGTGATATTTAATAGCTTCGATACCCTGTTTAGACTCCATCTCTTCATTGTTGGCAAATCTTTTATCACCGAGCCAGTTTTTCAAGTTTTGAAATAGAAAATAATTCGAAAATAATCTAACGAATAAGATGCATGATGAAGCAATTCGAACTTCAATTAATTGATGTTGGCCATCGCAATAGTGAATGTTGTTCTATTGTGAGCAAATGCGGCACCAATCTTTCGCATAGCTTCCTCATCTTCGAATTTTCGATCAATATGCGATGTCTATTTTTGGCAAGCTCACGCACCTTCAGCCGACGATCAGCCAATACCATTTTGTGGATTTTCTTAACCGTTTCTGGTACCCAATATTTTAAAGTCGTAAAGGAATTAGCACACTCCCCCTGAGTAGAATATAGCTCAGCAATAATATTGCTTATACTGAGACCCTGCAAATGAAAGTATTTAAACATATAACGGTGACCATTTTTCCCCATATTTACAAATTCACTGAGATCCTTTATTTTTGATGGCTGCAAAAAAATATTAAACAACGTGGAGCCTTGAAACTTAAAACATATGTTTTATAAGGTTACCACTTTTCACCAAAGTAATTTTTTTCAAACTACTGCCTCCATCTATACTTCAGTTCGGCTAATTTGGGGCCGTCCTCGTATGTTGGTGTGGTCCATCCGCAACGATCCAGCCTTGAGAGCACAAATCGAACTACGTCTAGTTTCTTTAGGACGATAATATTTAACTTAAATTTAGTTGAATAAAAATAAAAATATGTTTTGCTAAAACAAAAAGAAATATTTGCTAAACAATTATAGACTACTGATTTTAGATGGACACATTTTTATTCGCATAAAAAATCTAAAAAAAAAAAAATTTAAAATTTTTATGGGATCTTGTTGTCACTTTGAATTAGATAAAATTTCGCTCAAATATAACTGATATGTTTATTGATTTAACACATTCAGTTTAGTTATTGTTATCCTACTAAATAAAATCTACTACTTTTAGCTGTTTTTCATGCAAAGTAATTTTAAACTAAGTCTCAGTAGTTTTAGCAAAAATGTTTACTAATTTTTTTCTATTAGTGTATGTTTGTAAAATAAAAGTAGTACAAATACAAGAACGAGTATTTTAGTTGAGTACGATTAATGTTAAAATGGAAAATACACACAGATTTTGTTTCATTTTTAAAAATCTTATGGCTGCTGTTGCTAATGCTTGTTATGAGATTTATGTGACTGTTTGTATGAGTATTTCCTTTGTACATATGTCCCTCCTCCTTCGCAAGGTTGCCAGTTTGCTCATTTTCGGCTAGATGTAGCCATTCTATTTTTATCTAGCCATTAAAAAATAGCTAGATTGGATCTAGCTGGAAATTTTTACTCGATTTTTTTTGTTTCCTACACTTTTTGCTGTTAATTTCATAAAAAAGTGCTTCAATTTTTAAGATTTTCAAAATTTTGTAACAAAATTTTCCATTTCTGACAAGTAATTTCCACATTTAATTTTTACATTTTTTTTTGTAAAATTTTATTAAAAATATTTTAGAAATTAGAAAAAAAAATTTTAATTTGATGAGTACTTTTATCGAATTTGCGACTTTTATGCGCTTGAAATATATATTTAAAAAAAAATGCAAGATTTGCAATTATAAGGAAATATGAACCAAAAATTATACAAAAATATCCACTGAAAGTCGCTGCCCTGCTCATTATTATTAATAATTTACATTCAAATGATTAAGTTTTAGTATCGTTTAGCCATTTTTAGCCTTTTTTCCCCTCGTAATGTAGCCATTTTCTCTCTTCAAGAGTTGGCAACTTCGCTCCTTCTACTCAATGTATGAGAAATATAAGTGTTTGTATGCAAAAGTATTAGTGTATGCTATATGTGTGTACATATTTGTTTATAATGTATATAAGGACGAGTGTTTGTATAAAAGTGTTTTCTATGTTTATTTTCTTTGTAACGGTCAAGTTGACAATATTAGTAATGCTGTTTGTGAAATTGTATACGCAAAAAGGGGAATTTCAAAAATTTACAAAATTTGATTTTTTTGAATTTAACAAAAACGGTTGCGCTAATTAATATTTGAATATAATTTTTGTTACAAAATAATACTGAAATTATTTGTTTTTAATTTTTTCTGATTTTATTTATAATTACAGTTTTTTTCTAGTTTTAGTTTTAGATTTAGTTTAAGCTTAGTTTTTTTCTTACTCTATACAAAAACGCTAATAAAAATTCATTAATTTTAATTCACTTACATTAGACTTGGGCAATCTAGTTCGCTCGAGTGAGCGCTCTTTCTAGTTCGATTGATCTGAATAAACTAGTTCGCTCTTCTAGTTCAATCGATCTTTGACAATTTCGTTCAATCTTTCGTTAGATCGTTTGTATGATAATTTTTAAGCGAATCTTTTTAACTCTCTTTTTAACTCTCTTTTTAACTCCTCTTTTTAACATTAAAAAAATTGAACTGGCAACATTGAAAAAAAAATTAAACTCAAAAGCAACATAAAGAAAAGATATATTACTCAAATACAAAAAAAGGACGAAAAAAGCTGAAGATTGCGAACTAGATCACTAGTTCAAATTTAAGACTAGTTCAATTGAACTAGGTCGTTCGCGAACTACACAATTCTAACTTACATGCATGGCTGTGTGTGTGTGAATTTTTGGTTATGTCAGTTAATTATTTTGCAATAAACATCGATTTAAACCTTTTAGAAGTTTTGAGATTTTCCTTAGATATTAAATCCCTGCAAAAAATAGTCGAGCGCTGCCGAATGAATTTCAAAAGGCATTATTTTTGATCGTAATGTCCTACTTGGTATGTCTCTTTTAAGCAGATGAAAAGCGTTTCCTTCCTGTGCTCTAAGAAGCAATAAATTCATGCCTACGTAGGAAATGAGAAGCGCCTTTCTTGTGGATTGACAACATTAATTCTTCATTGCATACATTCTTTACTGCTTCCTTGTATGTATTATTTACTGCTGCAAAAGAATGCATTCAGGGAAGCACACCAAATTTGTCTTCCCAATTGCTTTATAGTATGCTGGACGGTTAAGCGTTTTTTTTTTTTTTTGAAGTCAAGGTTATTTTTTGTTGGATTGTATTTTTCAAGTCATTCTATACAAGGTACTTTTTCAAATCAGAAACCTCCAGCTGAAATCGATCTGAAAATTTTATATATATATTTGATGAGGAATCATGACGAATCACACCTGCTCAAGAAATTGTTTCTAAAAATATAAAGAAGATCTCTGAGTATTATCACGAAAGTATCTTTAAATAATAAATAAGATATTTATGCTTCTCTTGTTCTCTCAATATTAATCAAGTCTTACTTAAACGAAACAGTTCGAAAACTTCGGATAAAACAATAGAGCAAGATCTGTATTAATTTGTAGCTTTCAAATCTAAATCTTTTAAAAGCTTAAAAGACAAGTCACTTAATGTCGAGTATTTCTTTGCTTGCAAATCGGAAACCTCTAGTCGCATTTCAGTCACGTGAAAAATTTTAAATATCCTTGAGGGTATAAACAACGCCAATATTTTTTTATTTGTTGGCATAAAAGGGCTCTCTGTGTATGCAGATAACAAGATGTTTTAGAAACTGTCAGTGAATAGCACATTTTTAATACTTATAAGTTGTAATTTAATGTTTTTTTTTAAGCGAAAAAAATTAAAAAGGTTTGATATAATTTTTATTAAAAATAAAAATTATGTTTTTCGACCTTTAATTGTGCAATGAAAATGAAAATTATTCAAGTTCGAGGCCATACTCTATATTTCTTTATTAGGATATTGTCCTAACAAATAATATATACAGTTTTTGTTTTCAAATTTATTAATTGACCACTTTCGGGAATGTGTTGATAGATCTATTTCGGGAATTTTCTACGTTCCCATCATCAGAACTCGTTTTGAAAGAAGTGACAATTCCATGCAAAACATCAAACATTCATATAACCTAGTTTTCCCACTAAATGAGAACTAATATATGAGCTCGAAATTAAAGATTATCACCATTGATCAAAAATAAATTGAAAACTTGTTTGTTATGAGAAAGGTCTACCTTTGGTAGATATACAATAAACGCTTTTTGTTTTTTTCTCCTTTTTATTTGCACACTTGGTTTTGTTTAAAAACAAGACAGTACTATGTCTTTTATAAAAAATTATGTTTTTTCGACCTTTAATTGTGCAATGAAAATGAAAATTATTGAAGTTCCTAGAAAATTCCCGAAATAGATATATCAACAGTTATATTAGTTTTTTGTTTTTATATACATCGAGATTATTTTCATGTTATTTTCAATTTATAACGAGCTTTCAACCTCCGTATATTTACAAAAATAAAGCAAATCAAACATATTAGCTAGGTTGATACTAGTATTTCGATCTGGCTAAAGATCTCATCAGAACCCGAAGTTTTAGAAAAGCTAGAGCCTATATAATAGGCAGAACTTTAACAAAAAACCTATTAATAATCAATTTTGCTCCATTCCAACGCATTCCTGAAAGTGGTCAATTAATAAATTTGAAAATAAAAACTCTATAGATTATTTGTTTGGACAATATCCTAATAAAAAAATACAGAGTATGGCCTCGATCTTAAAAAATTTCCATTTTCATTGAAAAAAATTAAAAATAAAAATTTAACAAAAAACTGTTTATATTTAGAAATCTCAAATCATTATCAACAGTATTTCTCTACTTGAGAAGTATTAATCACACAATTTTATGCTTGAGAAAGAAATATATTTGAATTTTATATGAACATCAACCGTAATTATTAATTATTAAGATATCTAACGGCCGTTTTTATGGAGAACACTATGATTTTCAAGTTGAGAATAAAAATTCTCAAATCAATTTTCAAAGGTAAAGTTTGAAAATAAAACTAGTTTTCAAATATAAAATTACTCCATTTCAATAGTATATGTTTGTTGGGTTATTTCATTTGAAAAGCCCAAAAATGCCACAAATACAAACGTCTTTTGGCGTTTAATTAGATTTATATTTTTTTTATTATTAATCAACTAAATAAAATATTGTTGAAATGAGAACCACATAACTAGCAAAACAAGTTACAAAACAATTTAAATTTTTATTATAATAAATCATTAACAATAGAAAAATTTACACAATCCCATCAGTTTTGCTAATAACTAAACAATTAATGATATTGAAATTCTACTAATGATTACTTAGGAGAGCGTGAAGTTATGATATAAAATAACACAATGCCAATATCCCTTAACTCCGTACTCTTCCGGAGAAAATACTTTTAAAATACCTGCTATTGTTTGGCTTTTTCATTTAAGCCAACAAAATATATTTCTGCCAATTTTATTGTTTTTATGCCATTTTTTGTATCTTTTTAAAAAGAACTTGAATTTGATTTTAAATTTATACAACATTAACATACAATATTCATTTAGTATTGACATGCATTAACATGTTTCAATTAAGTACCATATTCTCTTTCGCAAAACAAAACAAAATTAATATAAATATAATGACACCAGATTGTAAAATGTCGGTTTAAAATATTCGTTTTTCAAAAAAAACCACAAACATGACATGCATACAATATTTTTTCCACACATTTTCAGTAATTAAGAGGAATGGCAGACAATAAATCTAAAATACCGTTATCAATTCAAAACCCTATCCAGTTGGGATATCGTTATCAGTAAAATACCGTTACCGAAATAATTCCCATATAACTAAAATATCAATATTCTTAAAATACCAATACGGAAATAACTAAAATACTTTTATAGCTAAAATACCGTTACCGAAATAATTGAAATAGCGCTATCCTTATCTAATCGGAGAAGATCTAGAAAAAAAATCGCCGTAAATACACTTAGAATACTATGTAAGTAAAGACCACTGCAAATGTAGTTAAAAACAAATGAAATTTCACTTAAAGAAAGGACGACTTACATTTCAGTAAATTGAACTAACATTGTCATTTGTTTTTTAATGTTCAAAAAATTAACCACATTTGTATTAAAAATAAACCACATATGTTAGTCAAAAATAAACAAACATTTATTATTTTTATTTTTTAAAATAACAAAAAGTGATGTAAAAAATTATTGTAAAATCAGAAAACAGTCATTTGATGTGGTTTGTTTTTTTAAATGTACCACAAGGTTAGCAAAAAATTAAATTTGTTCCACAAATGACTCCCATTTACATTAAAAATAAAGAAATTGTATTACAAACCAAACAACTACATATTTTTAAAGCAGAAATTCCCTGAGTGTATATATATTTTCCCCAAGTTTGATCGTCATTCTAACTTGGGCATAATGGAGCTAAAAATATCGGTGTGCATTACATTACTTTTCATTAAAATAACGTTACCCTTAAAAAGCCGTTACCGAAATAACTGAATTATTGTTATCCCTAAAATACCATTACCGAAATAAAAGAAAATGGAGTTACTCTACCGATACCCGCATCAAATCGGTAACCAGTCATGGTAATTAATAATACTAGAAAAATGTATAATGAGTGGCCACAGTAATAAGTACAATAGACATTGTTTGCTATTAGCAAATTAACTGTGACAATTAATTTTCTAAAATGCAACAATATATATTAACAAAACCTACACTCAACGAATGAAGTTAGTAGAAAAATTAGTAAAACCAAGAAGAATATATTTTAGTGGGGAGTAGCCCAATCATTAGGACAATATCCTAATAATGAAATATAGAGTACGGCTTCGAACTTTCATTTTCATTATTTTAATCACATTTCAAAAAACTGCTTGTCATATATTAGAACATCAAAATAAAACCGCGATTACTGTGGATTAGTTTTTGGGATCGGAGGTGCTGTTTACTAAGAAACTCAGCTCGCTCACTTCGCTAGCCAATTTCAAACATAATTATAATTGATGCAAAAAACATACATTTTCAAAAAATCTACGCTAAGTCCTTAAAAGTTTCTGATCTTTGCATCCCGTTAAGACAAAAAAAAATAATAAGGGACACGTATTTTTTCTAAGTGGCCCAATCTCACGTTTAAGGGTTAAAGTTAATACATTTTTGTATGGAAACATGTCAGAAACTAATGATATTCAGATTTTTTTGAACGCAGCTTTGATGTACTCGAGAAAACAAAAAATTTGATACAAATATTGCTTATGCATCATGAACCGATTCGAATTTTTATTTTATCATAGTATGATCCTTATGGTAGTAAATATGAATATGAAAATTAAGCATCATGTTATTATCATGTGGACCATAAAATAATATTTACCAATCATAATTTGTTGCTCCTAAGCCATATTATTTCTCTTTGCGTTTTAATATCATAAAGTTTACTCACCATGTTTAAGTGTAATTAATTACGCAATATATTTATGTATTAGGGGGTCCCTTAAGTTATAGATTGTCGATTTTTATCGAAACGCATTCAAAATTCATAATCGGACAATTGAAATCAAATTACACAAAACTTGAGTTGTTTGCATAAAAATGTGTCAATTCTTTATTGTAAAGGACACCTTAGTGCGTATGTTGGCATAAGTTAAGGACCCCTTAAGGTATTGTGTACTTTTAAAATAATTCATATACATTTTAAAATAATTAAACTAATATTAGCACAATCTCAAATGAAAAATATTGCACATTTTTAAGTTTATTTTATATTTGCATATTTTAAATTTTTCTTGTGTCCTTTCAAAAAATCCATTTTAAGTTTATTAATTTAATTTGCCTTACAAAAAAAATAAATTTTTTGTTATATTTTTATTTCATTGTCTTTAAGCAACTGGAACAAATACAATTACAATTTTCAGCTAGCATAAGTGAATTTGTAGAAGTGTTAGTGAAACTCTTGATTTTGTATTCTTTTACTTTATTTATACACTTGCAGTTGTATAGAAGTTGCATTGGTGTTAGTTGATGATGATGATGATGATGGTATAAAAGTATTTAGTACTTACATATAGATGTAACTGTTAATGTCTCGGAAATATTTTAACTTTAAAGTGTTGCTTTAGATGTTACTCAAGAGTCTGAAAAGTTTTTATTTCGTTTGTGTTTTTTTTTTTTTTTTGCTCGCATTTATTTATTTGTATATGGAATGGTTATATGTGGCTCTATTAAAAAAAAAAACTCTTTGAAAATTTGTAACTCTATAAAGTGTTAACAAAGATGTGACATTTTGGAAAATTATGGCAAAATGTAAATAAATGCGGTACTTTTTGGTGGTACTAAAATTTTCGTTTTTTCGACGTAAGCAAAGATTATTAAATTTAATTTTATTTAGAGAGTATTTCGGTACTTTTTTCAAGCGACTTCTTTAAAAAATCCAACGATTTCTAAAAAAAATTGGATATTATTTAACACAGAAATAATTACACAGTAAGTATGTGAAAATGACACACCAAAACCACTTGACATGTAAACTTAATTTTGGAACGTAGAATCCAGTGGTATAGTCCGTTTTAAGAGGTTGGGTCAAAATAAAAAGATATTTCAATTTTAAATTTGTATTGACTCAAAACAAACAAAGACATCAAAATCTTTTTCGAAATTACTTTATTTATTGTTTATTTGTCTAAACTTACTTCTAACAATGATGACGACCATTTTTAGAAGGAAGCAATTGAAGGGCTTATTGTAAAAACTTGATAAGCCACATTTATTGCTCTATGGATTTTCGCTGTTTTCTAGGAATCCAATGATTTATATTTGTTAGAATTCTTACTTAAACTTTTATTACAAGTACCTAAGAGTATAAATGTCCTGCAAAAGACATATTTTGTGTATTTTTTCAACCTTTAAAAGGCGAAAACAAACCAAAAATAAAATGTGGCTTATCGAGTTTTTACAATAAGCTCTTCAACTCATTTTTATACAATCCGAAACGTCAGGGTAATAAATATCCCTTGACTTATACTGACATCTGTTAGTTCAGTGTCATATGGTACGAATCTTCAAATATCATTAGAAAACATCGCCCCAAAATGGACGGCCATTTTTGTTAGCTTTGAGTTTCGACATATAAACAATAAATACAATAATTTCAAAAGAGATTTTGATGTCTTTTACCTGAAATACACTTAAAAAAATCGCTTGAGTTGATGCAAACTTAAAATTTAAATATCTTTTTATATTGACCTAACCTATTAAAACGGAGTATACCACTATATTCTATGACCCAAACTTAAGTCTACGTATTCCGTAGTTTAGGTGTGTTATTTCAAAAGCTTAAATTTTATTTACAGTGTTATTGTCAATAATATTTCAATAAAATTTTGTTTTTAAATGTTTAATTGAAAACGAATTTGATGCATACAACATTTCCAGTTTTTATAACCCATAATGACAACAAATTAAAAACAAATGCCAAAATTTAAAAAAGCACCAAAATTTAAATATAAAATCGCTGAAATTAAAATGAAAAAAAATCGCTAGGATTTGAAAAAATCTCCAAAGTTTGAAAAGAAAAAAAAATTAAAAACACCAATATTGTCAAAATTGAAAAAAAAAAATTCAAAAGATCACCAAAATATTCAGAAAAAATATCGGCAAAATTTAAAAAAAAAAACGCCAAAATTCAGAACATCGCAGAATTGAAAAAAAATGGCAGAAACTAAAAATGTTTTTGAGATATGGAAGTTTTAAATTTTATACGATTTATTTTTCAATTTTAGCGATTTTTAAAATTTTTAAAATTTTTGCGTTTAGCTAATTTTTTTTAAATTTTGTGCGATTTTTTTAAAATTTGAACGTTTTATTTTAATTTTGACGGTTATTTTTTAATTTTTTGAAGTTTTTTTTCAAAGTTTGCTTTTATCAGTTTTGGCGATTTTTTAAATTTGGACGATTGTATATATCAAAAAAGATTTATTTAAAGGGAATATCTTACAGTGAGCAAAATTAAGTTGGTTTTTGAAACATTTCATAAAAAACAAAAACAAATTCATCATATTTATGAAATGTTTCACTATATATATGAAACATATTTTGTATTAGTAAGGATTTCATTATTTTTGTGTAGAAAAAATGCATGTAGACCATGCATGATATGGTCATTATAATTCTCGTTGTTTGTGAAATGTTTCATAAATATTGATTTAACGAAAATTTATGAAACTTGTTCCTGGTTTTCTTTGGATGTACGTTAAGTTCATTAACATGATTGCAAAATTCCAAATTTTTCTTTTGAAATTCGTTTGCTATAAAGTACGATAGTACTCTTTTGTTTTACCCCTATGCGCTACATTTATGTCTTATTTTCATAAATGTTTACCACTGACAATTACTTACGATTAAAGTTTAAAAAAAAATAATAAAAATATCTTCATAAAAGACAAAAATAAAAGAAACGGATTGCAATCAAGTACTTGTACTGATTTTAAGTTTAAGCAACATTTATTCTTTGTACACATACTTTTAAAACCGAGAACGAAAAAAACAAACTATTCTGGCGACAAGTGGATTTTAGTCACTTTTCAAAAGTTGCATACTTACGAACAAACAAAAAAAGAAGCACAAAAATCATACTTTGTTCAATGGTGTGTGGTAAAAGGAATAATGTTTTTACTTTTTCATACATACGAGAGTTTGCAACCATTATTTAAAGTGGAGCCAAAGAGTATATAGAAATAGAGCGACTACACTTCCCACGACTCTCAGCAACTATATACCGAACTCGGGCAAGCAAATGAAAACATTTAATTGCAACATGTTGATAAAAAATTGTTGCTTAAAATACTCATTTTTTTTGTTGCTTATATTTTGATAATTTCTATTAAAATTTAATGTATTTTAATTTTATCTTGTTCATTTTATCGTTAAAATTTTAAATAAATAAACATTTTATTAAAGTATTACTCAAAAACATGATAAAAATTAATTTAAACTTTTAAATGTCTGCAACATGTTTTCATTTGCTCGCTGCGAGTTTACGAACAAATAAAAAGAGGGCAGATTGAGAAAGACTGAGGTGGATAGAAACCCACTGGTGGAACTGTACTGAAAAGAGGATTTTTAACATTTAGTTAAAAATAGTTCAAGTAGAGTCAAGGGAAATAGACATAAATACAATACAAAAAAGCAGAGTTGCACGGCAACAACGCCACAATAACGTTGTCGATACAAACACCTTTCAAATGACTACATTATCTTAAAAATACCGTTACCGAAACAACTTGAACACCGTTATGCTTAAAATATCGGTAATGGAGTAATGATACCATATCATTTCGCTTACCAACGCGTAACATTTGACTTTAAAGGTGTATGCACTCATAATAATCCATGCAAAAAAAAAAACGAAATTTATGTCAAAATAACGAAAACTTTAGTACAATAAAATAAACAAATTTTGACATTTTGTAGTAATTTTATATATGGATTATATCAGTGTGTACTTTATCAGTACTTTATCTATTGCGATGAAAAAAACTTCTCAAAAAAATCATCAAAAAAAGAATCGTGTAAAAATATTTCGCGGATAAGAAATTTAAAATAAATAAATATCGATAAACAAAATTTAGCAGAAAAAAAAATTACTAAAAACTTGATTCTTGAATCGATATATTTTTATGGGACTATTTAATGGTGGGAATTAAAAAATATGTATGTACATATTTAGTATAAAATAAAAATATGTATGAAAAATTTCATGGTTAACTCCCAGTATCACTCATAAATGTTGAACCTGTCAACCGATTTTGCTAATTTATTTCTTATAATATCAAAAAATAAATTGAACAAAAACAATTAACCCTACTTTTATAATGGCGGAGTATTTCACGTTTCAACTAACAGATGGGCAGACAGACGCTAAATCGAGAAAAGGAATGGCACACTCATATGTACCCTACTGTACAGTGTGATAGAGGGTATACAAATCTTGAACCATATTAATGAATTTTGCAAAACAAAAAATTTTTAAAATGTTTTACTTTTAAATTTAAAAAAATTAAAACCAACAAGTTTCTGCTAGGATTAGTACAAGGGTGCTGATCCAATCGTATTGACTGGGAGGAAAACTTTACCGTTTCGAATTGTGAATGATAATAACAAGGGAAGATTTCGCTTGCATACACGCCTATTTGGATGAAACTCATATATATAATTTCGAATCTAAATCCAAGGTTTACCTCATACTTTTAATATATCTGATGTTTAGGTGGTAACATTGAGGGTAGAGAAAGACAATTTTTTGTTGCTTTTTTGTGCTGCAGAGTGTCGACAACAAAATTTCTAAAGAAAATCGGCTCATTGTCAAAAAACAAGGTTTAATTTGATATATAAAAGTAGGCATTATGTGTTCAGAAACATAGTGCTTGCCAGTTTTTGAAGATAAGTACCAAAAACTTACGAATACCCGAAAAACAAAAAATATGTGTCTTTGTACACAACTTAATAGTATATAGTTAACATATAGTTAATTTGACAGTCCTTGTGTTAAACATTCCCATATAAAAAAACATATTTTTACAAAAAAATTTAAAATAAAGTTGGATTTTTGCAAACGGTAAGAATTTTATTCCCAATTTTAATGAAACTAATTGATTCCATAAAAAAAAGTTTATAACTAAAAAACAAAAAACAAATCTAAAAACTAAATGTTTACAATGTTCGCTAATGTGTACCTAGATTGTTCGCTTATTCGTGAATAACTTTTTTATGTTATTTGCTAGAAGAAAATGATCCATAACTATAATTTAGATTTGGAATATTCCACTCAGTTATAGGCTATATAAAAAAACCACTAGAGATCTTCAAAATTATAGACGTCAGCAATTTCCACCTCTTCAAGCCCCAATCAATGTGACTACAGAGTAAAAGTGTAAATAACTAAAAATCACTGAACAAAAGTTTCCGTCTTAAGGTCGCTAAATAGCGATAAAGTTTCGATTATAGGTTAAAAAAAATTAAAAATCTTAAAAATTATTAATATTTAATTTAAATCTATATATATATAAAATATTTTGGTGATAATTACAATTAAGAAGTCAAATTATTAAATAAAATTTAAGTTTTCGCGATAACGCGGATTAAATTTTATTTTGCTTTTTTTCAAAATTTTTGTAGTTTGGTGTCATATATTATAAAAATTTTACTCTGTATAATAGTATTTGAGTTAAAAAGTTTGTTTGCTATCTAAATAAATATTAAGAAAAAGTTAAAATAATCCATATTTTAAGAAAATCCCGAAGATAACGTTATACTTCCTACAAGAATTGATTTTTATTTAAGCAAGAGGATTTAATTGATGAATTTATTGATTGATATACTTAAAAAAAAAAAAATATAATACTTGTTTTTTCAAAATCACAAAACACGCGAATACCTTGAATGCCTTGAAAACTGTTAAAAACTGATTAAAGGTTTGTTCTAAAATCTTAAAGGTAATAAAACTTTGATTCAGAATTCATAGAGAAGTACAGGGGCATGTAATTATAAATCATTACAAATTATATATCAACTTTTTTTTAATTGTATGTAAATTTCCATACAAGAAATTCAAAAAAAAAAATCTGCAATTTTTAGCTACCTTAAAACATTATTCGATTACGCTGAAATTTGGAGTACAAGTTGGTGTGGTCCATGCACAACGATGCAGCCTTGAAGAACATAAATCGGACTATGCATAGATTCTTCATACGATTTTGAAGCATACTATTGGCCACATTAGTGAATATTCCCTTATAGAGAAAACTAAAAGTGCTAGGGTCAGAAATAAAGTTTTTTCTGTGTTTTTTTAAAGGACTTCATAATATATAAATTTTAATTTGGAATCTTTGTTTAAAGTCCATACAAATTGTGTATTTAATTTTAAAATTCCAAACAATTTACCACTAACATTTATATTGATTACAATTGCTCAATATATTTCAACCACATTTAATTTATTTATTTTTTTTTGCTATGTTTTGTACATTTCCAGTTACTACCGTTGAGCCAAATATGTACACAACATGCATACCCGTTGGCGGTGGCAATTATACAGCTGGCGGTGTTTATGCACCCACTACAATGGCCAATGCAACAACAGATACACTAGCATCTGGTTTCGAATCAGCGGGTTATGCTGCATATTCCACAGCGCTGAGTGTGACCATTGCCATCGGTTGCAGTTTGTTAATATTGAATGTGCTCATTTTCGCCGGAGTCTATTATCAAAGAGACAAGACACGTTTGGAGGTAAAGACACTACAAAAACAATATCAACAACGCAGCATGCATCAACAAGTACCATCATATCCGCCAGATCCGATTAAACATGCTCACTACCATATGGGACACTCGCAGAGTGCTAATGTAATAGTGGATGTAGAAAATCACGGTGATCAGGGTACAATATTACTCACAGCCAGTGATGTTAAGCCACCACCGCCACACATGTGTACCAATACAGCCATGCAACTGACTCAACAACAACAGCAACAACAACAACAAATGGTATCTAATACTAATGTAACAGCCATGGGAGGCAATCCAAACAACAATCCTAGCAACAACACCAATTTATGTTCAACTAAACAAACAACTGCCTTAAATACAATGGATTTAAACACAGCAGGTGGTGGGGGAGGTGGTGTAATGATGGGTGCTGGTGTTATTAATAATGTAACATACAGTACAACAACTAAACAACAGCAGCAACAACAACAACAAATGCTACAACAACATCATCAACAGCAACAACAACAACTTTCAGCACAACGTGAACATTTACAAATCAAAGGCATGTCTACAACTACAGTTAGTGTTGGTGGTAGTAGTGGTGTTGGGCTTAGTGTTGCGACCATGCAACCCAGTACCACACAAACCTTTGGACGCAATGCCACCACAACCAACAACACTATGCAACAACAACCATCTTCCACAATATCTTATAATAATGGTATGATGACATTGCCAAAAGCCGGTACTATGCATCATACAAATTCAATAAGTTATGGACGCAATCCCGGTGGAGGTGGTGGGGGCGGAAGTTTGGCAAGCAGTAGCATTAGTGCCGCTTTACTGGATAGTCGTGGCAATATGTTGATGACCACTACTAACAATAACAGTGGCACGGGCGATTGCATGACGTTGCCAAGAAATTTGTCTATGTCATCACGTCACAATCCATCTTCAGGTAAGCACTTTAGTTATAACCTTAACAGTTTCCAGTATTTTTCAATTTCAATTTAACATATCAGCCAGGAGGCGTTGAGCACAGGTGGTCTAGAATTAGGTATTGACAAATAAAAAATATACTCTACAAGTAGTGGGAATAGGATTTGAAAGCAGTACCCAGTGTAGAAACGGTAATAACATATCATTTATTTTCGGACTACCTTACTCTATGCATTACTTTAATACAAATAATAGTGGCATACTAATAATTAATTAATTTCCTCATTATATTAATAAGAAAAATAATGCGTTACCCATAAGTATTGATTTTTATCATTATTTTTAATATAAAGTAATTATCTCAAAACTTTTTGAAAATTTATTTTTAAACTCATTATTTCTTCAACTCTAGCAAGTTCATATATAACTACTTATTTTTAATATTTGTAAGCCTGAAAGTAATGACAAGGGCAAGGAATTGCATACAACTATAAAAAAAAAATAGGCACTTAAAATGAAGTGAAGACTGCAAAATATGCATTTAAATCGAAATATGCTCAAAAAACCAAATAATATACACTACCCAGCAAAACCACACATTACCAAATCATGGGTAAAGTAATGTATCGCCATAGGGCCTCATGCATTACTTTACACGTTACTTCATTGATGAATTTTACAGGCGATGAGCCTCAAGGTAACTCATTACCTTGTAGTGGGTAAAGTAACTGGTTACTTATATGGTTACATGGTGGGAAAAAGTAATGTGTCTATAAATAGATTTTCATAAAAAAAATGCATAAAAATTTTTTTTTACAGATATTTTTTTTTAATTAAATAACTTTTTTTTATTAAATAACTAACTTGATCATGCTGGGATTCGAACCTAGGGTCTCTGGTATTTAACAATTAGTTAGGCGAGAACTCTACCAACTGAGCTATCGATACATACAATATTTTATTGCTTAACATGTAGATGAGTTGTTGTGCTTCGTGTTTTCGTTCGTGATATCAAAAATATACACCTTACCATTATGCTTACAAAAAATCACAAAGTAATGAGTCTATAAATAGATTTTCAAAAATATATATTAATAATTACTTTACGTTTATAATTCATGCATTATGTAATAGATGATCGGTAAGTCATTATTTTATGTTTTGAAGTAATGTAAAATGTAATGAGGTCTCATTACAAGGTAATCCATGATTGTCCAATTATCGGTAACTCATTACTTCTTGTTGGAAAGTAATGATACGGGTAAGGAGTACACATTACAAGGTAATGCATTACTTTATCGCACCCATTACCAAAGTTTTGCTGGGTAGAAATAGATAAAACAAAAATTCAAAAAATATGCACGTACAATTTTTGGATTGTCAAAAATTGAATTATTATTCGGGATTGTTGGTTTAAACAAGAAATCCACAATAAATGTCTAACAAATGACAATTAGATGTTATAAAACTTAATGTTATAAAAACTTAATATTTACAAAATATCCAAAAATATGCAATTGAATAGAAAATATGAAACAAAAACTGCCAAAATAGACAAAAAATATGCATTTATAACAAAATATGCAAAAATATGCAACAAAAAATCTAGGCAATTTGGTTGCAAATTCTTTGATTCGTTTGGTCTACTGACTACAAACATGTATTTTCATAAAATTTTTGCCCTACACTGAGAGAATTATCTGCATGATATCAATGAATGTTCGCATTAGATCTATGAACTGGAACTAGAACATTGAAACTTTTGTTAAATTAATGCAGTTTTTCATAAAATTTTATGAAAATTTTCATATTACACTGTCCAACAAATTTTGGGTCATCGCCGTCCGCCTTAATGCTTCCAATGCAAAATGAAAATTGACTACAGAATAAAGAAAACCCCCAAAAGGTTTTTTAAAGTTAGTTCGAATTTTATTTTTATTGCCTCTTGAAGTTGGGATATTTCTGACAATTTTTTTCCAATATTAGCGAAAACTAAAATAAAATAATAATATATTTATTGGTATGTAATTGCGTTCCGAAAAATATATTTATTCATATATTTCAATAAATAGTAGGCGACATAGGCGTGGTCAAATAGAAAGAAATCATCAATTTTTGGTCCAATTCCAAAGAATTTTAAATCAAATGCATTCGAGAGTCTATTGTATGTAGAATTTATTTTCGGAATTTATTCTGAATATTTTGTAAAAGATTAGAATCGATATTTAAAAAATATATATATTTTTTTTTTTTTTTAATAGTTTGATTAAAAAATATTTGTTTTAAAAGATTTACTGCCATAAAAAAATCGGATTCGCTATTCTGTTCAAATGTAACAAATAAAAAAAACTTTAAACTATCAACTACAAGATCCTTTTGCAGCAGATGGGAGCTGGATATTTTAGGAAATGCAGCCATTATTGTGTGTTCAGAGCTATCAGATCTATTTTCCCCCAAAAATCCTTCTTTAACTTTTTTAATTTAGCTGTCAATTCGATATAATTAAAAATACCTGAATTTGTAACAGTTTTCTTATGTTTGGGTCATTTAAAACACTTGAAAGGAATAAAATTAGGTGAACTTTAATTAAGGATCTTTCAGTAAGCGTTCCTGTTTTACCTTATTTCGGCTTGCTTTCACTGAGACGAGCAAAAATTTGGACCAAAAGCTTTTCAATGTCATTAAAAAATAGTTTCGTTTAAACTATGAAGCTTTTTCACGAAGTTTAAGGAATGGTTCATTCACATTCACACTTTATTAGTTGTGGGTGTTGTGGTGTAATGGTTAGCGCGTTGGACTGTTACACAGATGGTCCCGGATTCGATTCCCGGTGACGACAACATCAATTTAGAAAAATATTATGTATGAGCTTTCTATCACTTATATGTATCGCTGCGCCCACCTTGTGTGTTCCCATAGACCTTAACTCCACCGAAATAAAATAATAAATCAGGGCTATGAAACTAAATGCTTCAATAAATTCGCCAACTCTACATCAGGTGGCGAGCAACAACTGTTCTAATATTTATCATCTCGCGCAATTACAGTGTTGCGATGTTTGAAGCCCTTTATCTTTCACCACCTTTCATCTCTCCACTATCCCCTTTCCAAAAAAAGCAACACATAAATAAATAGGAAGAATTTCCTGAGTGTTGCTTCACTTAAAAAAAAAAAAAAAAAAAATTTCTTACAAAAAATATTTTTTATTTAATTTAGTTTTTTTGAAAATTTATTTTTAGACTCAATATTTTTGTGCATACTAGGTAACCACTTATCTTTTTAATTTTTCGTAAGGTGTTTAGTAATGATATGTCATTATTTTGCGTGACAGCCCCCATATAAAAGTAATGAGATTTGTAATGACAATTGTAAGAACTTGCCATTACCAAATATATGCATATATAACCACTTATATGGTAATGCTTTTCTACACTGGATATATTTCCGATTTCTGAAAAACATCTTTTGAAAAAGATCTGTGGACAAATTTAAAGGTTATGACAACACAGGCCTACAGAATTTAACATAGAGCGGAGCCCTATGACTAAAACACACTTTACTGAAGGCTTGAGTTCCGCTGCATCCGAATCTTACATCTGATTTTCTCCTTCACATCATGTCAGATTCGATTTCAGCGGACCTCAAGCCCTCAGAGAAATATGTTTTATTTCTAGGCTCTTGACTTCTCTAAATTTTGTAGGCCTCAGTTGTCAGAAGTTTTAAATATGTCTACAGATTTAAAAAAAAAAAGGTTTTTATGAAATCGGAAATACAAAGCAAAATTTTCTATTACCTGGTAATGAGTTTTGGTATAGGAAATTAAGGGCATGTCCATTCTGGTAACACATTATGAAACACACATTGAATATAGTATGAAAGTAGTAATCTTTTTTTTTTCAAAATTAGATTTTTTATTTAGGGAAATAAAATTTTAATTTTTAATTTTTTAACTAAAAATTTTGTAAATGAACTTTTCTTCAAGTTTTGGGTGGAAAAATCAACTTTTTGAACTTACTTCTTAGTTTTCTATTACAAACCCTATTATTTTAACAAGAGCATGTAAATTCAGGTAACTACTTACCCCGGTAACATGTTATTCCTCACTTACAGGTAAAGAGTTATCAAAAACTGTTTTAATTGTTGTACCGAATATTATTTTAAAATTGTCAAATTTTTAGTAAAAATTGAATAATGTTAAATTTTGTATAGAAATGAACTAATTATACCATAAAAACATTTAAACGCGTGAATTTGGTATTACTAATGGAAAGTCAGATGCGAAGTTATCCAAGGGTAAGGAGTTTAACTTATTACCAGGTAGCATGTTCCGTAATACCAACCTATTGCTTTCAAACCCTGTACTCACTTTTTGTGGAGTATTCGTATTTTTTTTTTTTTTGTCAATACCTCATTGTAGACTACCCGTGTGAGGGGAGGTCATCTGAGTATGAAATGTTTATTGGGCATTTGTATGTATGAAACAAAAAGAGTAAAAAATGTTTACAAAAGTTACTTGCACTTGTACACAACATAAATGAAAACTTAATTAATTAAAAGTTTCTTATTTTTATCAACACCTCTTAAGGGGAAATGAAAGTTTTTGTGAGTATGTGTGTGTTTGTGTTAACTTTTACATGTGCTTGAACAGGTTTCACTTTTTAATCCTTAAGTTGAATTTTTTGTTGCTTAAGTAGTTGAATTTATAGAAAATAGCCTGATTAAATAATGAGAAAAACTATCAAAATTAAGTTAATTGAGATCTATTTAACTCTTTTATGCTTAAACATCAAATCAAATAAGAAGAAATTTTATTTAATTAAAAGTTTTATTATAAATTATGGTTCTTTTAAAAAAATTGTACTAATAATTAAAATAATATTAATCAAAAGTTAAAAAATTAAAAATATTAATTAAAATTTGAATCATCGTACACTAATTGAATAAGACTGTAAAATTAGCAGAAAAAGTTTCTAAAAATTTGTTGAAAATTACGTCGCAAAAAAAACTAATAAAATCCGCTTAATTTCTTTGGTAAGTACTACACTGAAGGAATTATTCTTCATGATATCAAAGAAACAATTTCATATATTCAATGAAGAATTTCATTATATACCAGAAATTCAATAAATGTTATGAAATTTTTCATAAAATTTCATAGTTTCATAAAAAAAATGCATTCGATTTCATAAAGTAGCTCTTTATAAATTTTATGAACAATTTCTTTAGAGCTATGAAATTGTTTCAAATACTTAAGTTCTTTTATTTTTTTCATAAAATTTCATAATTTCATTAATTTTCATAAATTTTGAACTTTATTTTTAAGATCTAATTCTCTAGTGTTCAACATATTATCTAAAGTGCATTATTAATTCAATGATTTCGACTTCTATGAAATTGTTTCATATTTTATATTGGCTTAATTCCAATGCACTTTCTCAAGAAATTCATGAAGAGTTTCATTGTTTCAATGAAACTTCTTAATCTTATGGAACTTTATATAAATAAATTATATGAACGCTGCCTTATCGGAATAATTCATTAGTTTTATGAAGACTTTCATTAATTATATGAAGCATTTCATAAACATTGCCTTTAATGAAACCGTTTTCATAATTTCTATGAAAAGTCTCAATGGACAAGTTACAGTGACAATTTTATCTAAAGCTGTGAATAAATTCATTAGTGAGGTGAAGATAATTATCTCAGTGTAGTAAAACAAAAACAGCAATAAAAACTGTTGAAAACTAAGGGAATGTTCCCTATTGTGGCCTGTTTCCAGAAGTGAACTTTTCGTGTCTTTGCATGAATATGTTAAAACTGTCAACTGTCATAGAGTTGAATTTCCGCTATCATTATTTTAAAAGAGTTTCAACTTGAATGCACACGTTTTTCTAGGTTTTCTTGTGTCGTTGCTAAAAATCGCAATATTACATGTAATTTTTCGTAAACATAGAAAGTGCACAACAAACAAGTTTTAACGAATTTTCTAAGTCGGATTTTTGTAAACGGTAAGAATTTTATTCACAATTTGAATAAAACTAAATGATTCTATATAAAAACGTAATAAATACAAAAAATGTGAAAAATTTTATTTTCATAATGTTTGCTAAAGTGGATCGTTGATATATTTTCTTATTTTTTTAATTTTTTTTTTTTTCAAGTTACATTCTTTTTTAAATGGTATATTTTAACTGTTCTTGTATATTTTAGACAATTTTTCACCATGTTTCACAAAATTAAAAAATAACTTGTATGTTTGCCAAAAAAAAAAATAATAACTTTTTGAGCCTGACTTTTAGAATAAAAGGCTGAAAATATGAGCCTTCCAAAAATAATTATAAGACACAAAAATTTTAACGAAAATCTTAATTCCCAAAAATGGTTCAGAATTCACTCAGAAATGTTTTGTAAACAATTTAAAACAGGCTCCAAAAGAAATTGATGTTTGAGCCTATAGAACTTTTTTTAAATATCTTTTTTCAGTAATTTTTGAATCAGACGGCTCATTTGGATGAAACACTCATAAAGAAATTTTAAATTTAAAAATAATATTTTTAGCCAATTTCTGACTCATTTTAGAGCTTGTTTTCTGCCATCGTTAAAATTTTTTGTCGATTTTACTTCATTCTCTAATAATTCCATGTCCTTTTAGATAGTTTTTTAATTTAGGCCCACATGTTCTCTAATGTGGACCTTTTCAGTTACTTTGAAGATTGCTCTATAACTTTTTAATATAAGTTGTTACAAGAAAATAATCTATGCCAAAAATATGCAAAAAGAGTTGGCCTTTAAGTCGAAGTATTTAGATTTGGGATACTTAACTTTTTTATTTTCCCTTATTTATTTTCTTTTTGTATTGACTTTGGCTGTGTCGCATTTTGTAAAAAAATTTCAAGAAAAAAAAAATGGCGAAATATTGTGTTGGGGGGGAAAAGTTGGTGTAAAATATACGAGAAAATAAAGTTGAGTGTTTTTCAAGCGATATATTTTCCAACACTTTATTAAATGGTAAATTGTATTTACCAGAGAAGACAAATATTTTTTGGTTTTGATTTTTTTTTTGCCATTTTTACCCATATTTGCTTTTTCCAATTTTTCGATGTTTGTTAAGATTTTTGAGCTTTAAAATTGCCTTTTTCCTTATTTTTTGCATTTCTTTTTAAAGTTTAATTTTTTACCTCTTTTGGAGTTGTGGTATTTTTTGCCATTTCTCCAAAAAATTTTCCCATAAACTCTTCGGATTTCGCCATTTTTTGTCTTCTCTGGTAATTACTGATACAATGACGTCATCATTTAAATAACTGTGTACTAAAAAATTATGAATATGATATAAACTATTAACCCGTCTTCTATATTGGCAGAGTATTTCTCGTTTTAACAGACAGACGGACATCGCAATATCGGCTTTGCTATTAATAAAGATCAAGAATATATAGTATATAGTTTTTGGATCCTTGAATTTGTTTCGGTAAGTTATAAATATAATGACAAACTATTATATGTATATTAGAGTGGTCCAAACAAAATACGAAAGTTGGATTTTGCTTTGTTAACAAAAAAGAAGTCTTATCTTAGATAAGACGGCATTTCACAGAAATATATTCATGCAAATAAAAATATTTACAGCGGTAAATTTATGAAAACTTTTTGATCAATGTTAAACAATTTTTTGTATGAAGCCTTCCAATTTCGCGAAATCCACGGCTACGATTTTATTTTGTACACTCATAGAAATAAACATGTAAAATTACTACTAAAAATTAGTTAAAAATTAGTTTGAAGAAAAAATTGCTAAAATTAGTACATTTTTTTTTTTTTACTAAATAACAATAAAATAAGAACAGTAAAAATATATCTGTTAATTTTACAAAATTTTAGTTATATTCAAGTTGAATTTTAGTTAATTTAAAATAGCAATTTACTGTACTTAAATTAGCAAAATTTACTAAATATTTGTGCACTAAAAACTGCACCAAAAAACTGTAATATCAACAATAATTTTGTTATGGTTAACTTAAATTTAGTAGAATGCAAATAACAGCATATTTTGCTTAAATCAACAGAAATTTTTTGGTAAAAAATTGTAGATTGCTGATTTTAGAAGAGCAGATTCGCATTAAAAAAAAACTTTTATAAAAAAAGCTAAAAATTTCACATTTTTTATGATTTTTTTTGTCTACTAATATTTAGCAAATTTTTTGCTGATTTTATAAAATAAATTTTACTAAATTTTTGTGGATTCCGCAAATTTGTTTCTGCTATTCTAATCTTACTAATATTTACCCAAAAAAAAAATACTGCTAATTTTAGCAGTTTTTTCTGCAACGTAATTCTTAACTAACTTTTAGTAGTTTCAGCAAAGAGTTTTACTAATTTTTTTCCTATTAACGTATAAAGTAGGACGTACGTGTACCCTAAGTTGCTAAACTCTGTTAAAAGTTTAAATTTGATCGTGTTAGGGTTAAGAATGTGAAAGTCTGTATGAAAAAGATTCTGATGATTTTTAAAAAAGAAAGTCCTTCAAATTTGATGGACAATTGTTTAAGAAAATACATCTGGGAACAAAAAAAATACAAATTTTAAAAAAAATTGGTTTCATCAAGCCCTGCTCATAGTCAGCTTCAGAATGTCGATTGTTTATTTAAAGTCGATCTCATCGTTATTTGATAATGCTGCCTAAAATATTAAGAGCAATAGTGAGATTCCATAACTTATTAACGACAAAATTCGGTAGTTACAATGTCAAAATTCGATAATCAACAACAAAATTCGTAGAGTTATTCTTTAATTTTTTCCTTACGATATTTATTGTTAAAAAAAAAAAATTGTTAATATATCAACAAAATTTTTTTTCAAATTAAAATTAAAGATTTTTGTCGTTACTTCATAAAATGTCAATGCAAATAAAATTCAAATTAACAACTTTTGTCGGTAGCTCTTGTCAAATATTAAAATATTACAGAATAACATTTTCTGTAATTCAACCGACATTTATCGTTAGTTAACGAAATTTATAAAATCGTTAAGAAAGTTAGAGAATCGCACTACAGACGACATTTGACAAAACCTTAATAAGCTCCCTTATCTACAAAGTTGAACTCAATATGCATTTTCCTTTGCCTTTCTCTACAAAGAAATCAGCCAAAAGAAAAGTATTTCAAAAACTTGTTATACTACAGCGGATAGAGGATGATAATAATAAAATGATTAAAAATACAATAGTTAAAAGCCAAAAAAGAAAACGGAAGTTAAGTAAATGGCTTCTATTTTTCTACTTTATACTCAAAAAAAATAAATGGATTCCAAATAACTAAAAAATATAAAGACTCCCGCTTGCAAGAAAGCGACAAAAAATATTCTATACAAAAAAATTGTCTCCAAAAAAAAAAAAACACTTAGCTTGATGAAACAATTTTTTTTTCTGTATTAAAAATATAATCAACATAAAAAAACGCACATTTTCATATGGAAAAAATTGCAAAGATGAAAACGAAAAACGTACCATAATGTTCATGGACTATACAAAAGAAGCACAGTTTTTTTTTTCAACTTCTACCGGATATAATGAAATTACAAGCAAAACACTTTGAACCTGAAAAAGGAGGATGAATAAAGAAAGCAAAATAATGATAGTATGATAATGTAAAAAAAAAATACACCAACAAAAAAAAACAGGATACACTAGGATTTTTACTCGAATAAAAATTATTCGATTAATCAAACGAACAATAAGAAAATTCCAACGAACAATTTAAAAAACTTGACTTTCGACTAACGAATAATTCGAATAAATTTTGACGATTAATCGAATACACCGAATAATTAAAAAAAAAAGAATTCCTTTAATAAAACTTTTTCGAAAATTCACCAATTTTGGGAAAATTTTTATAAATTCACCAAATTTGGGAAAGTTTTTAAATAACTGAAATTTTAAAAAATTTATTAATCGTTTTCCAGTATATGAATGGACTCTTTAATAATGGGTAAAGATATATGATTTGACTTTTAAGCCAACAATATGAAGGAATTCACAGATAAAGTGCTATCGCTATTTTACAACGATATCATGTTAGCACTTAAACTACACACAGAGAAAAGTTTTGCCAACTAAAAATCGGTTACTACGACTTAAATTCGTTTACTACGACTAAAAATCGGTTGGTACAACTGAGTATTGGATTTAACGACAAAGTTCGGTTAATACAACTGAATTTTAGTTGCAGCATCCAAAATATTCAGAAATAAAATTCCAATATGGTTGTACTAACCGGATATGTTGGTGGCGACCATCAAAATACACTTTTCAATTCGGTTGGCATTTTTTTTTTCTGTGTGTATGAATTGCATTTATGTAATTTCTACACTCACATGACAAATTCGGTTGTCTCAACAGAATTTCATCTAACCGAATTTGTTCGATTGCTGCAACCGAATTTACGTGGTTGCAGCAACCGAATTGACTTCTAATATATGACAAAAAAAATTTGAGAACATTTTTATATTTTTTGGTGGTGTAATTTTTTTCTAAAGGGTCCGCCAAATAACTTTTTTTTTTGAACTCCTGAACCAATTGGACTTTGCATGGCGTCATACCAAGGTCTTTATGCAAAATTCGTCTCAATGATGTCTCCGAAATGTTCAATTGTTGAGAACGACGGTGAAATGATGTTGATGGCGCTTCACGCACACTTTCTGCCACAGCAGCAATATTCTCGGGTGTACGCACTTTTTTTGGCTTTTCACGCTTTGGTTTATCGATGAGGATGCCAGTTGCTTTCACTTTTTTCACAAGATAACGAACATACGGACCATATTCGTTCAGCGGAAGGATAAAACTAATTATCTGTCAAATCAGACATGAGCTAAGTGTTACCATTCACGAAATAAGCACTAGTTGAAAAAAAAAACTTTAGATGGCGGACCCTTTATAAATTGATGCAATTTTAATATTTTTAGTTTGCTTTAATCTTAAAACCGCCATAATTTCTGAGCCGTTAAAGATAAATGATTAGCGCAGATGGATTTCACACAAAAAAATATTTCTTAAATTGCGCCAAGTAAACATTTTGTTGAATAAAAAAAACATAATCAATTACTTTTTTAATTGACTCAATTACTTTTTTAATTGACTCAATTAAAAAGTAATCAATATTTTAAATAATATTGATTACTTTAAATAAACAAAAATATTGATTACTTTTTAATTGAATCAATTAAAAAAGTAATTGATTATTTTTTTTTATTCAACAAAATGTTTACTTGGCGCAATTTTTTTTTTCTGTGTTGGCATGACACATACAAAAAAGGTTATTCATATCATAAAAAAAAAAAATATTTAAATATTTTACCTCAAAGTGTTGCAAATTTTTGAAATTCCTAATATATCAAAATGGTTTTAAATTTTTAATAAAAATGTCAGCAAAGAAAAAATGTTTACTGTCATATTTTTATGAGTGAAAAGACGCCGTCTCCAGCAGAAGATTAATATAACACTACATACTACTGCATCCAAAAACTTAACCACAATATATATACCAAAGGCAACAGCGCAACAGAAAGAAAATTTTCAATGAAACTTACAAGAAAATCAACTTGTGTGAAAAAGTGGCCTTTATGTCCTTTACAACAAATATGAACGAAAGAACTGGATTACAAGTATGAAAAAACTCTGTGTGATAATTTTTCTATGATAAGGAATAAGAAAAATTGAAAATTTATATGCATACACGAAATTTTCCTTAAAAGCAGCCACAAGAAGAAAAAGAAAACTATTTTCCACTATTGTGGAAAATACATGCTAGCACTACCTACATTAGGATGTCCCTTAAAATAACGATTAGTTTTATTACAAATGGAAGAAATCAATATATTTTTTATTTTAAAAACGTAACCAGTGCCGAAGTTTGGAAAAAAAAGTATACTGTTAATAAAAATTTCCAAAATTCGAAATTTTTAAAAATCAAATTTTTATTTTATTCCATTGAAATACTCAAAATTATTCAGATGTAGAATTATGACTTCTTTGGATATCACTCACTCACTAAAGCCTGGAATCAAAAATTACGCAAAAATTTTATAAAAATGCAAAACTTAGTTTATCATAATTAATTTCAAAGATTTTTTAAAATGCTCAATTTGGAGATGTCGATTGCTATTTTAGAAATAACAATAATTACAAAAAAAAATAAAAAATTATAGTTCGTAAATGTGTGTGGGCGAGTGCTTTCCAGGACAATTTATTAAAATTGATTATTTTATCAAAAATTGAAGAAAATTTTAATGTTTTCATCAAAGTTTGCATAAATTTAAGACAATTATCACCTTAAATTTGACAAGATTATAATTATCTTTACTTTTATTTTAAAAAATAGTTAACAATTATTGGACTGGAGGCCAAATAGGCCCATAAAACGTAATTTAGTTTATGACTGCAAGAGTGAAAAGCTTTTAAATTGCTAAAAAAAAAAAAAAAATCACTTTATACAAATAATTATTTTATGCAATTTGATCCATATAGGGTTAATGATTTCACTTTTGACCAAAATTAACCCACCAGGGAATTTACAGAATAATTTCATGCAGATTTGCACTAAATTTGGAGATGTGATAAAGTGTACCTAACTAACGAACAAACGCAATTCTTTATGGTATCAATCTTACTTTTAAGGGTTAAAAAGTTGGGGTCCAAAGTGGACCCATGAAAAACAAATAAACGTATACCGCCTTAATTTATTTTTTAGTAAATCGTTAGATAGATCTTTAGAATACTTTTAATTTGATAACCATTGTCGTAAAGTTTATTTAAAATAGAAGCAAAAAAAAAAAAATAAAATGGGAAACTGGAGTCATTTTTTACCCCATCTGTTTAAGCCTTAAAGTTGAGATTGGTAAAATATTGAATTTCATTTGTTTGTTAGCTTAGCTTAGTACGCTTTAGCACATATCCAAATTGAATCAATATGTAAAAGATGTCAATCTGTAAATTTTCTAGTGGGTGTTTTTTGGTCAAAAGAAACCACTTTAACCCTATATGGATCAAATAGCGTAAAATAATTATTTGTATCAAGTGGATTTTTTTTAACTATTTAAAAACTTTACGCTCTTGTAATCATAATATAACCCTAGTTCTATGGATCTTTGTTGTCCCCAAGAGACTAAGGGCTGACGATTTTAAAAATAAAAGTAAAAATAATTACAGTCTAACCAAATTTAAGTGACATTTGTTTGATCAAAACATTAAAATTTTTCTTAAATTTTTTGCAAAAATAATCAATTTTTATAAAATGTGCTGGACAGGATTTGCTCCACACACATACACGAATTAATATTTTTTCAATTTATTTATTTATTTTTTTTTTTAATTACAACTATTATTTTATGAAAATAGCAATCGACATCTACAAATTGGGCGTTATAAAAAAATTTTACAATTTATTTTTAAAAAAAATCACATTTTTGTAATTTTATCAAATTTGTTCATCAGTTTTGATTCCAGGCTAAAGTGGGTTAATGATATCCGATGATGTCAGAATTCCATTACTGAATAATTTTAAATATATTTAATGAATAAATCAAATAAAAAAATTTCGAATTTTGGGAATTTTTATTAAAAATACACTTTTTAACGTTTTCCAAAAAAAAATCTGGGGATGTAATGACAAATCTACTTTTAAGGGATACCCTTATATACATACATACAGATTACCTACATACTTAACAAAAGATTGGTTAAATTTCCTCTTCTATATCTTCGACACTCAAAAGCAAAAAAAAAAAAAATAGTATAAGAAAACATATTAAAAGTCATAAATTTTCGAATTTTCATTATGTTGATTTTCTATTAAATAAACAAATTTCCGCTTTTAGCTGCTTAACTGTTGTAAACTTCTATCGACTATTTAATATTTAGTTTTCTATCCATTTTCTTTATAAAAAGAAAGCGACAAAAAAAAACTAAAAAAAAAACACATCGTACTTGAATTTTCAACCTTATAAAAATCACTATTGCTAACACCATCCATAGGAGTTATGCCTTTAGAGGAAACGTTGACTTTACAAAAAATCGCTAGAAAATTGAAATTGAACTAATATTGTGTGGATTAAGGAGAATGGTTAGAAGTGCTGTAAATGCTGTTTTTTTCTCTTAATATTTCCTACACCAGTCATACATCTTAACATACATATTAGAGTGATTCGTTTTTTTTTTTTTTTTTAATTTTAAGGAGTGATGAATTTTAGATTCTGAATCTTAATACTAAGCCTATATTGAGCAAGGCTGCCTTACAGCACTGTTAACCTTATAGGTAATTTTTATAAAATGTACCATTGATTAACCCATTTCATAAAACTCATCGATTTCCCATTCCTCAATAATCTTTTTCTGAAGTTTTTTTGCTTTTATTGTGCTCTCTGGAGTTGGTATTCACAATTTAAATTTAAATTTTGATGCTTTGTATGTAGTTAACCGGCTAAGATTTCGTTATAATTATAAGTTTTATTTATTGCTTAAGCAAATCTCTATCGAACTGCAATACTGATCTAGCGGATTTTAACGATTTTTGAGAATGTTTTTAAAATTTTGGTGTTTTTAGACAACTTTTCAAAATTGTAATACGGCATCACTGGCAAATCAGTTTTTAAAACTTTTAGTTTCTCGCAAGAAAATAGCGAATTTTTCATAGTAAAAACGAAAATGGAGTAATATAGAGGGAATATTAAAGTTTGTACACGTTCGGAAAGTTTTTGACCCGATCTTTTAATTTTACAGAAAAAGTAAATGCTACACAAGAAATTTTTCTCAGTCAAAAATGTTTCCCGAATCAGCATATAACCTTTATAACACCGGTCTTCTTTTGGCATTTTTTGTTGCATATTTTGCATATTTTCAATTTAATTGCATATTTTTGCATATTTTCTAAAAATGATAATGAAGATTTATTGAAAAACAATGAAACAAAAACATTTGTAAGACATTTACGTTGGATTAAATTTTTAAACCAACGCTCTCAAATAATAAATCGTTTTTTTAAAATAAACAAATTTTAAGTGCATATTTCTAAATTTTTTTAAGTTCATATTTTATGCACATATTTTCGTTTTTTTTACTGCATGAAAGTCGCTGTTCTGATAATGACAAATTACATTTTAGAAAACGCAAAAAAAAATATATAAATTGAAAAGAAAACACGGAATTTTTTTTTCTCGAGTTTTTTCCCTCCGATTTTTTTAGATTGTAGATTATAAAAGAAAGTAAATATTTTTTTCACGAAGTTTTTTTTCTTGAATTCTGTTATTTAAATTATGGCGCCATTGCATAAATAATCACAATTTACATTTTAAAACGCAGGAAAACATATCGACTATAACAACGCAGATAATTTTTTCGCAAAATTTATTTCCGTCATTTTTTTTTCTCGAAATTTTTTTCTTTTTTAATATAATGTTTTTCCATGAAACTGGGTTTTCTGCAAAATTGTTCCTATCAAATTTGGCACATAATCATACCACCTGATTTTATTTCACAGTTATTTACATTAACCGGCAAAACCGTCTTAAGGCGGGATATTTTAAATTGGCCAAATAACACAGGACAGGTCATTATCGTATAGATTACCAAGTAATGATAGGTCATTACCTATTATATTACTTAAAAATATAAAATAATGACTTACTTACAATTGGTTATAGAAGTACTTATATGTAATTGCAAAATAATGAGTTACTGTTAATTGGTTACACAAGTATCGATGTCCTATTTTTGATTCTAATATTGCATTAATTTGATTTAAAAATATTTAAATTTTCCAACTTAAAGTTCTTCTAAATTTTTTTTAAAGATTTCTTTAAAAAAAAATAACTTAAAGATAACCACTTATTTTGTAACTTATTGGTAACCACTTATTTTATCATTGTGAGTAACCAGTTATTAATAATATAAAAGTAATTACTCATTATTTCACTATGCGTAATGAGCTTCCATAAATTTTGGGTCATCGCGAACAAAAGTAATCAAGCGAGTAAATAGCCTGGTAACTATTGAATCCTAATTACTAATTACGCGCTTAATTACTTGGTAATGTCTTGTTTTTTTTTTGCTGGGAAGTGCTTTTTATTAAACAATTACGCTATTTCGATAGAAAACCAAATTAGCTAAATTTTTTGTGAAGAAATTTTCGTGTGCAGTCCACAGTTTGGAAGCGAGAAAGTATCTGAATTAAAATTTCGTAAAACTAAAACTAAAAAATGGCAAGCAATACCGCTAAAAGACCGTTATCGAATCAAAAATAATTGAAATACCGTTATCCGTAAAATACCGCTACCGATATAACGAAAATATCAATATCCTTAAAATACCGTTACCGAAATAACTTAAATACCGTTATCGCCAAAATACCGTTACCGAAATAGTCGGACAAGATCAGAAAAAATTATCGCTGCAAAAATAGATATCTTTTCCCAAAAAGTTGATCATGAAATAGCCAGCTATTGGAATTTAAGCATAATGGGTCTAAATATATTGTTGTGTATTGACATTACCTGAATAACTAAAATATCGTTACACTTAATATACCGTTATAACTGAAAGCCGTTATAACTGAAAAGCCGTTATCCATAAAATAATGTTGCCGCAATAAGTAAAATACCGTTGCTGCTAACATAACGTTACCAAAATAAGTAAAATATACCCTTAACGCTAAAACACTGTTTCCCAAAATATCTGAAAATAGCTTTATCCCTACACTTAGGAAATTATGTTGGTAAAGACGACAGCAATTGTAGTCAAAAACAAATGAAATTACATTTAAAAAAAGGACGACTGACATTTCATTAAATTCAACTAACATTGTCATTTGTTTTTTAATGTTCAAAAAATGACTAACAATTGTAGTAAAAATGAACCACATGGTAGTAAAAAATAAACAAACATTTATTTATTTTTATTTTTTTAATAACAAAAAACAACTGTAAAAAATGAATGTAAAATCATAAAAGAGTCATTTGATGTGAGGTGTTTTTTTAAATGAACTACAAGGTTAGTTACAATTTTTATTTGTTCTACAAATGACTTACATTTATATTAAAAATAAAGAAACTGTATTACAACCCAAACAACTACATATTTTTAAAGCAGAAGTTCCCTGAGTGTAGCCATAATCTCATCGAATTATTTACCATCCATGAGATAAATACTCGTACATTAAAACGAACCCAATTTTCAAAAATCTTTAAAATATATTCAAGTTGACTACTGACAGAATTATCCGCATGAAATTAATGCATTTTTTGCATTGAAGCAATCGAGTTGCACTAAAACCGATTCATTGAAACTTTTCATTAAATTAATGCTAGTCTTCATAAAATTTTATGAACAATTTTATTTTATTTCTTAAATGTTTCATTCAATCAATGAAGAAGTTTCATTAAAAAAAAATTGTTTCATAAAAAATATAAAGCCTTTTAATAATTTTAAGAATTTATTAGTGCATTTTGTAAAAAAAGTTTCATTAATTTACAGAAACTTTTAATTTTTTGTCCACTAAAATTTCCTCTGCGTAATGAACAAAAAAAAGATTGAAGCTTAAGCTCTTAAAAACATATATTATATATAATAAATCTAAAGGGCATTGTGTTAACTTGAAAATGTATTGACGGATTTTTATGTAGTTTGAGAGTAATAATATATTTAGTACACCGAGAGAATACCTTGAACGATCTTTGATGAAAGTGTTTCACTGAACTAAAAAATTAGTCTTTATAAGTTGAATTAAAAAATTCATAAACTTCATGAAACAGCTTCATAGTTTTAATGAAGCTTTTTCATTAGTCGTATGAAATGTTTAATAAAAAATATGAAATTTTGCATTAAATTTTATAAAAAACTGCATTTATTTAATTAAAACTGTCAACGGACGAGTTCCAGTGACAATTCACAGATCTAATGCAAAAAATCATTGATATCTCACAGATTATTGCTTCAGTGTAGTGGCAAAGTGGTTTTTCGCTTAGTTGACATGTCGCCTAAAGTAGGCAATGAAAAACTATATTGTTTATTTTTCGTCCGGCTTACGTGGTATGAATTTTATTGCAAACAAATTTAGGACGGGGTGAGGGTTAATCTGCCGGTTTTTAAATTAAATTTTTTTTTAAATTTGAAAACTATTATCTTACTTGTTAGTATGAACGTAGAATAAGTCTCAAAACTTTTATTTGTTAAATTTAAGTACCACCCAAGCAAATATGTACATAAATTTGTGGGAATATTTATATAGATATGTATGTAGTATATGGCAGATAACAAAAAAAAAAAATTTACGCCAAAAAAAAAAGTCTTACAGCCTTTTTTTAAGCCCCGGCTAAATTTAAGTCAAAGCAAACGATGAACGGCAATGCTGATGACGACGATGATGATTTTGCTACAAGAAAATACATTTCTGCATCGTTAAGTTCAATGGACTTTGATTTTGAGTGTTTTTTTTATGTGAGAGTGTGTTTGTGGTATAGATGGCTTGACTGACTGACTGGTTGGTTGAATGTTGAATGTATGGTATATAAGTGTAGTATGTTTGTGTATGGAAAAGTGTAAAATATACAAGTGTTCATGTGTCAGTGGCATAAGAAAGGATGTTAACATCGCACACTTAAACAATAAGCACACCCCCATACAAACACACACACAAAAACTAAACAAAACATGCGAAATAATCAAGAAAAACTGACTTTTGGTTAAAACATATTGTGCAATGAACTGTACAGTAAGTCTGAATTAAACAATGCACTGTGTTTTTATATGAATTCAAATAAGAATTTTGATGCTGAGGTTTATAAAAGAAAATACAAAGGAAGTATTGTAAGGCAATCAGGACTTAGCTAATTTAAACTGGCTGTAAAGGAGCTTTTTTAATTTAACTTTAGTTTGAAGGACCAATTAATAAAAGTTAAAAATAATAAAATAAAAAGGTAAAAATAAACGCGTAAAATCTTCTGTATGAAATACAAAACTTTTGAATTTTTCATTAAAAATAACATTACTCAACGGCCCAAAAAAGCTCCCTTTGAAACACAACTTTTTTAATAAATCCATATACGTTAAATTCAAAAAAAATCTCATTTGTAGTTTTTAAAATATCGCGATTTTTATATTCACATTATTCAGCCCATTTTTCCGTATATTTTGCAATATTTTTCGAAATTTTTTTGCAAAACCAGAAAATTTGTCTTAAGAATATAAATCTTCACAAAATTCTCTTTAACTTGAGTATAATCATGTCGGCGTTTGTATCAGGATATCGCACTGATATTGCAAGGAAAATGAAAATTGTTCTTTTTTGTTTTAACCTTAAACTAGACATTCTAATGAACAAATTTTTGTAGTCAATTTGCAAATCCATTAAAAATGTCCTAAAATATTTAGAAAAGAACTTTAATTATTAACTAATTAACTTTCCACATGCTTCAAATACCAAAGTAGAAAAAAAATCTTGCATTTTAAAATATATTATTACACTCAAGGAACTTCTGCTTTAGAAATATGTAGTCGTTTGGGTTGTAATACAGTTTCTTTATTTTTGTTGTAAATATCAGTCATTGGTAAAACAAATTAAATTTTTACTACCTTGTAGTGCATTTAAAAAAAAACAAACCACATCAAATGACTGTTTTATGATTTTACATACATGTTTACAGTAGGTTTTTGCTATTTAAAAAAACAAATGTTTGTTTATTTTTTACTAACATGTTTTTCATTTTCACTACAAATGTGGTTCATTTTTTGAACATTAAAAAACAAATGACAATGTTAGTTAAATTTACTGAAATATAAGTCGTCCTTTCTTTAAGTGAAATTTCATTTGTTTTTAATATATTTATATTTGAAGTGGTCTTTACCTACATAGTAAACTAAACATGCTAAATTTTCAATTCCTTGCAATACCGGTAAAATATCCTGAAACAAATGCCGACATTATAATACTCAAATGGAAGATAATTTTGTGTAGATTTATATTCCTTAAAAAAAATCATGATTTTCTGGTTGAATTTCGAAAAATTTAAGCAAAACGTAAGAAAAAAGGGGGTTTATGATGTAAATAAAAAACCGCAAAATTTCAAAAACAACGAATGAGAAAAAACAATTGTGACAGATTTGGATTCAGCGTACCTAAGTTCATTAAAAAAATATGTCGAGTTGTGTAATTTTTAAAAGTTTTTTACGCATTAATAACCACGGTCTAACATATTTTTAAGCAATTTCTGTTGAAACCATTTTCAGCCTGTTTTGTTTGGGGGCTATTAACACAATGAAACAATATGAATGATTGTGTCTGTACTTGTATGATTTATACAATATGTATAAACAGTAATTTAACTAAATTAAGCAATTTTTCTTAAGATTAAAATTTAAAAAATGTGTTTAAACTTCAAAATTCATACAATATCATATTTTATTAAAAAAATTTTACTCTACACACAAAAAAATTAAGTTAGTAGAAAAGTTAGTAAAACGTCTTGTAAATCAAGTATACTATTCCTCAGGACATTTTTTGGTTGAAATTGTGTGTTTAGCTAAAATTTTAGTTATACTTATTCAGCACTTAATTGATTTGAACTAATGTTTTACAAATATTTTACTAATGTTCTACTAATTTACTTTGCTTAAAAAAAAAAACTGTGCTGATAAGCACATTAATAGTGTGGACGTTAACCAAATTGAAAGATATACGCAGAAACAAGTAGATGTCGCGGCATGTCAAGATGTAGTAGACGAGGAAAATGATACTAAAAAGTACAACTCTTATAAGACATATAAAAAAATCAACCATAGAAGATTTTTGTATCTGTTTTTCATACAAAAGGACGCTAACAATGTGAAAACATGTGCGGATTAAAAAATTTTGTATTGTCACCAGCTTGCCAAAGTAATTGTGTATTAATTAAATTAAACACAAAACAAAATATTTAAATTTATTTATTAAACCTTAAATGTGTATTTGTGAACTAAATCTTTATAGTGATTATTAATGTAGAGTAGTCAAATTGCAAACAAATACAAGTTCAGGTAGACAGGCTAAAGCGAAAGACTATTATACACATCTAAGGTAATTTTTTATGTTTTCTTTTCTTATTGCAAAAAATTGTTGTATATTTAGACAACCAAGTAGTTGAAAGATAATTTTCTTTATGTTATATATAATTATTTCTATATATTTTCAAATATTAAATTAATTCGTGTCGTCAATGTGGGAGTATGAACATTTTTATAGTCTGTAACGTATTGTAAATTATTTTTAAAAGAATCACAAAAAAAAATAATTAAGATTTTCAGCAAATAAATTAACTAAAATATAATTTTTTCTAAAAATTTTTTAAATTTTTTTTTAGTCTACTAATATTCATCAAAAATTTAGCAATTATTTTTTAATTTTTAATCAACTAAGTGTTAGCAAAATTTTTGCTGAATCTACTAAGTTTGTTTCAAAAAACAGCTCGCCGATTTATAGCAAAACGTTTTGCTGACATTAGCAATTTTTTTGCAAGCACCCTCCTGACTCAAATTTTGCTGACTTTACTGACTTTTTTTTAGTGTACTAAAAAATTAACATGCTATAAAAATACTTGAACATATAGTATTATATTATGATTAAATGCATTTCTCTATGTTTTCACATAAAACTAAGACTGTTCTATGATGCTGGGTTTGTTTTAGAGAAGAAAATCTTTTCAATGATTATATAGGTACCGTCTGTATATACTTAACTCTTCTCTTAGTTTCAAAAAATTTACACCAATTTGTTATAAGTTTGTGATGTTCGTATTTTGTTATTGGTGCGCTGACATCAACTTGGTATAAAATTACACCTTTTTTAAATGCTGTTCTCAAAACTCAATTTCATTGAACGGCGTATAAAAACCCTATGGAAAAAACTGCAAAAATTTTAAAATCGGAAAACTTTGGTTTCACTTTAAAACCACCATACATCTTTTCACCAAGCAGCGACATGGAAATGTTGGAATTTAGAATTCCATATTTTAGGATTACATATTTTAGATTTTAAAAATGTGTTTGCTAGTTTTACCAACTTGGGTTTAAAAAATTAGTAAAATATTTGTTAAAATGAGCAACGAAAATTTGTAAAAAAAAAAAAAAATTGTAATTTGTAAATAGAGAAATGAAAACACATTTACTAAAAAATATGTTGTACTAAAATTTAGTACAGAAATTGTACATTAGAATAAAACGACTAACTAAGTTTTCTACTAAACTTTTATTTTGAGTGTAAAACTTTAAATCAAGGCAAATTTTAATACAAATTTCATAAATTTTCTCTTTCTACATAAAACTTTATTCATTTGAGGGGGGTTAATGTAGAAACTAACAACTAAATCAGCTACATAATGCCACTATTGCTTTGGATAGTCCTTGAAATTCTTGTTGAAAAATAACGATGTTGTTATAAGAGCAGCTTTTTAAAACGCAAATACAAAAAAAAAAGAAAAATATAATGAAATATAATCATTATATTCTACGTATAAGACAAACAAGGGCGGTATCCCGACCTGAACTCGCAGATTTTAATGATCTTTGGATATGTTGTAAGCAGCAAAAAAAAAAGTGACAGGAATTTTTGTTTAGCTGGCCAATCTCACGTTTAAGGGTTAAAAAATTGGGGTTAAAAATTCATTTGTTTTTGTATTAAAACTAGATAAATACTCAAGAAAACAAAAATGTTGATACCCATATTACAGCCAGAGTTGCCATATTTTTCAATTATTTTAAATATAGCAGAAAAAGGCTTTTCGGGAAAAGTCTCATAAGAACCGAACAATTTCAAATATCGGAAAAGGTTCAGACATTCCCACGATTAGCATCAATATACATTGCTATGCATTATTTTTAGTTTAATATAACTACAATTCCTCAATAGAACGTCAGATTTAATGCTGCTCTAAAAACTTTTTTTCGAATAACATTTGTATACCCAATTTTATGAATAATTTTTACACCAGTGAATGTGTCTTCAAAAAACCTATCATTTAATATTGTTACCTTTAATAAAACGAAGTAATCTGAAAAAAACGTAAAGAGGGGTCATTTTAGACCCACCTAACGCCTATACATAAGATTGGGCAAATTGTTATGCTCTACAACATATCCGAAGTTCATAAGGATCTGCCGGTCCGGATAGGGATACCTCCCTTGTAAGTAGTATGTGCAAAATTATATACACTTGTGCAATGTACAATATTTCAAATACTACTTGTCGATTCAAATAAAAAAATTTAAGAACTACAAATTTTTTTTATTAATTTTTATGAAAGAAATTCCAAAAGAATAAGTTACGAAATGAGAAAAGATGAAGACGAAAATCACAAAAAAAAAGGTAAAGGATGAAAACTAAGAAAATTAACTACATTTGGCAAATACACACGCTTAAAATCCTACAAGATTATATATTAGTGTTATAACTTTTCTTCTACAAAAAAAAAAAAAGTTTTTCAATCAAATTGTAATAATTGTTCGCTGAAGAAGTCACCCAATGTGGAGACGAAGTATTGGAAATAAACAATTATAATTAATAAATAAATGATTTTAAGCTCGTTTAAAATAAGAAGAACAAAATTTTTACCTATCGCCACGTAATGGGCAATACTATATTAATAATAAAAATCCCTTTTTTTTGGGCAATTTTTAAAAATTAATTTTTTCAAGTTTTTACCAATCAAGTTCTGCAAAATTGGATGCCCATATCGTAAAATAACGTGATAAACCTTTTTTTTATCAAAATACTAGAAAACTGTCTAATTTAAATGCGTTTGTTGTCTCAAAGATCGAAACGCATTGGCAATTAATTTAAAACGTTGGCAAAATATTGATTTTTATTGTGCCGAACTTCAAAATGGTTTAGGCGTGAACTGTTTTCAAAACCGCGAAAAGGTAATATGTATTATGTTTCTAAATGTTTATATTTTCACATACTTTACAATTAGATTAGGTAAAATTTGACAATTACAAAAAAACGATCAAAAGTTATAGCCCTATTGTACATGCTTTAGTTTGCATAAAACAAAAATGTATTAAAAACATCTTTAAAAAATTCTATCAAATTAAAATGTATTTTATAACATCTTCCTCTCTCTATCTCATTTAATAGACCCGGCAAGACAAGACAATATACAACCATACACAATCTGCAAACCACTTGTCATGGAAAATTATTAAAGATACAATCATTTGCAGTTTGCCACTGCTGCTACTGTTGTTAATAATGTTGATGATGATTTAACTATTTTATTTTGTATAATTGTACGTATATACACTGAGAGAATTTTTTCTGCATTTTTGCATTAGATCTATGAAATGTCACTGAAATTCGTGCATTGAAACTTTTCATTAAATTAATTAATGAAATTTTTCATAAAATTTTATGAAAAATTTCATTTTATTATATTAAAAATTTCATACGCCTAATGTAAAAGTTGCATTAAAAGCAGTTGCAGTAAAAATTATGAAGCTTTTTGGAATAGTTCATGGAAAAATTTCATTAAAACTCATCCAAGAAAATTTTCTCTGTGTCGTAGTACTTCAGTAAAAGAACAAAAATACAGAAAAACATATAAAGTTATAACAAATTTTATTATCGTCACAACCTGCCTGCCATCATGGCCATCATGTTAAATTAAAATAAATATTTGCCATGAAATAATAAGAACAGAAATATATACAAAAAAAAAAAAAAATGCTTACAATTCAATTGAATAAATCGATAAAGAAGATTGTGTTGAAAATGGTTGTTTGATTACACTTAAAAAAAAAATGTTGATAGTCAGTTTACAATACTTAAGAATTTACTATTATAGAGTTTACAAATTTAGAAAGAGTTTTCAATCTATTAAAGTTTTTTGAACAGAAGAAAATTTTAAAATTGCTTTATCGCTTAATTTAGACGATAATAACCGAAATGCCTGATTTGTTCAAATTTTTGGATTTTTCTCTTAAAATAAAGTAAATTAATTTTGTTCATTACAATTTCTTTTTCGTTTTCGAGTTTAGTTATTCAAACCTCAAATAAAATCCCAAACAAATAGTTGAACATTTTGCTACGATATCAGAAAAGATTAGGAAAATTAGAGGTGAAATGGAAACTAACTTCTTTCTAGCTCTTCAAAAGACCACACTATAGACCAATCTTGGGCACAAAGAGAACTGAGAATGTATTAGTTATTTTACAGAAAAATGAGATTGTATTGGTACTATTGCACTGAGCAAAATCACTTGGTTTTGTTTTTTTTTTTTTTTTTTTTTGTTTGTTTACATTGTTGTATTGTGTGTTAAAATTAAGTTATGAATGAATATATAAATCAAGATATATTTATATATTCAAGCTAAATAAAAATGCGTTTTCCCAAAAAAAATCCCACATAATGAATGAAAAAAAATTCCATTAAAAACAAAATTATAGTACGCTTGGCTTTATTAATTAAAATATTATTGGTTGTTTTCAAATATTACCTGTGTACTTATTTTATTAAACAAAGCGACATAAACCTACTCCATCCAATGCTGGCAAGCAACTAACCAATTTTTTTTGGTATTTTTCGGTTTCTCCTTTTATTTTTATTTACGTTCGGGTTGTGTGTGTGTGAAAAACGATTAGTCTTCGTTGTTTCAACAAGTGTTTGCCCGACACTGCTATAGACACATCTTACAGAGTGATTAGTGGGCTAACTTATTTGTCAACTGTCTAATTTGTTAGTTGCATGTATTTAAAAAAAATATTTTAGGGTGAAGTATGAAAATTGGGGGTGAAGTGGTAATATAAAAACAAATACCAGAATTTAAAAAATAACACGTAAACAAATAACTAAAGAAATAATGATCTTTGTCTAAAAATTTGATTTCAATTAAAGCTTTAACACATAAAAAAAATTTTGAACTTCACATCTATCTTTTCAATAGGAACTCATTCTTATGATTTTCTTCTTTTCAGCAAGATTTTAAAATGTAAAATGATTTAGCTAAAATATAAAATTATTTAGGATATTGTCCCAACAAATAATCTATAGAGTTTTATAGGTTTGATATAAATTTAAATGACCACTTTCAGGAATGTGTTGATAGATCTACTTCGGGAATTTTCTAAGTTCCATTCATCAGAACACGTTTTGAAAGAAGTGACAATCCCATGCAAAACATCAAACATTCATATGACTTCGTTTTCCCACTTAATGAGAACTAATATATGAGCTCGAAGTTAAAGATTATCACCATTCATCAAAAATAAATTGAAAACTTGTTCGATATACAATACACGCTTTTTGTTTTAATTCTCCTTTTTATTTTCACACTTGTAACAAGATGTAAAGGTGGAGTAAACAAGACCGTACTTTGTCTTTCTTACAAGTTTGATATTATTATTTTTAATCAAAATTATGTTTTTTCGACCTTTAATTGTGCAATGACCTTTAATTGTGCTGGGTACATCAAGAAAACCCTTGAGTGGTATGAAAATAAATAACATTGTTTTTGTACCAAGGAAAGCAAATTTCCCAAAATTCTCGGAGCTAAGACCAGTTGAAAGATATTGGGCTCTTGCTAAAAGAGAATGAAGGGCCACAAAAATGGTGTCCCATGGCAAGTACGATTTTAAGCAGAGATGGAAAACATGCTCCGAGAAGGTAAAAAAAAGTACTTTAATACCTTATGGGAGGGTTTCCCGAAAAGGTGTATAAATTTATAAATGGAGAATAAAAGAGATTTTTTTTTGCCTGTTAATATATATATAATATATTTTTTTATTAATAAAAAAGTTTTTAAGTAACATACATTTTATGATTAACTTCTTATTAAATTTTTTCTGTGTTAACATTTTTTCGAACGCACACCTTATCCATCCATTAATGCAAATTTTCGTACAATTTTATTAAAAATGTATTTTTTTATTAAAAGTTTCACTTTTCTCTGAATGATAAAGTTTCATTAAAAATATAGTTTCACAAACTGTATAAAACTTTTCATTAATTTGAAGAAATTTTTCGTTCAATTCGTGAAGAAAATTTTCTTTATTTTTCGTCCTCTAAAATTATCTCTGTGTAGGCATTTAAAGGTATTGGTTTAGTTACTAAAAATAATTCAAAAAAGTTACAATCTCCTTTATATTACTTTTTAAATTTATGCTTAAATTTCTTTCAGTGTAACCAGTTACATGATGATTGTAACTCTAAGTAAAAAGTATATAAAAATCAAATATTTTAATAGAAGTAAAATTGGAAAAAATAACAAATTATTGTAATATAATAATTCAATTGATTTTGGATAAAAATTATTTTTCTCTTTATAATCTTATAATCAAAGTGGCCAATGTGAAATAGTCAATATACACACCATCCATCCAACCATTCATTAATTCAATCCAATTCATGAGTATAATAATAAAATAAAAGAAATAACATTTGTATTAAATTAAATCCTCTTTTTGTTTAACTATGCTTGATTTAATTTCCGGGATTAGATGGGAAAAAACAAACGAACTCGTAAAATTTGCAAAAATAAATTATTATTTTATTTTTATGATTTCATTTATTTAGTGCCATTAAATGTTAAAATGCATATAAATTATATACAATGTAGATAAAAAGATATGAGGAACTTAAAAAATTTTCGAAACTTTGAGGCAAGATATTTCCAAAAATGTGTTTGTCTCTGACATAAATAACACAGGTCAACAGCAAAAAAAGGCTTGACTAACCACTATATAGATTTGATGCATCATGGCTGCCTAAGTACAAAAATGGTAAAATTTTTCAATTCTATGGATAATTTTTTTTTAAAAAATTTTTTTTTTAAAATTGACAATATTTTGAGCCATTTCTCCACTTATGTTGTCATAACTCAAAAACAACTAGTCCGATTTTGTCAAATTAAATTTACAAAAATTAAGGTTTACAATATCTTTAAAGAACGTGTACAAATTTTTTTAATGCGATCAATAGTTTCAAAGTTATGAAACAAATTGTTAGCAAAAAAAAAAAAAAAAATGCTAAAAAAAAAAAAAATTTGAAAAACAAAAATCTGGAAAAAATCGAAAACTGCAAAAAATATTACTTTTTATTTTTTGTAGTAAAGCTACATATCATGCGAATTAAACTAGATATGGATCATAAAAATCGATGCATGCTTTACATTTTTATTTACAATTAATTGAAGGTATCGCATATTTACAAGCACTGTAGAAAATTGTACCTACTATATAATGAAAATGCAGAACATAAAAACTCAGGTGCATTTTACGACACGCATTTTGGCAAAACCCCTTTGGGAAAAACCTCTATGACATTTTTATGATTCTAATAATTAAAAAAAAATAAGTAATAAACAAAAGATTGTTTAATTTTTACGATTGCGGTAGGATAGTAATAAAACGCTCATAAATGTGCGTGTACGCTGAAGTGCTCTTATTTTCCGTTAGCTACCTGTAACGGATAATTTTTTTTTTTTCATAAAAGTCCTTAATGTTTTTTAGGATTCTTGGGAATAATAAAAAATTTGCAGCACACACAAACTGTATCCACACAAAGGGTTATCCCAAATTATAGTATCAGTATTTATAAGATCTCCTTGACCCTTTTTATTTCATTCAAGAAGTGTTTGCGATAACGCAAACATCATTTAATACCTACACAAAAATTAGAGTCATACAGCTTAGAAGTTAAAAACAATTTTCAAATATTAATAAAAATGAGCCAGAACATTTTTATGTAAAAACGATCCAGATTTATTTTGTTATGTGTGCGGCCAATATATCACCGGGAAAAAACGGAAGTGCTTCTTAACTTCATTGCAAAAGTCATATCAAGATTGCTATAATATCTATCCGCACAATTTGAACCAGCATTGGACACCGAGTACTATATGCATTCCATGTCGATTGAATTTATCTATGAAGTCTTCTAACGTAAAGTAAGTATAAATTAATAGATTTGGAATATTTTATAATTACAATATTTCTTAATTAAAATTTGAATTCTTCATATTCCTGATTTCAATTTTTTTTTTCATTTTACAGACGACACTTGGAAATTTTGAAGCCTATGCTATGGAGAGAAACAGCGAACCACGCATCCGAGTGTTATTTTTGTTTAAGTACAAAAAGCGGTTTTGGAAAACATATGCGATGGTCTTACCCCACGAGGTCTGCTGATGGGTTTACACTTGCAGTTGTACATTCACAAGAAATAGAATATGATCGGGGTGCAAGCTGTAGTCATGTGCTTTCATCTTCACCAGGACACTCAACCTCAAGTATGTCTTACCAATCAGATATGTCAGATCCAGCACTACCATCTACAGCTGAAAATGACGAGTTCATCCCACACAAACATTTCTCGCCGAGACCATGGAATCAAGATCAGCTTAATGATGTAATTAGAGACCTTGGATTGTCGAAAAGATCTTCTGAATTACTTGCGTCCCGGATGAAAGAAACAGGTCTCATAACTAAAGAAACTAAAGTTTCGTATTAGCGTACTCGAGAAAAAGACTTACTTCATTATTTTGCTGAAGAGGATGACTTTGTGTACTGCACAGATATTTCTGGTTTGATGACTGCCATGGGCTTACAGAAATATGATTCAAACGAATGGCGTTTATTTATCGACTCATCAAAACGCAGCTTGAAGTGTGTCCTTTTGCATAATGGAAATAAATTTCACTCCTTGCCGATCGCACATTCAACCAAAGTAAAAGAAGAATACTCTGTAATTGCATTGGTCATGAAGAAGATAAAGTATGATGAACATAAGTGGGTAATTTGTGTTGATCTTAAGATGGTAAATTTCCTCTTAGCCCAACAAAGCGGCTTTACAAAATATCCTTGTTTTATATGTTTATGGGACAGCAGAGCTAAAACAGAACATTGGAAGAGAAAACAATGGCCTTCTAGGGAAACACTAGTTCCAGGTACGCCAAATGTTATAAATGTGGCTCTAGTGCCCCGAGATCGCATCATATTACCCCCTCTTCACATTAAACTTGGTCTGATGAAACAATATGTTAAAGCACTTAACAAAGATAGTGAATGTTTCCAGTATATTTCAAGGAAGTTTCCCAATCTAAGTATGGAAAAGCTGAAAGCAGGCATATTTGATGGCCCACAAATTCGCAAATTGGTGAACGATACTGAATTTGGCAGTTCAATGTCAGAAATTGAGAAGAATGCATGGGATTCGTTTGTATGGGTTATTCAAAATTTCTTAGGCAATAACAAGGGTGATGATTACGTTGCGCACGTTGAAGAGATGTTAACTCACTTCCAGAATCTTGGATGCAACATGAGCATCAAAGTACACTACCTGCACAGTCACTTAGATCGTTTTCCTGAAAATCTAGGAGACTTGAGTGAAGAACAGGGCGAACGATTCCACCAAGATATCCGGACAATGGAGGAACGATACCAGGGTCGCTGGGATGCACACATGATGGCTGATTTTTGCTGGAGTATTCAGAGTAACACTTCGTTATTCAACAATAGTAGAAAATCGACTAAAAGAAAATTTCAGAGTTTGTAGTTTATAATACATATTTATTTATTTATTTTCTTGTTTTATTTATTATAATAAATGTGAATAATAAAATATAAATTTTCTACTATTTAATTTATTTATTTATTTACATTTAAGCTCATCCAACACAAATGTCTTTCCGAAGAATAGAATCAGTATATTCTAGGTAGGGTTTTGCCAAAAAATACACGAATGTTACTATGTAATGCATTTTTGATGTGAAAATTTGTACATTGCATGGCGAAAATGTTTTCAAAATTCAATCAATCGAAAGAAGAACATTAACTACTCAATTTTATGTATATCAGACAAAAAACTAAAATTTGGTGAAAATGAGCGAATTCACTTAATTGTGAATAAATTCGAAAAAAATCAATCGATTTTTATGATCGATATCTCATTTTGTTCCTATTACATGTGGCTTTGCGATAAAGCAATAAATCTGAACGATTTTTGACGTTTTCGATTTTTTATGATTTTTTTAAAACAAAAAAATTTGCTATTTTCACGTAAAAAAAATATTTTTTCCCTCAATTTTTTTTATAACTCCAAAACTACTGAGCCGATTGAAACGCAATATATTAACGGATTAAAGGCTATGTAAATTTCAGTTTTTCTAAATTTATTTGAATAATATCGGACTAATTTTTTTTTAGTTATCATTAATTATGTGGAGAAACGTCTAAAAAAATTTATAATTTTAATTAAAAATTTTTTAAAAAAAAACCTCTCCATAGAATTTCAATATTGAACCATATTTGTACTACTGGGACCACAATACATCAAAATTGTATAGTGGTTTTCAAAGCCCCTAAAATTTTTTCAAAATTGTTGCCTTGTGTAATCTTTTGTGTGTATACAGAAAAAACTAAAAACAAGTTTCAATTGAAATATTTGTTGACTCAATTAAAAAAAAAAAAAGTTAATTGAATTTGGTCCTATTAGGGAAATTGTAGTATCTATTAAGATTATTTGTAACTATTTAATTGATTTCTGTTCCAATTAAGATTTTAATCATATCTATTAAAAATTGTTTTTAATTTCAAACAAATTTTTAGTAAATTTTAATTAAACTTAAAAAATCGAAAAAAAATTAAAAAATCTCCAAAATTGAAAAATTGGTAAAATTGAAAAAAAATGGTAAAAAAATTGGGAAAAAATGTTTTTCCATTATAATTCATTTAGTGAAAATATTTCATTAATTCAATAAAAACTTTCTTTGGTTACTTTTTAATGAAAAAATTCATTGTCTTAATGATGGATTCCATTAATACATGGCAGAAAATTCTTTCAGTGTAGCCAAATTAAAATATAATTATGAAAAAAACATGCTTTTCAGAAAATTTACCCCAATTCCTTATAAGTTTGTCATGTTCATATCCCGTTATTGGCGTGCTGACATCAACTTGCTATACCTAAAACTGTATAAAATTACACCATTTTTTAAATACTGTTCAGAGAACGAAGCCGATGTTGTATTTCGGCTGGCGGAGGCTTAACAAGATAACAGTCGGCGCCGGATAGAAGTCGACTAGAGCCGAACATTTTTCGGCGGCAGATTCTGAACTAAAAAAAATCGGCGGTGACTAAAATTCGACTAAAGTCGACGATTCTTTGACAAAAATACACATTCTTGTAATGCGAGTATATTAAAAAAATAACAGGAACTAGCTTTTGCTTATAGCATTTAAGTATAGTTATATATTTGTTTTAATTAGATAAAAATGGTGCTAATATTGCCTGTTGTCATGAACGAATAACTGTTTTTTCACAGTAGCAGGATTAAGACAACTTTTTAGAAATGACGAAGTTTCCAGCGACCCACTGAGTCAGAATGAGTAGGAATTTTTGGACTAGTTTGTGTAGTAGAAAAATAGATTTTTATAATTTTTTGCGAAATTTTACTATTATTCACTTTTTCTGGCAACGCGAAAAATATAACGGGACTTTTATTACAGACGCTATGGAATATTTTTATGTTGCCAGTTATTGAAACACATATTGAAAACTTAATGTTACCAGGTGGTTGCCGGTGTTTAAAAGATAGAGGATTCTCATAAAATTCACCTTTCGTTTATAAAAAATTATAAACGCCGTTTTGTAGAAGCAATCAACCAACTTAGGTGATTGATTCGGTTAACATTTCTAGCCGAAATTAGCCGCACAAGTCGGCGGCGGCTTAAGTGCCTGAAAAATAGTCGGCGGCGGCTAAGCCGCGGCTATGAGCCGATCGGCTTCGTTCTCTGATACTGTTCTCAAAACTCAGTTTCATTAAACGGCGCAAAAACCCTATTGAAAAAAACTGCGAAAGTTTAAATGTCGCAAAATTTTGATTTCACTTGTAAAATTTTCACCAAATAGCGTTATGGAAATTTCCTTTTTAGCGAATGTATCTCCCAAGTCTAGTGGGTCCATTTCGTATGGACTTGGACCGGAAAATAAAAAAAATTTTGTAAGTTTAAAGTAATTTTTTTAATGTTTCGACTTTTAAATGGCCAACAACAATCTTTTGGTGAAGACGTTTCAACGTGAAACTTTACATGTCCTAGCTTTTAAGTAAGTATAGTCAACCTAACCTTGACCATCATTGCTCTAAATTCATAAAACCTAGAGAAATTTGAGGCATCTAAAATCAGTTTCAATAGATGTCGAAAATTTTTGAAGTAGCTCATATAAATTATATTGTATGATAATAATTTTTATAGTTTTTTTAATACAGCATTTAGATAGGCTTTAGAAATAGGAAATTGGCTGTGTGTTTAATACAAAAAGACTATTTTGAAAGTATCTAAAAACTGGAGGGAAAATAATTCCGCTAACTTTGTATTTGTGTTTTTAGTTTTATAGCAAATCTACGGAATCTAAGTAGATAATACAATTTGTTTAGTATTATATTTGCTTTAGTCTAAACCCGATATTATTTTACTACCTTTATTACGATTATTATTGAATACAAGTAGTTTCTCCTGCCTGCCTGACTGAATAATTATAATGATTTTGACTGAATGCTGCAGTTATTCATGCATTAAATTAACCACGCTAATTCCAATGATTTCATACTCATTTTGATGGAAAATCAAAATCAAAATCAAAAATGTATTAAATAAAAGCCATAAAATATCAAATACTTTCTACCTACTATTTATGTTTTTCTACACATTAGGGTGTCCCTTAAAAAATGAAAAAACTCAAAATGGAAGTGGTTGAAAGAAACAGTTTAAGAAAAAATGTCTATGACATGCTTGGACGGCATCCTAAAAACGAAGTGCTACATCATTTCCTTAATTAAGGAACAAGTATCACGTAGCACAATATCTTCCATATTCAAACGGTTTGAAAATAGAGTGTCATCAACGGGGATAAAAAAAAGGACGTCCGAAAAAATTGACCGCCTCTGAGCTTGGTAAATTGAAAAATTGGTGGTTAATCAAATTGGGGCATCACATCGTAGATTGGCGAGAAAATTTTGCATTTCCAAGAAAACAATTCGCAAAAACTTACACCAAATGCACGTGAAACACTGCCAGATAGAGACGTGTAGTTCGTGAACGAACTAGTTCAATTGAACTAGTCTTTTCTTTGAACTAGTGAGCTGTATCACAAACATCAGCTCGTTTAGGTCTTTCGCTCTTTTCGTTCTTTTTGTCTTTTGAGTAATATTTCTTTTCTTTATGTTGCTTTTGAGTTTTTTTTAATGTTGCCAGCTCAATTTTTTTAACGTTTAAAGAAGACGTTATTCATTTCTTCTTTCTTTCGAAAAATTGTTAAAATTGTTAAAATTCAATTTTGAGTTTATAAAATGTCTGGAAAACTGTATAATTATTTTATGAAGAAGCATTTTATGATTTAACAATCATTTTAAATATATTTTAAAGTGTTGAATTATTCTCCGATAGTAAATTTAATAGAAAATTGCACATTTTGTTTCGCATCAGCTAATTCAATTCACTTCAAATAGTTCGTGTCGCACAGCTCAATTTAGGATAAAGAGCTGTTAAACTAGAAGAGCGAACTAGTTCATTGAAAGGAGCTGAACTGTAAAGAGCGATCTTTAGAAAACCTAAAATGCCCAAGCCTACTGCCAGAGGAAGACAGTACCCTAATATAGTAAAAAAGTAATTGGCAGAAATACCAACAAAATGCTGACAACTGAGAAAAAACTTCATGAAAAAAAAAAAATTTCAAATAATTATGGATGTTGAAAATTAAAATTACGTTGTCATAATCAAAATAACGTTTCATGGGTCTTGTTTGTCGCCAGGACATTAAGGGTTAACGACTTTTTAAATAAGAGATAATTTTTTTAAATAAGAAGATTATTATAGTCTAATCAAACTAAGGAGATATTTTTAAGAAAATTATGCAAACTTTGATGAAAATATTTTCAGCCGAAATTCGGCACGCGTTACCATTTTCCAAAAAAGAGAAAAAAAAATTAATTTCTTTAATTTTAAGGGACTTTCTGCTATACGTGTTTATTATTTATATTATTTTTTTCTTTTTCCAACTAAACCATAAAATAAATTATTAAAAATATCTATTATAATATAAATCTATATAAAACGCGTAAAATAAAAATTCAACTAAAATGCTGAATAGGAGATTTTGTATATTTTTTTTCAATTTTGCTAACTAATATGTAGAAAAATTGTATACTATTACAAAATATGATATTCTTAAAAAAATAAACAAAAAAAAACTAATAACATCAAATATAAAACACTGTTGTTGACAATTTTCATGTTAAATTTTTGTTTCAACAAAAAAAATGCTTATCTAAACTGACAGATTTTAAAATATTTAATTTAAAAATATTCACACTTTGAGCTTTTGATATCTTGATGGCAATTTAAAATTTTTTTACTTAAGGTTTTTTATACAACAATTTATTAATTTTGTTTATTTTTTTTTTTTTTAAGATAAAAACAAAAACAATTTTCTGTGAAATCTAATTTAATAAACATTTCATAAACATACTATAAAGTGCATGACATACACAAACAGTAATGAAATATTTGTATAAGAATACAGTAGAGAGCAAAATTGTTGGGCAAAAATAAATGTTTAAAGATTTTAAATGTAACTCGGGAATATATCAATTTAATTGATAAATGCTGATAAATAAAACAAAAGATCAATGTTTAAGCTCTTAAAAAAATCTTGAAAAACTGTTTAGGTTTAATTATTTTTACAAAATCATATCAAATACTCTTAAATTCGCAAAATAAAAATGTTATCTCGTGCGCCCCGGTAGGCTAGTTGGTAGCGAGCTGGCTTATCAGTGCGGGGGTCGTGGGTTCGATTCCCACCAGAGGCACTGGTCTGTTTTCGCTACACCGCGCCGAAAGCCATAGAAGCTAGTGCTCGGTTAGGGTAATAGGATATAATTTGTAATTAAATGATTATTAATTAATAAAAAAAAAAAAATGTTATCTAAGGATGCATTTTGAGGTTGGGAAAATTGTTTTTGCTCTATACAATTTAAAGTCCTTTATTTTCAATGAAAATGAATATTTTCTTGATTCCTTTTCGATTTTAGTATTAAGCTCACTAAAATCTTTTATAAGATGTACGTTTTGAAGAAATTGATAAAGCGCTTTAAATCCTTCAAAGCGAAATGTGTTTAAGAAAACTGCCACTGTACTCGCTGGGAATAAAATTTTTTTATTTTTTTTGCACTTCATCAACTTATTGAATGTGAAAAAAGAATTAAATTTTGCAAAATTTAAAAAAAAAAACACTAAACTATTGAGCTGTTTACTAAGAAACTCAGTTCACGAGATACGCTCGCCAATTTTAAATATAATTTTTATTATTTTTTTTTTTAAGAGAATCAACACTCAGAAATTTCTTCCTATTTGTTAATGTGTTGCTTTCTTTGGAAAGGGGATAGAGGAGAGATTAAAGGTGGGGAAATATGAAGGGCTTCAGGCAGTCTTATAAAAGTTGTTGCTCGCCACCTAATGGAGAGTTGGCGATCTTATTGAAGCTTTTTTATTCATAGCCCTGATTCATTATTTTACTTCGGTGGTGTTAAGTGCTATGGGAACACCGAAGGTAGGCACTGCGATATGTATGAAGGATATAAAACGCATACATATTATTTTTCTAAATTGATGATATCGCAGCCGGGGATCGAACCCGGCACCATATGTGTAACAGTCCAATGCGCTAACCATTACACCACAACGCCTTATATGTTAGTGATGTTCGTTTTCCATTATTGGTGCACTGGCATCAACTTAATGTTTTTTATTTTTTTCTTTTTAAAGAGAAGCAACACTCAGGAAATTCTTCCTATTAATTAATGTGTTGTTTTCTTTGGAAACTGGATAGTGGAGAGATGAAAGATGGTGAAAGATGAAGGGCTTCAAACATGGCAACACTGTAATTGCGCGAGTAGATAAGTCTTAGAACAGTTGTTGTTCTCCACCTGATGTAGATTTGGCGAATTTATTGAAGCTTTTTGTTTCATAGCCCTGATTCATTATTTTACTTCGGTGGGGTTAAGTGATATGGGAACACCGAAGGTGGGCAAAGCGATACATATAAGTGATAGAAAACTCATACATATTATTTTTCTAAATTGATGTTGTCGTCACCGGGAATCGAACCCGGCACCATCTGTTTAACAGTCCAAAGCGCTAACAATTACACCAGAACGCCCTCAAATTGCATAAAATTAAGCCGTCATTTCCATTAAACGGTTCAAAAACACCTTGGCAGAAATTGCGAAAGTTTAAAAATCGTAAAATTTTGGTTTCACTTGAGAACCACTTTCCACCAAGCAGCGATATGGTAATTACTTTTTCAGTGAATCTATCTCCCAAGTCTAGTGACTAAATTTTGTATTGGTTTGGATATATTGATAATTTTTTTAATTGTTCCACTTTTAATTGGCCATTAACTCGTTAGGTATACACTTACCTAACAGTACCTAACCCTGAACAGTGGGGTATATCACAAATTTTTTTTAAATAATTCGGGCATTTCTTACTTAGTGGACCGATTCCAATTAAAATTTGGAACAGGCATAAGTGACGTAATATCAAGCTTAAGTTTTAATTTTGAACCTTCTAAGCCCCCGAGGCCAGCAATATGAGCATCCAAAATAGGTAACTTTTTGCATATAAAGTTTTGAATTTTCTAATCCGATTTTCAAAAAAAATAGAATATTTGTAATCAGCTACTAGAGAATAACAAATAACATTCTTCTATATGTGGGTTTTCTGTTAGATGTCTTCCCGATATATTCCCATTTGAAAATGTGAAATTCCAAATTTGGTCCGATTCAGGTCCAATTTTTTGCGAAAAGTGGGACGAAATCGGGGCCAATTTCTTTATTAAAATATTGTTTATTTAACTAAATAAATTCTTGATAAATTAAAAAATGAATGCAATATCTTGTTCCACTCAAAAACTACAATCGTTTAAAATGAGAATTAAAAAAAATTAAATTTTCGCAATTTTTTTCCCCAAAAAGCAATAACAGTCATTTACCTCCAGACAAATATTTTCTTTCTGAACATATAAAGGGTGCATACCATTCCGAATTTATTTAGATAAATAACCAATATTTTAAATAATTGTATTTTTATTAATTGTCCCCGATTTCGTACCTCTATTCGTAAAAAGCTGGACCAGAGTCTGACCAAATTTAAAAATTCACATTTTTAAATATGAATATCCCTGCAACTATTGTTAGTGTCTACTAGCAGATTACAAATATGTTAATTTTTTGAAAACCAGATTAGAAACAAAAAAAAAATGGTGAGCACTCAAAATTTTATATGCAAAAAGTTACCGCCCCGAGGGGTTTGAAAGGTTCGAAATCAAAACTTAAGTTCGATATTACGTCACTTATGTCTGTTCCAAATGTCGTTGCAATCGGAAAGCTAACTAAGGAATGGCCGAATTTGTAAAAATCTATCAAATTTGAATGTTTTTTTTGTAATTCTTAATAATGCAGGTAACAATCGATTGACACGTATTTTAAAAACGTTATTCTCCAGTTTTTAAAACACGTGTCAATCGATTGTTACCTGAAATGTGAAGATTGCTAACTATAATTTTATTTAATTGTCTATTATTTCAAACTTTTCAATTCTAATGTGAAAGCAGTATTATTATATGGTTCCGAAACTTGGAACATCAGTAGAGAGGACACAAATGCGCTCCAAATATTTGTTAACCGTTGTTTGCGAAGAATATTACGTATCAAATAATTTCAAATAATGATCTTTGGCAAAAAACACAACAAACCCCCATTACGACTGACATACGAGTAAAGAAGATGAACTGGCTGGGCCATACCTTCAGAAAAAGCCAATATGTCGTTACCAGAAATGCCCTTGACTTCCATCCCCAGTGCAGCCGACGTAGAGGAAGACCTGCTAACACGTGGAGACGTCAAATAGAATCCGAACTCAGTACAGCCAGAATGACATGGAGGGAAGCAAAACGACACGCTGAAGACACAATTCAATGGAAATCATTTGTACTGGCCCTTTGTTCCAACTATGAATTTCAGGATTATATATATATATATTTAGTGCGTATGATTAATATTTAGTTATATAGTACAATTAGCATTAATCATACGTTCTTTCAAACAAGGGTAAAACTCATATTTATTGAAATCCTTTTACTTTTGTCTATTTGCCAATTTTTTTAGGTTGCTCCATAATTGTACTTCATTACTATTAACTATAAATTTGACGTTTAACTTTATATAATATTTATATCAATGGTTTTATATTACTTAATAAATGATGTTTAAAAAAAATATATATACATATATATAAAATTTGTTCGTACATTTGTTGACAGTTATATATTGTTATTTTTATTGATATTTGTCAGCAAAAAAGAAAATATTTCGTTAACGCTCCATTGTTTTTTGTAGTACAAACATTTTTTATATTTTTGTTGGCAAGATAAATTGGTCGATGATCTACGAGACCAAAATTAAAAGCCTTGGAATTATTTTATATATTATTTGGTTTGCTACTATTTTTTTTTCTATTCACATTCAACTAAATTAATTCCGTCAATGATGAAGAAAATTTTTAAAAACCAATAAAAAAAAGGAAACGAAAAAAACGAGCAGTCGTCAGCCTAAATAAAGCAAGTTTAAAATGTACAACACATTAACAGTCTTTTAAATATAAATGTTGTACATAAATTTCGAAAATACACAAACACACTTTTGACTCAATACATACACATAAAACGTAGGTACTAAATCTGGTAATCCTATTTATCTAGGTCTATAAGAAGTAGCGACTTTACCTTAAAAATTTGAAAATATTGATTATTCGCTAAATAGTATAAATAAATTATAATATAAAGTCTTGCCAGATTTATTACACACAAAGTTTATTTGTACGTTCTGTGTAAGAGCAAAAGGTTAATGTGCACCTCTAACAACAACTGAAAGGACAAAAAAAAAATATTGAAGGTAGTACGTACAAACATATATGTTGCTTTCCAAGCCAACTGCCCCTGCACAGGAAAAATTATATCACAGTAATGCCAAACTAACCGTATTGGTTCCGATATAAGAGACAAAGAAAAAATGGAACAATTTGCAAAATTTTTGAAAAAAAAAATGGGAAAAGTATGCGTGGTCACAAATTTTTAGATAATTTTTAGTATATTAATTATTATTCAGAACTAGTTTCGCATTTTTAGAGCAATACAAAACTCAATTTATCTAAAAATCTACGAAATTTTTTGTTTGATTCTTGTCATTCATTTTCATTCGATCACAGGCCAAGCTCTTTGGAGATAGAGAGCATGCGGCAGAACATGAATAACACCCTCAATCAAGACCTTTCTACAATCTCTGAGTATGGTCGCGCGAATAAGGTCTATTTTAATGCACACAAGACCCATGTTAACCCACAGGCGGGCTGTGGAATTAACATTGTCATCTGTATCTATGGATGGTATAGGTATTGAGAATACAGTGTGATGTCCGTTGGAATAAGCACGTATTTCAAGTGTCGAAAGAGGCATTCAAGTGTCTCGGTTTTCTAAAACGGTGCAAGACTTTCTTCACTCCATCCGATCTCCTTACTATTTATACCACCTATATCCGGCCAAAAATGGAATACAACTCTTATATATGGGCAGGGGCTCCACTGTCTATTCTGAAGCTTCTGGACCGTGTTCAGGGGATTGCGGTGAAGCTTATCAATGACAGTAGTGTATCCAACTCTATTGATTCATTGGAGCATCGTCGGAATGTGGGTTGTGTGACATTTTTCTATCGATAATACCATGGGAGATGCTCATCTGAGATAAGTGAACTTATTCCACGAGCCCGAGTTTTTATTCGTAATACTAGCTTATCTAGTAGAGCACATCCGTTTGTAGTTGATTGTCCTGTGTTTCGCACAACGCATTACAGAGAAAATTCGTTTTTTTAGCCGAACGATTCGTATGTGGAACAAACTTCCCGCAGAAGTCTTCCCTGTTACTTAAAATTTAGAAAAATTTAAATCAAATATCCACAAACACTACTCCCTCTTTCCTCCTTCCCATACCCTATTTCCCTGATCAATACAATGCACTGCATGAGTAGGGGACATCCCCTACTCAAAAAGAGCATCCCCTACAAAAAAAAAAAAAACAAAAAAAAAAGAGGTTTTGGAGCAAATATTGGTTGAATATTGTTATTCATAATTATTTCAATACTTCAATGTTATAGCTGTGTAACTGGTACATAGGCGTATGAGCAATAAATAATACATATAATAAAATAGCTCATACGCCTACATACTATACGTAGGTTTTTCATAGAAATGTTGAAATATGTATAAAGGACAATATTCAACGAATATTTTCTGTAAAACCAATCCGAGTTGCGCAATAATAAAACTATCTGGATATACTTGTCAAACGCATTCACATATTATACGAAAAGTTGGACTCTGGTTTTATTTTGGAAAGCTAAGCTGCCATATAAAATTTTTGATAAATCGCGCTTTTTGCATATGAGGCACCATATTAAAATAAATTGGTTTAATTCTAAATGACAATATTATTTATAAAGTAAGCATTTATGAGATATTTCTAAAAACACCCGTTGAAACTCACTTTAGATAGCTCTTAGTTAGGATTTTTCCCATTACGGGCAAAACTTTTAAATTCTAAAATCTCTATCTTTTATTTTTCCCTCTTCTTTTTTGCCTTCCTTTTTTCTTTCCCTTTTCCATGTTTTTCCCTTTCCCTATTTCCTGTTCTTTTTATTCTCTTTTTTTTTTGTTTTTGGGGGGGAAATATCCTTTATTTTTCCCCACCCCTGGATCCCCGCCTGGATATTGATATGCCATACTTTTTTCTGTAGCGGGGCAGTTGGCTTGGAATGCATCATATATGGATGAATGTATTAGTATATGTTGGAATATATTTTATTTACAAACTTGTAAATCATTGCAAAAAAAATGTAGCAAATAATAACAAATTGCCTGTATTAAGGCGTTCGACCTACAAATGCGTTGATAATCGAAATGAAAACAAACGAGCAGGGCGTTAAAAGTGACAGTAGGTGTTTTAGTTGAATACAAAATATAAAAAAAAAACCTCAAGTTAAAATATAAAATATTCGATAACAAAACGTATACATTAAATAGAACAAAATTTATAATGTTAGTCAGAAACTAAATAAAACAGACCTTTAAATTACAGTAAATAATAACATAAAATGTATAAGAGATGTTTCGCTATGTGCCCTTCATCAAAGAATGGGAATTTAAATAACACAAAGTCACAAAATTAGAAAAATTCTTGTGCGCCCCGGTAGGATAGTTGGTAGCGTGCTGGCTTATCAGTGCGGGGGTCTTGGGTTCGATTCCCACCAGAGGCATTGGTCTGTTTTCGCTACAACGAGCCGAAAGCCATAGAAGCGAGTGCTCGGTTAGGGTAATAGGATTAATTAATAAAATAATAAAATCAAATAAATAGAAAAATTCGATTTGGTTTCGTTTTTTAACAGATTTTGTCTCGCTAATTCCAAATTTTTTCAGCACGTCACAATTTTGAGAAAACCGTGATTAAAAAGGCGAAAAATTGCATTTCTAACTATTTTTGAAGTTGTCTACACAACATATCTGAACCGCTTAAGCATTTTTATTATGATAGTAGATATATTTACTCCGTTTACATACGTTTCAAATCTGTTTATTATTATAGGTAAAAAATTGCATTTGAAAAATATTCCATCAGAGCTCTCAATATTATTAACACAAAAAACAATAGAAACAAATATGATATCACAAATTAAGAACAATACTCTAATGCTTTTGTTCATACACTTTTTTTACGATTCGTTGCGAAATGTGGCGAATTTTCGCTTTCGTGCTGTAAAACTCAATAGCACGTTTTGGACACATATTTTAAATTTTTCGGATCAGTTCAATTTAAAAATAACAGATTTTTAGTAATTTTTAGAAAATTCAAACGCTTTTGATTTAAAAATTTTGGATTTTTTGGAATTTCAGAAGGCATGGATAAAATTTGGTAAATTTCAACATTATCGTACAATGACCCTATTCAATTATTATTTTTACGTACAGAAAAGCGACGAGTTTCTGCAAGCACCTTTTAATAAAAGATAATTAAAAGCTTTTTATACTTTTTTAAGTGAATATTTTTCCTGTCGAAAATATTGTTGTGCGTCATTTAGCCCTTTAAATCGAACATATCTCCGATTTCGTTGGCAAATACAGACATCGTCCGATATTAACAAAAATGTTTGCATGTAAATATTTTCTACACAACAATTTTCAAGGTTAGCAATATAAAGAGCAACTTCATTAATAATGCGTCGGTTTTATTGGCTACCCAGCAAAACCTCGGTAATAGGTTGGTATTACGGAACATGTTACCTGCACTGATATAATTTTACTTCATAGTATTAATGAATCGATTTCATAAAAAGGGATTCATTGAATTAATGAATAATAATTACCTGAATGAAAATTAATTAATATTGTTATTTTTTTCATTAAAATTTTTTATGATTTTTTTATAATTTCATAAAAAAAAAATCATTAAATCGATGAAAAATTTTCGATTTTGTTTTCCATCAAATTGTTAACTTGTATTGTGCAAACAAAATAGTTTTGTGTAATATTTTTATATTTTTTCTATATAGTACTTTTTAGATTTAAAAAAATCGTTTAAGTTAAACGACTAATATTTCATATGACATTTGTTAATTATTTATGACATTTTACATATGTTTGTTAGACAGAATTAGCTAAAAGTTGCTGTGAAATGACTACAAATTTCATAAACATTTCTCTTAAGTCGACATAAGTGCAAAAGGACAACATATTTTTATTTTTTTCTTTTAATTAAAGAACAAATTGTTTTTAGCTAATTTCTCAACCTCTTTAAAAAGTGTGTTATAGAGACATGCATTGCTTTTTTAATAAAAAGTAATGATAATATTTCATAAAAACTATGAATTTTAATCATTAAATACATGAAACTTTTAAAAAGTTTATGCAAGCATTAATGAAACAATTTCATATACTTTATAAAATTTGTATTGGGTCAATTAGATCTATTCATTAAAGTAGTTTTAATGAAACATGTTTCATTTATTTACTGAAATATTTCATTGGGCACTTTTTTATGAAAAAATTCATTGTATTAATGAAAGAATTCAGTAATACTACTACCTATTATAGATTTTTTTTAAGTTTGGAAATTTGTGTTGTTCTATATTGAAGATAATTTTAGTAATATCAGAAAAATCGTTTTTCTAAAAAACATATTGTTTCTCTAGCTTATATGTTTTAGAGAACATACCCAGCAAAAATAGTGCTTACCAAGAAGCACTTCCAGTAGGCATTATTTAATTACCGAGCGCATCCAAAGCAAATCCAGAAGGCATGGTTTTTGTTCGCAATGTCCCACTAGGTATGTCTCTTTTAAGCAGTTGAAAAGCGCTTCTTTCATGTGCTCTTAGAAGCAATAAATTCATGCCTTCTTAGGCAATAAGAAGCGCTTTGACGACATTAACGCTTCATGGTTTGCATGCTTTACTTCTTTTTTGTAAGTATTATTCATTGCCACAAAAAAGGCGTTTTGGGAAGCACAACAGAATGTTTTCCCTAATTGCTTCATTGTAAGCAAGGCTGTGAAGCGCTATTTTGGAAGCATACTGCTTACTTATTTTTTACTGGAATCAATAAAAACTATGTACGTAACTTTAATATATTTATTCTTTTTAAATTTAATAAAAAATTAATTAAATATAATCATCCATATATTAGTCTTGTGGTATATGGCGTCACATATACTTCCTTGTATGTTCATATAAGAGTATATTTTGCAAGTATGGAACTCCGAATACTTTCATTTTCGCCCATATTTAGCCGTCTTTCACATTTAAGACTGTTATATATTATATGAGCACCTTTATCAAATATGTATTCAAGAATACTTCCATATATGAACATATATGAGTCCTTTTTGAAAATATGCCCGAGTAAAAAAATTTATATAAAATTTGTATTTGTATTTATTAAATTTGGTTTTCTAATACAACAAGACGCAGTATCTTATAAATTACAGTATTAGAATCAGACTAGTTATACAAAATTATATATGAGGAGCTATTTTTCGCAAAATTTAAGAGGATATAATTTGATCCGAAAAATGGTTATATTAAATTGTACCACTTTGGATCTAATTATTTGTAAATAGATACAATTTAATAAAAAACTATCCAATTCTATCCGAGTTTTGTCCCGATATAATTACATCTAATTTTATTATATTTGATAAAATTAGATACAATTAGATAAATAATAATACAAATATATTTAAATTAAAATATATTTAGTTACACATATTTGACCTAGATAAAACGTGTTCAAAACACAAAATGTATGATTGGAATTTGTAAATAACTTAAATTTTATTTATATTTTTTTAGGACATCAAATTTTTGTTTTAAACAAAATTGTTAGTTTTAATTTAATTAAAAAAAACGGTTTGTCAATATTATAAATGGCCCAGTAAAAACTAAATAACAAGTTGCAGAACAACTTATACTGTTTTACAATAAATTATAATTACTGTTTTACTACCGATTCTTTTTATATGGAGTTTGTCCTATTTGCAATATTTTCTTTCTTTAGAACAAGTTGGTTTAGAACCGATTCTGGGACAGTGAAACCTTACAATTTGACTCCCAGGAACCTGTTATAGAAACGGTTCAATGTAACCGGTGGTAAAAGAAGCTGTTCTAGAACATGTTCATAGATAATCTGTTCCAAAAAATTTTGCTGTAGGGTTCGTTATTTGTAATGGAAATCGATTTCGCAAAATTGTAAACTATTTTCGTTAAATATTTTGCGATTTTTTAATTGTATATCGTTACATAGAAACTGACTTAGGAAATTTTTTCAGTTTTGGATTATATATAAGGTTGTCTAAAATGACAGAAGACGTTTTTGATGTTTGTATTATATATAATTCTGTATTGTATTGGGTTATATCTAATTTTATTAAATAAATGTATCAACCTTGTATTATCACATATAAAATTCAGAATAGTATTTTTTTATACATGATTGCATGTGCTTATACATGAAACATTTTGGAAATATTATTATATTTAAATACATACATATTAGACTGGCCCTTCGTTGTATGGCCGATTTTAAACTTGCTCCGAATCCCGCTCCCCGGGGCTCATTTTTTGAGGTCAATGGAAAAACTAATCCAGAAAAAATTTCAGCTCATTTGAAGAATTTTTGAGCTATCCCTGGCCCTTCAAAGTTTTGAAATTTTGGTATTTTTGCCAAAATTTTCCGTTGTAAACACCCTAGTGTATAAATTATAAACCCAAATACAAAATTGTTTTTTTTCCTACAAAGATGTATCTATTACCTTTCCAAAATGCCCAAATTCTCTAAATTCTGATTAAAAACAACGACAATATAGGGGTTTATATACAGATTTATTGTAAGTAATGAATAAATTAAAAGCAACACGTTACAATAAAAATTAGTTCGTCATTCGTTTTGCAACAGTGTACTTTTCAAATGACTTGAGTATTGTTGACGATACTTATCAACTGTTAATAACAAGAACTGCTTCTGCTCTTCATCGCGAGTGAGGAGCTGGTTGAATTCTTCCATTAGTTTTACCTTGCGTTCAGAGACGTCATTGACTACCTGCATTTTTTGAACAACTTGCAAGCCTTCAATGTACGAATTATGTTGTGGCCAAGTAGAAGGTTCATAAGCCATGAATTCAGTAGAGATATTGAATCTTTTAAAAAATTCCGCGGTTCTCTTTGTAACGAAAAACACTAAAGTTTTGTTTTTAAATGAAGGTACATCTTTCGGTTGTATAATATTTCGATTTTGAAATATGTTGTCATGTTCAGATGGATCACCTCGGAGAGACTGTACCATTTTTGCTTTTACATCAACATTTATGCTGTTGTCAAAAAATGCTAAGCCAACTGCTTCATCAGAAAGATACCACAAATGGCCACACATTTTTTTTAATGCTGCATTCGAAATATCCTTGTCCACTATACCATAATTGTGCAAATCAATTAAAAAAGCCAAATCAACATTGGGAGCTGCGGCGGCAAACGGTGCGTAAAACCAGGCTTTAACATATAATGTTACGACAAATAAACATATATCGCGTATTCATTTGAGCTCGCGCGCTTTTAGTTCAAATTGTCCGCGAAACAAATAAATTTTCAAGCAATATATTACTTTCGCCATCCACCTGGCGTGGTGAAATGCTCCAGGCGAGCGGAATGAGACTCCAGATGGCGGTGTTTTTCCCAAGAAAATCAGAACAAGCTTAAGAAACTCAGCATAGTCGGCTCTGCTGTGTTTTTCGTTCAATTGGTCAATGCAAAAGCTCCCGATTTCGTCTGATATGTTCGACAAGTCGACATTATCATCATCCAAAGCCGTTTTATATTCAGCAACATCTAGTTCTTCTACAATAAAAGTAAAAGCATTGAAAAGTAATTAGTTTCAAGTTACATTGAAATACATGCTTCGTATATGTTATACAACAAGAACATACCCCATTTAGCTTGAAATCTCTTGAATAAAAGCACATCCGGCGCAGATGTTGCCCCCATTTTTATATCAAAGACCGCTTTAAGAACAATTTCATAAATATGATGACGACAGGCCAAAATCATCAAGCTTCGCCCGAGCCCCTGCTGAAGTAGCGTGCACGCGCCATTTAACCGTCCTGTATTCGATGCTGTTGTGTCGCAACAAATCGCTTGAATATTTTGTTGCAAACCCCATTCAGTAATAACATTAATTACCGCGGCCGATATCTGATGGCCAGTTCCATTTCGTATAGATGGGATGCCAAGCAGTTGATCGCCATTCTTATTGGAGACGATAGAGGGAAGACGGTCAATCTTTGATTTTCCATGTATACTGGGTAACAATTTGCCATCAAAATGAACAGTGCATGGCATATCCGGATTCAATTTGTAATTATCTTTTATTTTGGTAGCAATTGATTCGCGTTGTAATTGTCGTACTCGCTGTAGAGTGGTCCGATTGATTATCAATTTTTAACGTCGTGGCCTAGCGACTCAGCGACGAACTTGTTGAAACCGGAGTCGGTTTCAACAAGTTCGTTCATTTCAATAGTAGTATCATTTGAATCGATATCATCAAGATTACTTGTATCTGAAATAGATGCCAACTGTTCCTCCTCCCTTCTTCTCCGCTCTGCTTCAGCTTGTATGCGATCCAATCTTGCCTTCTCCTTTCGCATGGCGACTGTATCAATGCCTAATATGACGCCATGCCGACCCTTTCTTTGATTTATTAAAAATTGCTTGTCGGCTTTGTTAGTCATAACGTCCATGGCATTTGCTGCTGCGATATCGAACAATTCTTCCAACTTCTTTAGAAATGCCTTTTCACTCTTCTTGTGTGCTGCACTTTCGCGGCTTCTATGTTTAAATAATTTATGCCACTTACCATGCAACAATAACAATTTGTCAATGCACTTATCTTTGCGTTGTGTTGGAATGTAAGCTTTATCCCAAAAACCGCACGCCTCATTTACAACTATAGCTGCACTAGCACGCAACGAAAGTCTTTGGTCGTTATAGATACTGAATAAAAGCGATAAAACTTGCCCTTTGGATGGTAACTTAGCGCCTAATATTTGTGTACAAGGTTCACCGATTAAATAAACACGAGTTTTAGAACGAGTTGAAAACATTTTGAATAAAACTGTGCTGTTCAAAATAACGTAACAGCTGTACACTGCTATTGTGAATGAACATTAGAGTGGTGCAAATAAATGAAAATGTGGTGCATACAAACGTGAACGACTCTAATGAACATATATAAATAGACAATTCACAATGAAATAAGGTACGTTCACGTTGACTATAACAGCAATATCTTTGTCATTTTTAATCCGAATTTAGAGATTTTGGGCATTTTGGAAAGGTAATAAAAGCGTCTTTGTAGGAAAAAAACCATTTTATATTTGGGTTTATAGTTTATACACTAGGGTGTTTACAACGGAAAATTTTGGCAAAAATACCAAAAATTCAAAACTTTGAAGGGCCAGGGATAGCTCAAAAATTCATCAAATGAGCTGAAATTTTTTCTGGATTAGTTCTTCCATTAACCTCAAAAAATGAGCCCCGGGGAGCGGGATTCGGAGCAACTTCAAAAATAAGGGCCAGTCTAATACATATGCTATTTTATATGAATATGTATTTTTATATTAAAGAATATATCGTGATATATTTATTTTTTTACTCGGGTGAATATATGTAATTGCATATATTTTCATATACGGCCATATATGAAACATATATTTTCTTATTTGTCCGTATAAGCAACCCTATATGAACATATTTGTACATATACGAACTTTTTTAACCGGGCCACTATATAAAATATTTATTAGCCTAAACTAAAAAAAAAAAAACTAAATAAAAAAGAAAAATTCATTCATCATTTAGCCATTCATTGTTGATTTTCATTTACCTTTTTCTTAACAAATTACACTTAAGAATTTTAAACTTGCAAAAAAAATAAAAAAATTTCACATTTATTTAAGAAAATTTATTTCGGATTATATTAAAGTTTGCTTTTCACTTGTTTGTATTTACGATTTTTTTTTTTTTTTTGCAAACTCATACAAATTAAATTGGATTTATGTGCTGTAACGCGTTAGTATTCAAACAAATATGTTTGTAATAATGTGAATGAGAGAGAAGATTGTAAGCTAGTAGTATTATATAGACACGTTAAAACGTTGTACACTTTAAATGTGTATTTGGCTTAAAACATTCCTTCAGTTTAAGCAAAACAAGTTTAATGGGGCATTTACACAGAAAGGTAATATACAAAAAATGGCATTAACTGCTTTATCAATCGCAAAACAAGTCGATTAAAACATGTTTTAATATTTCTGATTAAAGTCTTCATTACTCGAGAGGGTACGTTTCGTAAAAGGCCTGTAAGTGCATACAATTTATAAAAATAATACCTATATACAATATGTTGGAGTTACAGTTTGGAGTTACAGTCCGTTTACGAAACGTATACGCTCTAGTAATAAAGCCTTAACAGTTAACCCAACATTTTCTCTGTTTACTTTTTCTCAGAAACTCTGCATTCATACTACTAATTGTGCGCAACTATGTGCTTTAATATAATTTCTGTTGGCAACGCTAAAATACATACATACAAAGTCAGATAAAAAGTAACGTTAATACGCCGCCGCATAAAAGTGTTGGTGCTGTCGACAATTTTTTTTTTTTTTTTAACACCGACATTTTCCTTATTCCTCTTATGCCGGACGACTGTTGGCGACATTTTGTTATTTTAAACTGGCAAAGTTTAGCTGTTAAACTTTTAACTGTTAAAATATGCATATGGGCACATCCATAGAAAGATTAACTGTGACCGAAAATTTTAAAGTTGACAAAGAAATTCCTTCTGACTTGTATTATTAAAAAAAAATACTAACATTTTATTAAATTAAAAAGTCCAAAGCATATCTTAGTTGCCATGATGATAAAGCGGGCTGCAAAGTTGCGTTCATATTTTTGGTAAATTTTTTCATTTACAGTAACATCCCAACAAAAATAGACATTAACAAGTTAATAATGGCGCACGAAGGGTTTCACTAGTTACAAGACTATTTACTCTCTTAATTACTTTGCAAAAATTCATTGGTGGTCATTACCCTCTCGCCTACAAAAAAATGAGAATAATGAGTTACCTGATTCGTTACTCATATTGAAAGAATAAATGGTTGCTCACAGCGATAGAATACAATATAAAAGATTATATTAAAGCATTTTTATTTTTAGCCGCATTTTCACAATGCCCCGTTAGCTACTAACTGGGACTTTAACTGACACATTTGTTGTTGTTTCCCATATAAATTTTCAATTTAACTGTTTGCTAAATTTTAACTGGACATTCAGTAATCGGGTAATCAACTTCAAAAACAACTTGTAAACATTTTTCAAAACAAATTAATAAATATAATAATAGAATAAAAAAATAAAAAAACACGAAATCGGTACTTATGCAATAACCATTTACCAATAACTCATTATTTTTCAATTACATATAAAAGCTTATGTAACCCATTTTCAGAAAGTCGTTATTTCCTATTTCAAAGTAATACAAGAGGTAATAACAAATCATTACCGGGTAATCTATACGCTAATGAACTCTCATTACCATTTTTTGGGATTTACTCTAAAATATTTAATTCAGAAGTTGCAAGTATACTACTCTTTTAAAATATTTGTTATAATAACAATTATCTCCACCAAATTCTAATGTTACGTTCGTTACCGCAAAACAACATTTATTCTCCTTACTGCTGCGTTGCTGCACTGAGAGAATTATCTGCATGATATGCAATGCAATGTCAATTGAATTCGTTCATTAACATTTTTCAATGTGTTAACGCAGTTTTTCATTTTATTTATTAAAAATTTCATACTACTAATGCAAAAGTTTCATTAAACATATTTTCATTAACACTATCAAGCTTTTTCATAAAGTCTAAAGAAAACTTCATTAAAACTCGTCCAAGAAATTCTCTCCGTGTGGCAGCATGTGCTTAAATCTTTTAAATAAAATAGAGTTTGTTGTGATTAATTTAATTTTGAAAAAAATGTTGTTAATTTCTTATAAAAGTCCAAACTTTGTCACGTCACCTAGCAAATATTTCACTTTTAAGAAGTAAAATATTGATATTTAAAATTATATATTGTTTACGTAGATGACATATTTAGCTAATAAGAGGAAGAAAAATTAAAAACAGTCCCACATAAATCACAAAAAAAAGAATTTAATGTAATGAAAACTTCAAGACCCTGGGACTAGAGTATACTTTTCTCAAAAATCGTAATGAGCTAAACCCGAATCTGACCACAGAAAAAACTCTGTGTTTCGCAATATTCGGGACGTCATAACATCGCGAATTAAGCTTTATTCACAAAACTTTTTATGTCATCTTCAAGTCCTATCTGTTTAGGTTAAGCAAACATCAAACATTTTGAAAAATATACTCTAGTATCAGAGTTGGAAAACGTGTTGTCCTGTGTTATTGAATTAATTTTTTTATTGTAATTCTCAAAAATAAATTCAGAACATAAAATTCATAATATTTTTTAATTTTATATAGAATAAACAAAATATTTTTTAATAATTGCTAGCATTTCACTATTAGGAAATTAAAGTCACATCACGCTACGTAACGTCACACACACTGGTTTGTAAAATAAAATCAAACAACGTATTTTTAATTCATCAAATTGCAAAACAATCTTAAAGAATTTCAAATCTTATTACAAAAAGTTTTATCAAAAAAGGCCGGAGCAATTCGCAGAGTTTTGCCTTTTTGTAAAAGACCAAAAAATCAACTTCTATTTTTGTCACATCACGTCACCCTCTTAAATTGCTTATATTTTAGGACCCCGCAGTTGAAATGTTTTCTTATTACATAAAAATATAAAGAATTAAAAAAAAATATATTTTTCTTTGTTTTTCATCTCATTAAGCAGTACGACTGGTAACGTATTCGACTATGGAAATGACCATATGTAAAAGAGGAAGATTAAAAAGATGGATTAATGGTAATCAAGCAGATTAATTTCGCTTTCTAAACTCCCTATAAAATGTAATTTTTAAACATTTCCTGGCATATGCATAATTACTTTTAAAATTAATAAATGGTTTATAAAACGGGTGTTCCATATAAAAACACTTTATTACCGTTCCAGTTTATGATTTCTTCTAAATCGCAATAAAATTTGCACAAATTTCAAGTGAATATTAATTTATATTAATATACTATGATACAGTATGATATGCATGTTATTATAAAGATGTATTTTTTTATATATAAAAAGCCATGAGTTGTTGATATGTTTCGGTATGTGTATATTAGGGTGTCCTCTAAAAATTAATTTGTCATTGTTGCAGAACTTGGACTTTCACCACGCAAATCCAAAGAATTCTCTAGATTTTTAAATTTAAATAATCTCTTGGACCCTTAGGCCAAAATTTCTGAATATAAGCATAGCCAATCATCTCTGCAAGAATGTTTTGTTGTGACCATCTGCTTACTTCAAGGGCATTCACAAACTAATGAGCGAAATGGACATTCTTTAAAATGCAAATGAGTGTATTCGTGAATTATTAAAAAATATTCTCTAATGGAAAATAAACTGTGACTTGAAGGTATTAGCAATTCTTCTTGATACATTAAATATATGCGTTTTATGTGTGATTGGGACTCCAGATATAAGGGCTTCTAGGGTAATAGAACAACATAACTTTTGTACAGACAAATTAAGTTATATTTTATCACATTATTTTCACCATAATGAAAAAAAATGCCCAAAAGCAATCCAACTTCAATATTCTATAAAAAAAAATCAATTAGAGCTAACTTTACAAAACCCTTTGAGGGTTTTGATATACTAATGGCCTATTTTCATATTTCGTTGGACTCATTGTGAAAAGTTTTTTTGTTGCACAGTGTAATTAGAATACATTTTACTCTTGAAAATACCGCAATGAATTTTTCTAAGACTGGTTGTTAAAATAGCGCAAAGATAGTTTTATGAAATGGCTTCTACAAAAAAATATAAATAAATTTTTTATATGAAATTGAAAAAAAAGGAATTATAATTTCGTACAACTTTAAAGATAGCTTGTGTTTGAAATGCAAATTAAACAAATTTAGTGTAATAATTTTAACCAGGGTTGCCATTCAATAATTTCTCATAATAGCGGTAATTGGCTACCAAAGTAACATCAACAACCAAATGATAATTTTAAAAAAACGAAAATCTTGATCTAAAGTCAAAATAGCGCTAAAATACCGAAACGACGATTTTTAACGTTATTTTGTTGTTGTTTTAAAATGAACCCTGTGATATCAGAAGACACATGCCACTATTGGAATCGTGGTTTTAAAATTTTCATGTCGGCATTGATGTGGTTGTGATAGGCAACTGCCGTTATAATGAAAAGGTAGTGTTTGCCAACCATGATTTTAACTTTTTTCGTCGACATTAAAAAAAGAAAAGTTTATAGCGTGGCCCTAAAATTAATTAAAGCTGGTAAGATAGGCTGCTTTAAAAAATGTTATATTTGGTAATTTTTTTGGTGTTGTATTTTTCAAAACACAATTTTTCGCATTTTTAATCACGGTTTTCTCAAAATTGTGAAATAATAGAAATATTTGGAAATTAGATTTGAAATCAGAGAGACAAAATCTCTTAAAAATATATATCGCGTTTCAAACCAAATCGACTTTATCTAATTTTGTGTGTGGAACGACTCCTATCCAGCATATTTTATGGAAATTGATTATTTTGTCAAAAATTTAACAAAGTTTGCATAATTTTCGGAAAAATAAAACTTCATTTGATTAGAATATAATTATCTTTACGTTTATTTTAAAAAACTCTTTAATCGTTAGTGGCCTGGGGATAAAAAAATACCCAAAAACATAATTTTCATTATGACTACAAAAGTGTAAGTAATGCTATAAACACATAGACCACAGCAGACTGCAGAGCTACACGACTGCAAATGCCGTTGACTGCAATCGTCGCCGTGTGGTCAGCTACTTATTATTTTGGAAACGACAGCAGCATAGTAAACAGCTGATCACGATTCAATTTAAAAATATCAACAGCTCTTTTTTTATACAAATCAGGGATGTTAAAGTTGGTACACTTGTACTTTTTTTGGTACATTTTGACCTTCTAATGTACCGTGGTACTACCGCGACTCATTTGGTACAATTTAAAAATTTTTAATTTTTCCCCTTTTTAAATTTTTAGTATAGCAAACAAATTGTTATTGTGTCCTTTTTCATTGCATTTATTCGTTTTATGTAATGAGCTCTTAAAATATATGCGACTATATCCGCCAGATTTTACGATTTATCATCATTTTAAGGATTTTGAAGAATAAAGTTGGCAATTTTTTTTTTTTTAATATCGATTAAAAATTTACGATTTTTTACAAAATTTATCTGGCAGCTCTTACATATATTGACACTTGTTGCAGCCAACTTCACTTTTATTTTGAATTTATTAAAATTCTGAAGAAGTGAAAATTGATATATAGATATGGCATCACTTATAACATATGGGAAAACAGTGGACATTAGAGTGAGGTGAGTTTCTAAAAATAGAACTGTTGTGTTGTTGGAGTTGTACTTCTGAGATTATGTATGCAAGAACAAAAACACCGTGTATTGAATAAAAATAGTTTTAATCACAACAAAACTCGACCTAACTATAGCTCAGAGGGCTAAAGCGCTCTGTCTAACGTGTAGTGCGAGTGCATGTGGCATTAGAAATCAGTTTATCTATACCACGGTCAGTGATTGCACAGAAAAATTTCATATAGACGCAATCGAACAAATAAAAACATAACAAATATTACATTATTCAAAAATTCAAAAAAAAAAACAGGGTCACTGACGAACGTTCAATACCAGAAACTGCGCAGTCTGATTCAGAAAAAATTGAATATTTGCAATGTAGTTATGATTTTTAGAAAATACACTCATTCTTCTCTACCACGCCTTTCACAATTAAATTAAATAAAATTGCATATTAATTATAGTATTAACTGCAATTGTCTGAAAAAGACGTTAAAATTCAAACTCAAACGAAAATTAAATTATTGTTAAAGAAATGAAAGAAAATTCCAAACAATCTTATATATGTTCAATTTAGAACGAGCTCTCAACCTCCGTATATTTACAAAAATAAAGCAAATCAAACATATTAGCTAGGTTAATACTAGTATTTCGATCTGGTTAAAGATCTCATCAGAACCCAATGTTTTAGAAAAGTTATAGCCTCCATAATAGGCAGAACTTTAACAAAAAACCGATTAATCATTAATTTTGCTCCATTCTTGTCTTCTTAGTAAAAATATTACTTGAGCCAGAGTAAAAACTAAAATTTTTTTAACTGAAGTCGTTAAAAAATTAAAACGTTTGTAGTTTTTGGTCGGTAGTAGCTAATTTTCAAAATGAACTGAATGTCAATATGTTTCCAGACATTTCTAGTCGTTGCTGGAATTTTATCCATTCCACACTGGTCTGCAAATGTGGAAAGAGTTTTTTTCTTTTCAAAATATAATAAAAACTAAGGAAAGAAACAGACTACATTAGCCAACATTATCAAGTCTCATACAGACTAAGGATTGGTTAAGAGCGACAAATTTATGCTGCTATGATGTAGAAATTCCAAATAGTTTATTAACTAAACAAATAATTAAATGATTTGGTCTCATATATTCATAAGACTTTTTTATGCCTTATTTTATTCATACATATAATGTATGTTATTGGAAGGTTTTGTTTTTTTTTTTCTGTACAAGAGAATTTTTATGTATTTTTTTTTTTGTTGTTTTAATAAATTTAAAAAAAATGGTACCGTCAACGTCCAAAAAGTACAATTTTTTTTGGATGTTGGTACAAAATTGAAAACTCCATTTAACATCCCTGATACAAATACATTTTTGTTTCAGTAGTGCCAATTACATCTTTTTTTTCTTTATTAAAATAGAACAACATGCTTGGTTGTAGACACGTATATAAAGTTCACTTAAAAATACAATTACTTATTTATAATACATTATTATAACGTGAAAATAAATTTATATAACCCCTCTTGAATATTAATGCAATTATACCATTTGATGTTGCGACGTTTTTTGTGTTTAACAAAATAAAATATTTTTAAGCACTAATTTGTTACATATTTTGTTTTATTGTCAACACTATTTTTGTTTTGCAGCCAACAAAAATAGAAATTAACCTAAGTTGACTACAGCGGCAAAAGTAGTCGGGTAGCCGTGTAGTTGTGTTGGTGCCAAAATAATCGTTTTCATATAAACGTGTGTATTTTATTTTTGACAGGCTGTAGTCGTGTAGCTGCAGTCGTCTATGTGTTTATAGCATAAAGCATTTTTTTTTTTAAAAAATTTTTATCAAAAAATATGACCACTTGATACAAATAATTATTTTATGCAACTAGATTCATATATTGTTAATGTTTTCACTTTTGACCAAAAAACGACGTGCTATGATATTTACAGAATGACTTCTGTGAGATTTTGATAAAATTTAGATATACGATAAAAGATACTAAACTAACGAACTAACAATACTAAACTAACGTACCCATCATACTTTTAAACTGGGGGCATATAATGAACGAAAATCGACAAATCTTGTTTAAATGGACATCCTAGTGTATACAATATAAGTTTTGTACATACTCTTAAAGATTTATATATATTTGTTGTTGATGGAAAATTCTATATTTTCAAGAATAAATATAAATATGTACCATATTCCTTATTCTTTCCTTGTTTATTCTTTTCGTTTTTGGAACAAAAAAAAAAAAAACTTTTAGAATGAACAGTAAAAAAATTTTTTATTCAATTTTTTTTAATATCATCAATTTTCACAAAGTTGAAATAAAATTTTAAATGAAAAATCATTTAAATGGAAAGAAAATCAACATCAAGTAAAAATAGATTTATACATAATTTAGTTTGACATTTAACAGTCAAAAGGGAAATCAGGCAGAGCGACAACATTAAAAGAATACTATTAAAAGTATTATTCAAACATATAAATAAATAGAGAAGAAATGACAAGTAACAATATCAAATATTAAAAATCATGGTTGGCAAACAAAAACCCTCAAATACCGGTAACAATTCAATACCGTTTCAGGGAACTTATTTTAATCTTAAAATAATATTAAAGAAATAACTTTAATACCGATAACCCTAAAATACCCTAACGAAATAACTTAAAATTCCATTAAATAGCGGTATAAAAAGAAATAATTTTTAAATATCTTTAACCATAAAAAATATCCTACCGAAATACATAATTTTGTTCCCCCCAAAAACATCATTACTTTAAAGTGATCAAAAAATTCCAGTTTGAATTGTCAGGTTTTGGGATCATAATTAAAATGTTACTATTATAAATAGCAGGCGCGGATCCAGGGGAGGGTGATTTTGATATATCCCCCACCATCCGCCAAACTGGTTGAAAAAATATAAAATATAATACGACATAAAAAAACTTTTAAATAACACGGTTTGTAATTTTCAATCATGGTTAAATTAAAAAGGTATGCGCATTCAAATTTTTGTTGGTTGCCTAAACCAGATCTGGCAAAACTATGACATGCATGTCAGTAGTGGTATGCAAGCGGATTTTCGGTTGCACGCCGACATTTTCTTAAATATTTTCAAATATCGTAATTTAATTAGAAAAATTCTGTTAAAAAAGTTATCAGATTAATTGCTATTAAAATATGTGCTTTAATCCGAAAATGATAAAATTGTACATAAATGTTCTTCTTTCGAAATAGTAAAGAAAAATACAAAAAAAAAGGTAGAAAAATTTGAAAATTTGGTTTCCCAGGTGAAAATGTTCATATATTGTCATATATGGCCACATATATGAGTTCATTTATGAATTCATATATGCTCGGATCCGAAATTTGAGGGTATATGGACATATATAAACATATATGAATGTTCATATGTGGTCATATATTATAACTTTTCCTACATGCTCGTATAAAAAGGCCAATTTTTAAGTTTTTTATCAAAAATATTGTCTTTTTTTAAAAGAAAATGTTTCTATTATACTTCTAAGAAAATGTTACTGATAAATTCATACGTATTCATATAAGCTCAAAAATTTATAATATGTTGAACGTTTTTAAATCATTTTATTTTTTGTAAAAATTCTATTGAGAAAAAATTATATTGAAAAGCGAGATAGTCCCGCCAAAAGCGGGATGGTTAGTTATGTTACGTACTATCCGATTCAGAATTAAGCACATCAAACGCTATTGAAATTTCTTTATATTCAAGTGAGATATTTCATATGAACCAAAACATGTTTCATGAATTGTAGTAAAATAAGTGTAGGTGAAGCAGTATTAAAAGTTTAAGATATACCGAAACATAAATTATAAAAAAACTGCGTAAACAGCTCAATTAGATTCAATATTATAATTAAAATAAAAATCATAAAAAACGTTTATCTTATTAACTCATTCTGTACTATCGTCTTTATAAATTATGGAAACTTTAAAATTTATTTTCTTTTAAATATTTTTGTCATGAGTTAGTACAGCGGCGGGAATTGGTTAAAAATAAAAAAAATCGTCCTTAAGTAGTCATATCTGCTAAAACATTAAAACACATTGCCCATATATGAAATAATATATGAATTCATATATGGAGATATCTGGTATATATGAAGCAATATATGAACCTATATATACAATATATTATCATATATGGTGTCATACATATCCATATATGAACTTTTTCTTAGCATGTATATATATGTATATATATGATCCCATACATTACATATATGTACATATATGCCCATAAATGGAACCATATATGTTCATACATGGAACCATATATGACAATGTAGGATCATATATAAACTTTTTCACCTGGGTTACTAGAAATAAAGTACAAGAATTTCGGTACATAAAAAGTATCGTTTTTTTTAGTTTTTGTCATCAAAAGTGTCGAAATTCCCTCTCAAAATGTACAATAACCAAAGCAACCGGTAATATACTCTAAAAAATCCATTTTTAGCTCAAAAAATAGTTCGCTAAATAAAAACTAAATAAAAAAAAAATCGCTAAAACATGCGTTTGTTCTAAAAAGAACTAAAATATGCTCAAAAATAATTTTTTTTATCGAAATATGTAAAAACAAGAGCAAAATATGCAAATCCATGCCAGAATTCGTCACACGATGTACGAATACGAAATTCGAATACGACGCACAGAAAAAACACTAAACAATATATTTCTGGTTGCGTTGAAACATTTCTAGGAATTTTAGATATATAGAAGTTTAAATGTTTCGGTGGGAAAGCACAAAAAAATGTTAAATTCTGCAATACAATGTTAATTAAAAAGACAGGAGGAAAAGGTTGGAAAAACAACAAAAGGTTGGAAAAACAACAAAGTCAATATTTTTTAAAGCCAGAAAATCTTAACAAAAATTATCACGAGCGCTCGAAAATTAAAAATCCTGAAAATTGTAAAATAGCCAAAAACGACAAAATAACTTTTCTCTGGTTTTAAAAGAAAAAAATTTCCGAATATATAAAATTTATTGAAAAATTCCGAATATCACACCCATACTTTTACTGAAGTTAAAGAAGTTTTAATTGGTTAATTGTCATTACTTGTACAGTGACGTCATTATTTAACTAAAAATACATATAAAACAATTTCAAGGAGGCTTTAAAACAAACAATTTGGAATAAAACTAGTTATCCTCTCTTTTATATGGGCAGAGTTTTTTGTGTTTCAACAGACAGACGGAATATATATGGTTTATGGGGTTACGATCATATAACTAATATAATAAAATTCAGCATACGCTATGTAGTTTTAATATACAAATTTTGGAATATATTCTGTATTCAACGAATCTTTTCTGCAAAAACGAATGACATGGTGAAACTTTCTGGATCGACAGAAAAACATTGTAAACTTTTTTTATAAAAAAATGTTTGCCGATTTTTAGATAAATTGGGTTTTCAATTAATATTTTTTGAAAAAAAAAAAAAAATTATATTTTTTTTAATTTTCCACAAAAAAATCTATTGATATAGTCAAACTTCAAGTATTTTCCAAATTTAATTAAATTATGAAATTTTATTTTTATGAAATTTTTCACTAAACTAATTAAGTTTTCTTAAAAATGAAAAATTTATAAAACTTCAAGAAAAAGCTTCATAGTTTCAATGAAACTATTTTTAATTAAACTTTTTTATTAGTGGTATGAAATTTTTAATAAATGAAATGAAATTTTTCATAAAATTTTATGAAAAATTGCATTATTCTAATGAAAAGTTCCAATAGACGAATTCCAGTAACATTTCCTAGATCAAATGCAAAAATTCATTGATATCATGCAGATAATTCTCTCAGTGTAAATAAAATACTTAAAGTGAGAGCAAAATTTGTCGTTATCTAACAACACCTAAAGAGTTGTTGCATTATTTATTCGTCTCATATAAAACAACAAATACTTTAAGTTTAACATTGCTACGATATACTTATTCCAGTAGGGCAGTTGCCTTGGAAAGTCTCATATACCTTTCTGCACAGGGGGGTAGAAGTTGTAAAAAATCTAACTTAAATTTTACAAATTTTTTAAACTTTGAATATTAGTGATATTTGACACACGAATGATAAGACTTTGGTTGAGAATTTTTGTCTTACCCTTTAACCCTTTCAGTACCGTCTATTTGTTTGGTGATATATTTCTATTTTGACTTCAGATTCTTGTTAGGTGTCCTTAAATTAGATAGACAAAGGTTTACATGTATGTCACCTTCCATTCCTACCCAACAAAAAATGGTACCGAAAATCGAATTTTTGAGAATTCTTAACCCATTTCTACCACTACAACTTTCGAACAGCCAAAAATGCTTTACTTGATTTTGTTCTGGTCATTAGAGATAGTTTACGAGATACACTGCACGCCACTTTTTTCGGAGATAAAGTTTCTTTAAAAAACTAGGACTTTCTTAGGAAATATCGCGATTATATTGCCCTGGAAAACAGTTTATATATATAATGATTTTTTTTTTTTTAAATGACCAATATCCTAATGAACATATTTAAACAAAAATATAAACATGCATTATCGAAATTTGTATATTTATTTAAAAATGTGTACACTGTAGTGTACAAGGGTAGTGAAAGGGTTAAGTGTTGTAAATTTATTAATTTATCACTAAATGAAAATATTAATCGTTTGTTAAGATTTTTAGAAATATCGATTTTTAGATATTAATCGTTTTGATTTTCGCGATTTCTTAAGATGTGCACAGAGAGAATTTCTTGGACAAACTTTAATGAAATTTTTTCGCTAAACGGATGAAGTTTTCTTCACAATATGAATGAAAAATTCCTTGAATCATATGAAAAAGCTTCATAATTGTAATGGAACTATTTTTAATGAAACTTTTTCATTGGCCGTATGAAATTTTTACTAAATAACATGAATTTTTTTCATTTAATCTATTAAAAACTGCATTAATATAATGAAAAGTTTTAATGCACGAGTTTCAGTGAAATTTCAAAGAACTAAAGCCAAAATTCATGGATATCATGCAGAGAATTCTCTCAGTGTGGTTTTTAGCAATTAACCTTTAAGTTCTGGGATTGGAGTATTTTTAAAAAATTCTTATAATGAAAAATAATTCTTTAAATTCCATAAATAAAAAAAAAGTATTAAAGACAAAATTGTAACTTTAGTTCAAAATATCTCCGCTAGGGATGGTTGTGACAAAAACCACAAAAAATATTTGTATTTCCACAAAGTTTGTTGCAAAAGTTTACAAAAATAAAAATTTATAAACGAAAGACCATAATTTGTGTCACAGTGCGTATGATTAATAAACATTTAGGTATCTAATAACAAGTATACGCCTAGTATGATTATAATTTTAAGCAATTTAGACACTTACTGTCTGTTATTTAAGTTTTATTTTATAAAATTTTGCTTGTAAAATGTACAAACTTTTAACTTTAAATTAAAATAACAAATTAATTACGGAAACGGTTAGTCATGAAACTGCATCTATATACAATTGGCAATTGTCATGACAATAAGTCATTATATAAACCATGAATGCAACTGAATTTTGAAGTACATTTTGTAATTTTAAACATACACTGTATCCGATGGTAATGAGGGAGGTGAAGTAGTAAATTTTATTAAGGAAATTTGTATGAAACTACAAGTTGGTTCTTTGTGATTAAGCACTATCAAAAAGCAACAAATGATTGGTGGTGGTAGTAAGTAGTGTTGTAAAGCTCTTTTGAATTATGATGCTATTTCCGTTAATGCTATGCATTCTAATCAACTTCCGTTCAAACTCAACACACACTCATGCAAACGCACATTTCTAACACACACAAAATCAAATACAAATTTTCAATTTCGACTATTTCGTTCATATTTATACATTTGCACAGTTATTTTAACTAATCTGCTAAAATTTCCAGGAAAATATTATTTGTCATTTTGTATTCTGTTGCTGCAATTGTAGATAGATAATAAAGTTTAGTTTTATAATTTCAGTTTTTTTTTTGTCGCAGCGGAACATACACATAATTTTTGTATTATTAGACAATAAATGTTTGCGACACATGTCTAATTTTGTCATAATGTGGAGTTGTTTAATACAGACGCAATATTTATAATTATAAAAGGATTTTGTGATTTGTTACACACAGAGAAAAATTTAGCTATCTGCCAACTGAAATTCGGTTACTACGACTCAAATTCGGCTAATACGAATTTCAGTCGGTTGGTAAAACTAAACTTTAGTTTTCACAACAAAGTTCTGTTAATTCAACTAAATTTTAGTGGCAACACCTAAAATATTCAAAAATCTTATGTCAATATCGTTGTACTAACTAAATTTATAAGTTGTTCCCATTAAAATACACTTTTCAATTCGGTTGGCACTTTATTTCTCTGTGTGTATGTGGTAGAATGTAGTTTGTTATTTGGAATGTAGTTGTGTATATTTATTGTATGGTTATTTTGGATCTATTTTCAAAATTATTATTTCCTTACTAATGTCAATTGCTAAAATTAGTCAAACATTAAATCGGATGATTGTATTTCAATTTTAAAATAAATTTTTAATAAATGCAATTTCATAGCAATTTTATTTTTAAATCAACTATAGGGTTTCCAAATTCCCGACTTTTTTTTCTACTCCTGGGATTGGGGAGAATTCCCGGGATTTTCAAAATAAATATTTATTAACCCATAAGACCCTGTAGTTACCAAATGGTAAGAGAGTGCATCGTGCACTTCTTCCAATTTATGGCCAGTTTGGGCGACCTTCTGAGGCGGTTATTCGGAATCTTGTGACTAAATTTCGCACCAAATTTACATTATTGGACATTGAACCACCAACACGCATACGTAGAGTACGGACAGAGGAAAATATCGCAGCTGTATCCGCCAGTGTTGTTGATGACCTGAAATATCGATTCGACATCGTTCGCAGCAATTGATCCTCTGTTACTCCACTACGTGGAAAATTTTGTGGAAGGATTTGTGTGTAAAACCGTTTGAAATACAGCTGGTGCAAGAATTGAAGAAACACGACCTACCACAACTTTTGGTGAATGGACGCTGACAAAGTTTGATGAAGGTCCACTTTTTTACCGGAAATTTGTGTTCAGCGATGAAGCTCATTTCTGGTTCAATGGATACGTGAACAAGCAAAAACAAGCATGTACATTTGGGCTGCCTGTGCTTAATGTAATGAAAATACCATTACAAATGAACACGGGTTTTATAAAGTAGACTTGTAAATTTCCACTAAAGTAGTTTTTAGCACAGTAGCTCATTGTTTATAAAAGCTACATAACCTCAAACTTAGTCAATTTTCGAAAATTCAAAAAAGAGTAGTGACTTTTAAAACTAAACATATTAAAAATTAATATATTTATTAAAAAATATTGAAACAAAATGTTATTCATTTGAAAATACAACTGCAGTTTTTCAAAATGACTGACTTGATTTTTTTTAAAATACATTTGTTGTTGAACTTTTTTTATAGACTGTTTTTGGTGTTACCATATGGTAACTATTGGGCGGGCTAGGTGATTGGTTTAGGATACATAAGTATTTTAGATTTTTTTCTCAAAATTTTAACAGCAAATGATATTTTTATTGTTGTAAACTGTTAGAAAAAGGAAAATTTTTCATCAATGAGTGAAAAATTAAAAAACAGTTGCAATTTTCGATGAAAATTCACAAATTTCAATTTGACACCCGATTTTTCAAATTTTTGTCTAAAATATTTTCAGTTTTGCCAGTTATGTGTACTTTTTGGAAGTTTTCTAAAAAATTGTCACTTTTGTTTTAAATATTTGTTTAATAGCCAAAGTGTTGCGTGGATTGGAGTTTTCATCTCTAATAGAAACCATATATTTTATTCCATATATTTTATTGTATTGTTTTAATAAAGTAACGAACGAGGCCCAAATTAGTCGAGAATATTTGTAAAAAGAACTATTTACTGCTTAGAGGGTCAATACTAGGCCGGGTCGATTTGTATGGAGGCAAAAAAATCGCTCAATGTTCAAGAAAAATAGTATTCTAGGGATCAAAATAAGAAACTTTGCCAAAGGAACCATACCTCTAAAACGAATTCTGATGTCCCGACTTTTGACCCGTAGGGTGAAATTTTGAAAAATCCCCATGCAAAAAAAAAATGCATTTTCCTATATGTACAAGAACTAGTCCCCTATCCCGCCCATAGTTACCATATGGTAACAGGGCATTCTGAATGTCCTGGACGCAGGATCAAAAGAAGGATTGTAATTTTTTTTAGACTCAAGTCGTAACTAAAGCATACGTAAAATATCTTTTCAAAATTCAAAAACAAAAAATTTCTTGAGTGTTTCTGGTTAAGGTTTTCATGTAAAAATCTTCTTTTTCTTAGGAAAAATGAAAATATAAAATCGAAATATAAGAATCACTCTTAATTCAGGAATATTTTTAACATTTATTATGCTAAAAACATTTCTAAATATTTTTTTCAAACTTTTTTTTTTGCTTTATTTCTTAAAAACCCGTCCTTAGGCCATTCTGAGAGACATTTCTTTAGATTTAAATGGCTACACTCAAAAAACGTCTATTAAACTATTTAATTAACTTAGAACAATTTTTTTGCTGACATCGCGTTTTCAGCTAAAATTTTAGTTTAACACTTTTACCAAAAAACTAATTTTGAACTAATGTTTAACTAATTTAGGTTGTTACCAAAATTGTGCTGATAAACACATTAATAGCATGGAGAACAAGTAAAAAGACAAGATGTAGATGTCGCAGCTTGTACGGACGAAGTAGAGAAAAAAGAAAATATACAAACAAACACAACCAGTATAAGACTTACACAAAATGCAAGGTACAAAACATGATCACAAAACATGAGGTACAAAACATGATCATAAACTGAACAAATTATCATTTAAGCTTTTTATTCTCTCTCTTAAATTTGTAGGTATTGTACCCCACCGGCGGAAGCTCCCCCTTCTATCATCATTTGAATTATGATAACTTTGGAACGCGTGAACAGAAAATTAAAAATTTGGTGTAATTTTAAAGATAAAATCCTCTTCTTTAAACAGTGTTGCACAAAAATTAATTCTTTTTCACGAAAAGGAAACGAAATTGAAGTAATGTTCTTAATTCGCGAATATCTACGAAAACAATAATTAATTTGTATGGCATTTATTTTGCAATTACCATATAAAAATTTCAAGTTGTGAATCAGAGGGGTTCAAAAATAAACGGAATTTTTCCGAAAGTATTTTTTATATTTAATGTAAAATTTAATATATTCACATAGTACTCTTCGCATGCGCGGCTGCAGCAGTTATTATATCATACGCTATGATGTACAACACACACATTAAGTTTGTTGTTTTGCCCACTGAGGCATATGCAATTTCCCCTTATATTAATTACTGGAGCCGCGCATGACCCTACGATAAATTTCAATATTTCTTGCATCGCATGGGGAAATCGATATACATGTTAGACAGGCGCCCACATGTAGATGACCCTTTTAAAGGGGCATTTAAAGTTAAATTTTTAAACAAATAATTTAAATGTTTGTACAAATTAAATGATGCCAATATGAATGTCAGATGAAAGATAATAATCTCTGTTGTTCCACAAAATCAATTCTCAAAATATTTCATGACCAACAATTTTAAAAATGCTTTTATTTGATACTTCAATATCCATGACTGTTTTAAATAAGTTCGTCAAAAAAAAGTTTCATGCATATCGGAAGGGCAACGTTGAAATGGTCATCTTCTCGTCAATACACACAGAGAAATAAAGTGCCAACCGAATTTAAAAGTGTATATTGATGCTAGCAACTTAAAAATTCAGTTAGTACAACGATATTTACATTAGATTTCTGAATATTTTTGGTGTTGCAACTAAAATTTCGTTGAATTAACCGAGTTTTGTGGTGAAAACTAATGTTAAGTTGTGCCATCCGACTGAAATTCGTAATAATCGAATTTGAGTAGTAGTAAGTGAAATTCAGTTGGAAAATAACTAAATTTTTCTCTGTGTGTAGGAATTCTAGAATGACTCGGTAAAAATTTGTCATCAATTCAAAGTTTTTTGAATGACTTTTCCAAATTCAACTGACTCTGTTTAATTTTGTTACTATATAATGGTACAATGGAAATTAAAACTCAATAATACTATGCGTATAAAATTATATATTAATCATACGCCCTGTTACATAAAAACTACCGCCTTGTCTAAGAAAAATGTACTGCGGTAACAAATTTTAATGAAAAAGAAAATACCTTCAAGTTACTAAATCAAACTAATATGTTTATGTTTAAAATAATGCAACACCAGCCACAAGTTGATCTGGGTATTATGAAGGAAAATAAAAACGCATGTACAAAGTACTAATAAAGTTTATTACATACTTTACCTTACTCAACACATACTACCCCATTTACAATTTAATATTCCCCTAAAGTTGGTATTTAAGTTGAAAAATATAACATAGGAAATTGAGCGTAGTTATTTTACAAATTGGCTTTTTGCAACCGAACAACACACACACTCACATACAGTTCATATGTATCAAAGTATCTGTTCGTTTTGAGTGTGGTGTGATCTATAATACAAAATACTCTCAAAGTCACAGTTAACATTGTTTATGCACATGACCTGCATAAAGTTTGTTTTACCACTTTTTCCTCATTTTTTTTGCAACTGCTACTACTACATCTACATTTAAAATATACCATAAAAACTCTTTATTAACCCATAACATGCGTTTTTACCTTCTCAACTTTTTAGAAATACACGCACACATGCAATTACTCTCATATAAATAAAAAGTGCTGTTGTAATTGTATACACACACATGCACACACAAGTGCCTTCATATAGTACATTTTAAATACAACGTTAACATTTGTTTCGCAATTTTCAATGTTTCCGTTAGTTACACGCTGTCATGTCACTTTCCTGTCGTTTATATCAATGTTACGCACCATCATCACTAGATTTCAAGTATTGTTCATAGTAGTGGTTGTGTACCCAACAAAATCTTTCATTACCACGTAAGTGGTTAAATAATGAAAATAAATATCTTAACACATTATAATTTGGCGTCAGCACTAGTTAATTTTGTTTGACGAAGTCGTTTTTATAAGCAAACAAGCTTACGCGAAACTAATTATTTTATTACATATATAATGTATTTCTATCAATTACTTATTTTTCAATTACACTCAAAAAAAAAAAAAGTTAGTAAAGTCAGCAAAAAAAAATTAGCTGAGTCAGCAAAATTTTAGTCAGAAGGGTGCTTGCAAAAAAATTACTAATGTCAACAAAATATTTTGCTGAAAATTAGCAAGCTGATTTTTTGACACAAAATTAGTAGATTTCGCAAAAGCTTTACTGAGTTGATTTAAAATTACAAAATCCTTGCTAAAAGTTAATAAAACTATTGCTGAATATTAGTAGATTGATAACAACTCAAAAAATTTGTAGAAAAATTATACTTTATTTGCTGAAAATGTTTAAATATTTTTGTTATTCTTTTAAAAATAATTTACTTTCAAAAGCCCACATTGACGAAACGAATTAATTTAATATCTGAAAATATTTAGAAATAATTATATAAACAAATTATATGTCAACTACTTACATCAATGATTGTCTAAGTTTTTCTAGAAACGAAGCAAAACGAAATAACAAAATTACATAAGATTTGTGTCCTTGTCTGCCTGTACGAATATATATTTGTTTGCAATTTGACCACACTTCCTTAATAGTCACTATGATCATTTAATTTACAAATACACATTTAATCTTTATTAAAATTAAATATTTTATTTTGTCTTTAATTTGTTTAATAGAGAATTACTTTGACAACCCGTGACAACAAAAAATTTAAGTTTTTTAACTCGCAATTTATATGTATACAATACACATTATTGGCGTTCCTTTTGTTTTATTATGTATGTAAAAACAGATACAAAAATCTTCCTTTGTTGATTTTTTATATGTCTTACAAGAGTTGTACTTTTTAGTATCATTTTTCTCTTCTTTACTACATCTTGACATGCCGCGACATCTACTTCATTCAGCGTATATTTTTCAATCTGGTTGTCGTCCACACTATTAATGTGGTTATCAGCACAATTTTTTAGCAAAATAAATTAGTAAAACATTAGTAAAATATTAGTTCAAAACAGTTGAGTGCTGAATTAGTATAACTAAAATTTTAGCAAAAAACATAATTTATGCAAAAAATTTACTGAAATATATTATACATGATTTACAACACGTTTTACTAACTTCTCTACTAACTTATATTTTTGAGTGTACAGTGTTATTTAAAAACTTGTAACCACATATCTTTCTAGTTGCTTATAAGTATACTACTAACTATTTATTTTGGTAACCACATACTTTTGGTTTTTTGGTAATGCAGCTGGTAAGCGAGTGAATAAATTTTGTGCGTTTTTTACGCAGCAAATATGTAAAACTAATAACAATAATGAACAAAAGTAATTAGTTGTGATGCCGTGTTACATGCAGTTGTTCTTAATATTACTGCTTATTATAAAGATACTGGTAATGATAGCCCATTACTGAGATTTTGCTGGGTAGTTTATACTAAAATACAGATAAATGCATATACACGTTGCAAACAAAAACAATAACAACAACAGCAACAGCAACAATACATACAACATGTGCTAGCTATCTACACACACTTTATTCTATACCCACTCTCTCACACACACACAAATACAATCTAACATTAGCCATACTATCAGGCTGATAGTGCAACTGTTTCCGCTTCCGTTGCACTTTGTGATGCTTTGAGTCTAATTTTCTGTGTAAATTCAAATTTGATTAGTTGTCGTTATGTCAAGAGTCAAACAACCAACACACTTACAAATACACATAAATATATACGCACACACACACACACATCTGTACACATACAATATCCAAATTATGGTATTTTCCAGGGTAATTCTTTTTTAAAACCTCATTTCTTGTTGTTAAGAATGAAAATTAAAATTTCTTTGTTTTTTTTTGCATTAATGATTGATTAGAAAATTTAGTTTAAGGTTATGCTCTAATACTTTAATGAGTTTAATCTTTACTTTGTTTAACGAGAATTTTAATCAAAAAATAAAACTTTCGATAAATTCAGTATATCTAATAGTTTTTATTGAAGTTAAAACATTTATACACTTACAGTTAGTATATTTTGATACAATTAAATCTTCAATTTTATAAAAATTAATAAAATAATATTAAACTAAATACAATTATCAAATTGTATGCAATTAAATTCGATCAGATACAATTTGATGAATAAATTTTTCGGATTAAATTTTATACAAATTAGTATGGCACCAAACTAAAGAAGACTATTTTTGTTTATGGTGTACTAAAATTTAGGCATTTTTTTACTGATTTTAGCAAATTTCTTTAAAATTACAGTTTACTGAAATTTTACTAAAATTTAGTAGCGGTTACTAATTTTTTCTACTAATTTCATTTTACTACAGTTCAGCAGTCATGTGTTGCTAAAATAACAGCAACATTTTGTTTGTTTTTAGTAGTGTAGATATTTTTAAACTTTCAATTTAAAGTGAGTTTAAAGTCAAACAAAAGTTTAATTGAAATTTTATTTCAATAATTTTGTCTGTGTAAGTGGATCAAATTTATAAGAAACTAAAATAAAATCAAAGAAAAATGGATACCGTTACTGCTAAATTTAGTAACCGATATATTTCAAAACCGTAACACAAATAAAGTTCAAAATTATGCCGGTACGAAAACCGTAGGCGATATTCATTTCTGTTGGCATCTTTGGATAGAACAGTAGCTGTGGACGAGTTTTAATGAAATTTTTTCACAAAACTAATTAGTTTAATGAATGAAAATTTTCATAAAATTTGTGGGCGCTGTGGTGTAATGGTTAGCGCGTTGGACTGTTACACAGATGGTCCCGAGTTCGATTCCCGGTGACGGCAACATAAATTTAGAAAAGTAATATGTATGAGTTTTTAATCCCTCATATGTATCGCAGCTCCCACCTTCGGTGTTCCCATAGCACTTAATCCCACCGAAGTAAAATAATGAATCAGGTCTATGAACCAAAAAAGCTTCAATAAGTTCGCCAACTCTACATCAGGTGGTGAGCAACAATTGTTCTAAGACTTATCATCTCGCGCAATTACAGTGTTGCCATGTTTGAAGCCCTTCATCTTTTCCCACCTTTGATCTCTCCACTATTCAATTTCCAAAGAAAGCAACACATTAATAAATAGGAAGAATTTCCTGAGTGTTGCTTCTCTTTTAAAAAAAAAAAAAAAAGTTTCAATGAACAAATTCCTATGACACTTCAAAGATCTAATGCAAAATTTAATTAATATTATGCAGATATTTCTCTCAGTGTGCTAAAATATTGATACAAATTGAAAACTGTAACCGTTTGAAATGCCGTAACCGTTATATTAAAAAAACCGTAAGCGAAATATAGAACTCACTTATACCAAACAAACAAACAAACAAATTTAGAGTCATTATCCGAACAATAAATTTAAAAATATATTATTCTTGATTTTAAATAAACTTTTATTTTTTTTTCTTATTTCAGAATCTCCACAACCCCAATATCAGCAACAATCAAATAAAAATCATCCTAATGGTAGTATAATGACTGGTCTAGGTACCATGTCTCATCATATAAGAGCACCCAGACCCCCCACAAGGACAGCCTCTTCCACAACAACACAATGTGGTTCGGGTGGTAGTAATGGGTCCGGAGGGGGAGGTAGTGGTGGTGGTGGAGGTGTTATAAATATTGGTGGAAATTCTAGTTTAATTGATCAAACTCCCTCAAATGGTAGCAGCAGTAGTGGTGTTAGTAGTGCACCCTCATCTAAAGGTCATTCCCATCATCATGGTCATACGCATTCTCATAATGCAACAGCGGTTGATAATATTGGTATGACGGCCACATCATCATCAACGGGTGGAGCGCCACACCTGCAACAGCAAGTGCCACAAGCGGCCATGGATGAGATGCGCGTCTGATAGGTATCGGTGTTCGAACTAGATTTATAGTCTTCTTGGTAAGTAAAAAAATGTTTAATTAACCCATTTTGCACTTTGGATTGTAAAGAGATATAATAACGCAGTAATAACCAAGTGATAATTTGAGGTCTTAACTATAAAAATAATTTTAAAAAAATGAAAACTAGTGTTCCAGGGTTGCCATATAATTAATTTAAAAAAAAAATTTTGACATTTTTAATCGCCCTTTTTTGAAAAATTATTAGTTTATGATATATGATATATGACATATGATAAGTTTTTTAGGGACGTATGGGAAAAATTTTTCAATGAGAAAAATTTGTTGTGCAGTATGTACTTTTTTTTGTAAAACTAAAAGATCGGAACAAAAACTTTCCGAACTTGTAAAAACTTTAATATTCAAAAAATTACTCCAGCAGATGTTTAATTATTAAGTTTGTGTTTAAATGTTTTACGTTTTATTTATCATGTAAAATGTAAATTTAATTCAACTTAATGTAAAAAGGTACACACTGTAAGCTCTCATTGTTGTTGGTTAAATAATTGTGTAATAATTTTATGTTTTTTTTATCATTAAATAGACGAATCCCTAGAAGAAATCGACATATAAACAACGAAACGTCGGGAAATTTTGAATAAATTTGTGTTATTTATTCAAGTATATGCCTTATTAGCTTGTTAAAAACAACAACAAAAAATACTCCATTTTCTATTCCAGTGTGAAAAATTAGATATTTTCTTCCAACAAACTAAAATATTTGAAAATTGATTTGCCAGTGTTGCCATATTACAATTTCGAAAAATTGCTTAAAAATACCAGTTTTAAAAAAAAAAAATCTCAAAAATCTTAAAAATCCGATAGGTCAAATAAATAACCGCAAGAGGGCTTAATAAATGAACAGAAACTTCCGAAAAAGCTTATTGAGACGCCATTAAATCTTTCTACCAAATCTCATCAAAAAATTTCCACTTGATCGATGAGTGTTTTAAAATGGGTTAAAAAGAAATAAAACATAATTCCTTATATTGAAATAAAATACAAATAACCTTAAGCCATGGATTTTTAGAAAAAAATGTGTCAAAAGGAGATTTTCATTTATTTAGCTTTGCCATTGTACAGTCACGTTTCTAATTAAATACTATTACATGCTAATAGTGAGAATGCCTTTGACTTTGTTCGAGTTGCAAATAAATTATTATAATTCTTTATGATTGTTAAAATTGTCATCATCATCACGTTGACGTTTATAAGCTTCACTACTTTTGTCACATTTAAATGCATAACATTCAACAAAACATAATTAAAAAAAAAACTGGCAAAAAGGGGAACATGTTTTAATGTCATAGTTAGCTGCATAGTACAACACTTAAATAAAAAGTTTGTAAAAAAAGTTTGATATAATTTTTATTAAAAATAAAAATTATGTTTTTTTCGATCTTTAATTGTAAAAAAAATTCTAAAAAAATTTAAAAAAAGAAACATTTTATATCCCACTTTATAGTTATTCTACTAATTTTTAGTACAAAATAATTATTTGTAATTCTTCCTATTCTCTATTAATAAATAACAAATTTTTCACTTATTTTCGTTGCAGACTTTAGCAAAACTTTTTTAAAAAAAATTTAAAACCGAATTCCTGAAATAGATATTTTTTTTATATTTTTTCATAATATTTTGAAGTTGAAAATTTGTATAATCTTAAAAATAAAGTAAAAGTCTAAGGGTATTAAATAAAAATTTTAATTTAACAAAAAATAAACTAATAATTAATTTGTTGAAAATTAGCTGATTTAAACAAATCGATTTCCATTAAGCGGTTTACCAATAGTTTACTAACTTTTACTAATTTTTTCTACTACTTTCACTTTACTAATAATTGCAGACATGTTTTGCTATAATTAGTGAAACGGCCGCTAGTCTATAATTAATAAACTTTTATGTTAATTAACATAATTTTCTATACTGTTACTAGCTTTAAAACACTTTCAGAACTAATTCCTGATATTTTCAAAATTTTTAAATTTTTTAAAATTGCACTCAAAAAAAAAATTTGTATCAAAATTATTAAAACAGTTTCAAATCTAACTTTACTATTATTGTACTAATTTTTAGTATAAAGTTATTTTTTGGTAAACTTTTTTATCTATTTGTATTTTATAAATTACAAAATGTTTTACTAATTTTGGTTGCTAATTTAACTAATTTTTGAAACCCGATTTGCTAATAATATAATTTTTAACATCATTTTTTTTTTAAGCTAAAAATTACTAGATCTAGTACAATAAAAGACATGTTATCATGTTATCCGAGTTCGGTTTTTGTTGGTTGTGTCATATTAAAATATAAAGCTTTGGAATTTAAATTGATGTTTTTTTAAATTTAAAATTAAGGTTTTTTTAATGTCAAATGGAAAATATTAACTTCAATTGATGTTTTCTAAATTTGAAATGAAAAATACTAACTTTAATTATTTTTTTCAGAATTCTGAATGGAAATTCTGAACGTCAAATGAATTTTTTTTTATACACATATACATCAACAAATTTTAATGTAAAAAAGCAAAAACGAAATGTATAGTTTGTCTGTTTTTCCAGCTAGAGACAATTTAAAAATGTTTGTTTTGTGAAATGCTATATTTTCAATAGATGAAAACACAAAGTCCTGCCTTTTAAATTTAATGTAAGTAATATAAATATTAGTCATTGTTTGTATTGCTGTTCGCGTGTTAGTGTGTATTACTCTTTTTCCTTCTCTTCAAGGTTGCCAACTCTACGACACAAAAAATGGCTAGATCTCAAATTAAAAATCGCTAGAAATGCAAAGTTTCCAAAAAAATTTAAAAAGTTTAGTATTTATTAAAAAATTAAGCCACAATTTATAATTATTGAAATGAGATATTTGGGAAATTTTTGAAATTATTTTTTACGAAAAACGTCCAAAATCTTAAAACTTTTATAGTAGTCCATTCATTGAAAATAGTTGCGTAAAAATGTTAAAGCTCAAATTTTTTAAATTATTAATTTTGTTTCCGTTTAGGACTATTTTATTTAATTTTGTAATAATTTAATTTGCTATAATTGTACAAAAAAATAAAGTTGTATTGTTTTTGTTTACTTTTTATTGAGCTTAGAATATTAAACATTGAATATTTTGTTTCAAAATTGGCAAAGAAGAAAAAAAGTTGCAAAATCTGTCATGGAAACGCAGTCTTATTATTTTGTTATGGCTTAATTAAATACAGTAATAATACTTCAGAAATAAAATAAAACGCTACAAGTCTTAAAACACACATGCTCTAAAAAAATAGCTTTAAAAGCTAGAAAGGAAAATTGGCTAAAAATCGCTAGAACGAAAAATAAATGGATAAATCTTGCGGTTAAACGTACTCTAGGGATTTTTTTATAGCTAGATGAAAAAGTCGCTAGATATAACCGGAAAGTAGCTAAAACAAAAGGCTTGCTTCTCTTCTGCATGGGAAGAAATCGATAAAAACAAAAAAATAAATCGCTAAAATTTAAAAAAAACGGCAAAACTTGAAAAATTACAAAATTTAAAGATAACGTCAAAATTAAATTAAAAAAAAAACACAATTAAAAAAATCATCAACATTGAAAAAAATCACTAAAAAATATGAAAAATCTTTTTACAGAATTTAAAAATCCGCTGTAATTAAAAAAATCGTCAAACATAAAAAATTGCTAATATTAGAAAAAATCGCAAAAATTGAAAAACCGCCAAATTAAAAAAAAAATCCGAAATTGAAAAAAAAAATTGACAAAACTAGAAAACGCCAAAATTAGGGAAAATAGGAAAACAATTGTCAAAATTAAAAACTCGCGAAAATTGAAAAAGGCGCAAATTGGAAAAATCGCTAAAATTTAAAAAAGACGCTAATATTTTATAAAATCTCAAAAATTTTAGAAAATTAACAAATCCACTAAATAAATTTTAAATCATCTATATTTTAAAAACACTTTCAATTTTTGTCATTTAATTTTTAATTTCTGCAATTTTTTTAATTTCGTTAAAGTTTTTAGTTTTTGTTGATTTTTTTCTTTTTTATTTAACGATTTATTTTAATTTTATAATAATAATTCTTTAATTTTTGCTATTGTTCTTTGTTTACCGTTATATGTAATTATAGTGATGAAACACTAACAAAATATTATCATACAATTTTCCTCTTCAAACAATTAGGTAAACTCTTAAATTTTACACAATAGGTTATCAGTTATCACACTCTTAAAAACAAGTATAAGTTTTAGAAAAATGTTTAGAAAAAATGGCAAAAATCATTTGTAATTATAGTTATGCAACGCAGTGTATCAACAAAATTTTTGCTATATTTACCATAAATAGAACATTAGAGCTAAATACATATTTCTCAAGAATCACCAACAAATTTTTGCTGAAAATTTGTAGATGGCTGATTTCAGAATTGCAAATTTTTATTCGCATTAAAAAAAAATTTTAAAAGAGACTTTAAAAATTTCCTATTTTTTATGATTTTTTTGTCTACTAATATTTAGAAAATTATTTGCTGATTTTAGCAGATTAATTTATTAATTTCAATTAACTAAAATTTAGCTCAAATATAAATAAATATTTGTAGATTCAATAGCTTTATTTTGGCTATTCTTATTAATATTTAGCAAAAAAAAAATCTGCTTATTTTAGCATTATTTCTTGCAAAGTCAGTTTTAACTAATTTTGAGTTATTTTTATTAAAAAACGTTACTGATTTTTGTTTTTATTAGTGGCTTCAGGTTTATATATGAAAATCTAAAATTTTTAAAGAAAGTGCTTTTCTTGATCCACCCTAATACTGTACCACTTATTTTCTTGGTTATGAGTGCTCCATTTTTAATTTTTGTTTCCTTTTTATAAAATGGAAAAAAATAAAGTGGTGAATAGTGTTAGCATGCAAATTGTAGTGCTATTTCTTATCTTTTTTAATATTTTCATATTTTCATTTTTTTTAGTTGTTGTATAAAATATTCTTGTGTTAGAAATGATGTTTTTATGCAATTTTTCCCCTTCATTTTCTTTCAACTATTCCATTCATTATCTGTTGCGCTTGTATGCACTTGACTAGTTTTATATTCGCATTTCCGTTGGCTTGTCTTAACATTTTCACACAAACACAGAAGATACTTTCGTTTTTATTTGCAACATACACTAACACATACACACATAACTAGAAAAAGAGATGCAAAAAAAAATAAAAATCAGTCAGTCAGTTTTCTTATCAATTGAGTTCACTGACAAGAAATTACAACAATTCTAAATGTTTTGTATTTATGAATGTCTTGTTATATTAGAACAGGGCTGGCAAAACTATGACAAGCGTGGGCAGAGGATTTTCTTTGGCACGCTACATTATCTTGATCATTTTCAAATATCGTACACAGAAAAAATTGCTGTCAAAAAAATTTAAGTAAAACTTTCGTTTGATTTCAAACTCATTTTCAATGAAAAGTTTAATAATATCTATTAAATGTTTAATTGAAAATGAATTTGGTGCACACAAAATTTCAAATTTTTACCAAGAAATTGAAAAAAAATCGATTAAATTAAAAAATTCGCTAATATTTAAAAAAAATTTTAAAATTTAAGAAAAAAAAACGCTTATATTCAAAAAAAAATAATCGACAAATTGAAATTAATCGCTAAAATTGAAAAAAAAAATCACAAAAAATTAAAAACTTCACCGAAATTAAAAAAAATTAACGAAATTAAAAATAAAATGACAAAAATTTAAAGTGTTTCCAAAATAAATTTTATTTAGTCGATTTTTTTCACTTTGTTAATTTTTTAAAATTTTGGCAATTTTATCTAATATTTGCGATTTTCTAATTTTGCATTTAATTTCGACGTTTTAAAATTTGCGCGTTTTTTTCAATTTTAGTGGTTTTTTAATTTTGACAATTGTTTTCCAATTTTTCGCAATTTTGGCGTTTTTTTTTTAATTTTGTAATTTTTTTTAAATTACCGTTTTTTTTTTTAATTTGTCGATTTATTTTTAATTTTTGACAATTTGTTTCAATAACAGCGAATTTTTAAATTTGCATTTAAATTGTCAAGTTTGCCATCATAACAACATCATAATTAACACTAATTGTTAATAAATGTAAGATAAGATGAAAAAAATTTTGTGGGGATCAGCCTCATTCTAATCCAAAGTTTGATCGGGTATATATATCAGCCAACCACAGAAAATCGGTGATGTTAATTGTTTTTTTTTTAAATTAATCGATTATTTTGGCGATTTTTTTTGCAAATTTTAATTAAAATTTGTTTGTAATTGAAAACAATATTCAATTAAATTCTTTACAGATATGATTAAACCTTAATTGAAAATGAAATAAAATTAATTTAGAGAAAAATTTGTCATGATCTAAAACCGAACAAATAAAATCTCACACATAAATTTATAGATCAACGATAAAAATTCACTATTAATTGTTATTTTAATTAATACTACAATTTTCTTAATAGGACCGAATTCAATTAAACTTTTATTTGAATCAACAAATATTTTAATTAAAATTTATTGGAATTTTAGATTTATAGAAGTTTAAATGTTTCGGTGGAAAAATGAACGCCACATAATCGGAGAAACAAAAAAATGAGCAAAAACTTAACAACAAATTTTAAATTCTGCAATGAAATTGTAATTAAAAAGGCCGGAAAAAGCTAAAAAAACAAACAGTGGAAAAATATTTTAAAAAAATTTAAATAAAATTTTTTTTTTTAATTTAGGAAATCATAATAAAAATTTACACGAACGCTCGGAAATCAGAAACCCAAAAAAATGTAGAAAAAATGCTAAAACGACAACTTCTTCTTTTGTGCTGATGAAATTTTTAATAGAGAAATATTTCCGAATTTTGAAAGATTGCACTAGAAAAGGGCTTCAAACAAATGTAATTAAGGTGGCACGTAACACTTTTTTACAACAAAATATGTCTATTTTTGGCACGCAACAAAAAAGATGTTGCCACCCTTGTACTATACAATGTAGAGTAGATTGTTTTTCTCAAATGTTTCTTATATTTATAGAAATTTGAAAAAGTGTTAACTATTTATACAGGCTTATGAGTACGTACTTAATGATGTAGAAATAAAATCAAGGTGAAAGATTTTCTAAGAATTGTATTGTAAGAATATTCTCTTTAATTTATTAATGTGTCCATGAAGTAGGCAGAAAAAGAATAATATTCATTTCAATATTTCTTTTTATAAATCAAATTAAAATTGTATACGAAAATTGCAAGTTTCAGCAAATTTGTTAAAAGCTCGTACAACAGTTTGATCTCTTAGTTTATTGTAAAGTTTACATATTCCAAGAAGTATTATGTATAGTAATCTTAGCGTAGTACAGTGCTATGCTCCAACGGAAATGAGTATTGAAGAAACGAAGGACTCATTCTATGATAAGTTATGCAAAACTATTGATGACATACCCTCAAGTGATTTAAGATTAGTAATCGGAGATTTTAACGCCAAGGTAGGGGACAATAATTCTGGATTAGAACACATAATGGGTAAACACGGCATCGGCAAAATGAATGACAACGGACAACGTCTAACGGAACTATGTGGTATTAAGGAATTGAAAATTGGTGGCACCTTGTTTCCTCATAAAATTTGCCACAAGGTAACATGGATCTCTCCCGATACTAACACTGAGAACCAAATAGATCACATATGTGTGAGTGCTAAATGGAGTAACATGCTATGCGATGTAAGAAATAGGAGAGGTGCAGATATTGCATCACTACCTTCTCACCGGTATAATACGAATAGGCGTGAAAATAACTCGAAACTTTATTAAACCAAACAGAATTCAATACAAGGTAAACAAACTCAAATCTCCTGAACAACGAGATAGATTCATTAATACTATCAATGATCATTTAGGCACTCTAAGCAACGACGATGATATCCAGCAAAGTTGGAATAAATTTAAAACTTCAGTTAATGACTCGTGCCTACGTAACCTTGGAAGATTCTCACATAAAAATGAAGACTTCATATCTGCTCAAACGTGGACTCTCATAGATGATAGATCCAAACTTAGGAATCGGCTAACAGCAAGCAAAAATGCAAATGAAAGAAAAAGTATTAACAACGAATATTGGCTGCTAGATAAGCAAATTAAACGTGCAATTAGAGACGATAGACGAACATATATTGATAATATGGCAACACAAGCGGAAGGGACAGCCGCACTCTCAAATATGAAGGAACTTTTCGCAATAACAAAAAAATGTCAGGTGTAAAAAGCAGGAAAAACTTACCCGTGAAAGATGTAAACTGAATGCTGTTAACAAATGTAGACGACCAACTAAAACGTTGGAAAGAACATTTTGAACACGTCCTCAACACTGAACGTCAAGAAGTTTACCCAACCCATGTCACAAACGTAGTTAATTTAGCAATCAGAACTAATACCCCTACTAAAAAAGAAATAATTGATGCCATTAAGAGTACGAAAAATGGAAAGGCAGCTGGTAGTGATAATATTCCGGCGGAGGTGTTAAAGAGTAACCCTCAACATTTTGCTACTATTCTTCATCCACTTTTTAGTAAGATCTGGTCATCTGAAACTTTCCCAACAGACTGGCTTCAAGGAACAATAGTAAAACTTCACAAAAAAGGCGACGCCTCCGATTGCAATAACTGGAGAGGCATAACAATTCTTTCAGCAGTTATGAAAATCTTCATGAAAGTTATACTTGAACGTATGGTTGGATGTATTGATAATAAACTACGAAGGGAACAAGCAGGATTCCGAGCAGGAAGATCGTGTACTGATCAAATTAACACTCTTAGAATCATAATTAAGCAGTCTATTGAAATGAGATCCCCATTATACACCCTATTTGTTGACTATGAAAAAGCTTTCGATTCGGTCAACAGAGAATGTATTTGGTCTGAATTGCGGAACATAGGTGTGCCAGACAAAATTATATCCATAATACGCAGTAGTTATGAAGGTTTTCATAGCAGTGTCCTTCACTGTGGAAAAATGTCTACACCATTTAAATCTCAAACAGGTGTTAGGCAAGGATGCCTGCTGTCACCCCTTTTGTTTTTGGTTGTTATAGATGCAGTATCAAGGCGTGCAACAGATAATAAACCCCGTGGTATTAGCTGGAACCCAGTAAGCCCCAACGAGAGATTGGAGTCACTTGACTATGCTGATGATAAGTGTGAGCTTGCGCACAGGCGTTCTGATATGCAGGAAAAACTGAAAGATTTAGCAGAAGAGTCGTTAAAAGTCGGTCTGAAGATCAACATTGCCAAAACCAAAGACATGAGAATAAATGCCAACTCTGCTGAACCCATTACTCTTCATGGGAACATAATAGAAAGGGTGCATGAATACCAGTATTTAGGTAGCATGGTCACAGAAGAAGGGGGGTACTGACAAAGATGTTGATTCTCGTATAAGAAAAGCATTAGGAGCCTACACAACTCTGAACAAAGTTTGGAACAATAACATATACAGCGAAGCAACAAAAATTAAAATATTTAAGGCATGCGTTCTTTCAGTTCTTCTGTATGGATGTGAAACGTGGTATACGACTGAATTAATTCAAAACAAACTGCGTGTTTTTGTCAACAGATGTCTGCGTAGGATTTGAGAGTATTTTGGCCGAACAGGATATCCAACCAACAATTATGGTTCCGATCAAACTTTAGAGACGTCAATGTGGAAATACGTAAAAGAAAGTTTGGATGGATTGGGCACACACTACGAAAACCGCCTACAGAAGTATGTTTCCAAGCCCTTGTATACAATCCCCAAGGTTCAAGAAGACGTGGACGGCCAAACTCATCTTGGAGAAGATCTACGTTGAATGAAATCAACAGTGTCTCTGAAAGTAGGAGCTTCAGCAACATCGGTGAACTTCAAGAATTAGCGTCAAGAAGACAAAGATGGAAGTTATTTATAGACAGCCTATGCCCAGTATAGAGGCAGTTCTTTCAACATCAAGAACAAGGCTTATTATTATTATTATGTATAGTAGGATGAGCATTATTTTATTGGAAATGGTTCTAAATAGTAGAAATCGATTTTTTATTTTTTGGAAAACGTTAACATGTGCCGAATGCATTCGACTGAAAATGGTCTATTTTTGAAAAAGGTGTATTTATATAAAAAATTCCCAAAACTCGAAACTTTAAAAAATTAAACTTTTTATTTGTTCATTTAATATACTCAAAATTATTAAGATATAAAATTCTGAGTTCATCGGATATCATTAACCCACTTTAGCCTGAAATCCAAAATGACCCTCGAATTTGATAAAAGTGCAAAAACATGTTCTTTTTTTTTATTTTTTTTTTTTTTTTTTTTTTTTTTTTTTTTATTAATTAATAATCATATAATTACGAATTATATGCTATTACCCTAACCGAGCACTAGCTACTATGGCCTTCGGCGCGTTGTAGCGAAAACAGACCAGTGCCTCTGGTGGGAATCGAACCCACGACCCCCGCACAGATAAGCCAGCACGCTACCAACTAGCCTACCAGGGCGCACAATTTTTTTTTTTTTTTTTTTTTTATTAATTTTAAAGATTTTATGAAATGCCTAATTAGGAGATGTTGATTGATATTTTTATAATTTAAAAGTTGTAATTAAGAAAAATTAATTGAAAAATTCATGCTTATAAGTGGAGCGACTCATTTCCAGGACATTTTATGAAAATTAATAAGTTTGTGAAAGATTTTAATGTTTTCATCAAAGTTTGTATAACTTTCGGAAAAATATCACTTAAATTTGATTTGACTATAATTAGCTTTACTTTTATTTAAAAACCTTTAACCATTACTGGCCTGGGACAAAAAAAGACACATAAAACGTAATTTATATTATGACTACAAGCGTGTAAACGGCAAGACCGATTTCTTCAATGTAAGCGTTGGGACATTTTTTAATGAGTCATGGAAATATTATAATGGGTTTCTTCAATAATAAGGTATATTTTCTCAAAAATCTCAAAACTAAATCTTAAAATTTTGCAAATATTTAGCGCACTACTTGTTGCGTCCACTTGTTTTAGACGAGACTTGAGATTCATCTTGATTGAAAACGCTTTCGTCCAAAAACTTCATGAAATACCAAGCTGTTCCCCCTACTAAAAAATATGTTGAATTGTTCTTTTGAAATTTTCTTAAAACAATTAGATCAGAAGGATTCTTCGTTGTTTTAGTTGCATGGTTTTTATGTTAGTACCTTTAAGTAAGCGCTACACAGAAAAAATTATGGGCCAAAAATATCTAATTAATCGATTGTTTGAATATCAATGGCAATTTGAACAATTTTTTTTATTGATTCAATTAAAAAATTTATTGAATTTTCTAATATACAGTGTTGACAACATGTAAACAACATTTTTAAAAATTTGGCAAACTATTTTTTTTTTATTTTATTTAGATTAAATAATCAAACAAAGGTTTAATATTATCAATATATTATTTAATTTGTAAATAAAAAGAAAAAAGTCGCAAATAATTAATTTTTAATAAGTTGAATAGTTTACCGATTTCAAATACACGCAAAATCTTAGTTATTTCACTAGAGTTTGCAACTCTCTTTTTGTTGAGATATTCGTATACGCACGAAAACTTAAGTTAGTTTCGTGTTTTATCTGTGGTAATAAAAGTGCACATGTGGATTTAAATAAACCTTATCGAAAAAGGACAATTAAACTATTATTTTTGTAAATAATTAAATTTTCAATAAGTTTAAGTGTCATTAAACTATCATTTTAAAGTTGTGTGTGATTTTTTTAAGAAAGCAATTCAATTACAAGAAAAAGTTCAAGACAAGACAAGCAAAACAAAAATTTTGTCTTTACTTTTATTTGTTTTCTTATAATACACTTTTATATTAAAAAGCATTAATTTTATTATAAATAAAATGTCAATTCGATTTACAAACCCACATTTCTTTTTTTATTTAATGGGGGCATATAACAAAAATAAAAAAATACGAGTTTTCAATTAAAACTACCATTGTTTTCTTCTCAAGTTTCAATTAAAGTTTTAATCAATTTAACTAAACTTTTTAATTGAGTTTGGAAAGAAAAACAATAACTCTTTCAATTGATATTATTATTATTTTAATTGGAAGAGTTTTAATAAACTGTCTGCACATTTTTTTAGTTAATACTATCATTTCAGTGGTAGGTGCAAAATCAATTAAAATATTAATTGATTCAATAACATTTTTAATTGAAACCCGTTTTTAGTTTTTTCTGTGTACCACCAGAAATGCATAACTATTTCTACACTGACAAGAACTTTTTCATAAAAGTTCAACAGTTATTTCAAAAGTTAATCGGTAAAGTTGTTTCAATGGAATATACAGTTAAATTACCAAAGAAATATAATTTAAACTTTCTGTCGGTTATTCAATAAAAAAAATACACAGAATAACGAACTTTCGGTTATACTTAAATTATTCAGTTAAAATGTTCTATTTTATATTATATTGAGTATTGAAATAAACGAAAACAATCTATTGTTTTTACCGATTTTGTCAATTAATTTTTTAACAGTTGAAACTAAATTAAAAAATACAATTCTTTTAAACGAAAAGTAAGTAGTCCTTTTTTAACTGATTTTCAATTAATTTAATGTGTATATTCAGTACTCTACGGAAAAAATATTGTATGTTTTTATAAAATTTTTTGTTTTTTTGTTATTTACAAATTTATTTAAAAACAATTTGTTGACACTTTCAGCATTATTTATATGTTTGCATAATTACACACGTTGTGCCTAATATTTGTTTTTTTTTTTTTTTTTTTTTTTTTATTTATTTCAAATTTAAGAACCAAGCCTATAAGGCCAAATATGGTTCAAATACTACTCCATTATCAAAAATTACAAATCAAAAGAAAAAAAAAGTATATATATAAAAAACAATTTCTTAAAACTAAGAAGTTATATAATTAACCTAAATACTAAAAACTAAAGGCCCTAACTAGCTTATAACAGAAATTTACATATAATAAATTATAGTCAGTGATGGAAACCCTCGTAAAAGAACAGGGGGTAAATTAATCAATTAAAGAGCATCAAAATATTGTTTAAGTTTACGCTTAAAGGTGGTATCTGTGAATGCAAATAATTTTAAATCTATGGGAAGGATATTCCACACCCTAGTTATACGTACATGAAAAGATCTTTCATATATAGATGAGGATATACGGTGACATATTATCTGAGGGTTTCTACTTGATCTAGAAAATCTAAAATCATCTCTAATGTACTCAGGACAATTCCGCATAACGACTTTTCGAAAAAGTAACAAAATTCTCAATTTAATAAAATTCTCAAAAGAAAATCCAACAAAGTCCATTACAAAGGGAGACACATGATCCCTTAATCTCAATTTATAAATATATCTAATAATACGGTAAAAAGTAAGATGCAGCCTTCTTAGAACAACACTGTTTGTACCTGAAAATACTTCCATCGCATAAATAATCTGCGACATGAGCAGTGAACTGGCAACATGCTTCCTCACGCGGAGAGGCAAATATAAATCTAATGAATATAACCGTCTAATGGTACTATTAACACGGGAACATATATGATCAATATGTTTTGCAAAACTCAAATTATTATCTATAAAAACGCCTAAACATTTCATTTCAGAAACGAAATTTAGCCCCACATTATCCAACGATATATTTAAGTCATTTGAATCTAAACCAAAACACATTGCCCGAGTTTTACCAAAATTAATATTCAACCCATTCTCCCGCATCCATAGACTGATTTGGCTAAGAAAGTAATCAATGTTGGCTTTCAACACATCTAAAAATTGTCTATCTGATGAAAACAAAATCTGAACATCATCAGCATATAAAAATGTCTCAGTTGAGTTATTATCAAAAATATTAACAAAATCATTCAGGTACATCATAAACAAAATGGGGCCAATTACTGACCCCTGAGGTACACCACTAGTAACCTCCAAGGTCAATGACTCCCTACCATCAACTGACACAAACTGCGATCTATCACGGAGATACGACTGCACCAGCTTACAGGCTGATTTAGAAAAATTATACATACTACATAACTTCAATAAATGGATTGTACACACAATGTGTGTAATTATAAATGAAAAATGCTTATTTATAAATGAAGTTGTGTAATTTTGTATACACAATTGTGTATACGAGCATTTTACACATTTGATGCGTAAATTTAGGCATAATGCTATATATTACATACAAAATTACCTACTTTATAGTAGTAGATTTACAAGAATTTTTTAGAAGGTAGTAATTTATTAAATCCAATTCCTTAAAGACCCAATGAAATCTTAAATACATTTACTATTGTTTTCAAAACAATAGCATTGTATTAGCATTTTCCACCTAAAAGGAAGTGGAAGTGAAAATATCTCAGTCACTACTCATATATACATACATATGCACTTCCCGTACCTATACACATAGAAAAAATTTCTAAAAAACAAGCATAAACAACATTAAATTAAATAAAAACAGCTCTGAAATCAAATTAACGGGGGATGTATCCCAACGCGGACGGTCAGTGAAGAGAAAAAATAAGCAACACCTATATATGTTTTATGGCTTCCCGGTCCCATATTTAGTAGTTAAAATGTGGGGTCAAAAGTGACCCCAATTTTCGTTTTTTGCGTTTTATTCATGTTAGTTTAAAAAATATATATGCAAATTGGATTTCAAATCAAATCAAATATTGAAAAGTTCTCTAACTAAAAAGTTTCAAACAATCTTCAAACCCTTACTTGGGCAGGTATGTTTCTTAACAAATATTTCTTACTTTTGTCTTCTCTATCAAATACCCATTTTTTATTCAGAGTTTGTTGGTCCACGTCGGCGTATCTCAATTGCAAGTTTGTTTTATATTTAATTTAAATACGTTTCTACTTATTTTTAAAATGCAAAAACAAAATCTAAAATGTGAAATATTAACATCAATACGAAAGAGATTATTTTTACTAAAATCATGATTTTTTTTCTCTCAGTGTATAGGTAAATATATATTTAAGCTTTAACTAACAAGCGTAAATGTTAATCAACTGAGCAAAGACGTTGTTGGCCAAACAGCCAACGGAAAAAATGTAAATTTAATTGTATTCACAGGTGTAATAACGGCATGCAAAGTACCCAAGCACTATCAGTAAGTTACACACACATACAAACACATACTGAAACAACGAATGTATTTCAAATACATACAAACTTTTGTACTTACAATGCAAATGAAAAATTTAAGGAAAAAGAACAACAACAAAAATCTCAAATATAATGTAACGAGAGTAATGTTTAGTTAAGATGAAATTAGAGCAATGTAAATGTATAAAAGTGTAGGTGGTCGTGTAGGGTGCAAAAAGATGACCGGATTTAGAGGTATAGACCGATTGGTCAGTTGCCACAGGGCAGTTTTAATAAACTTGATAAGTGACCCAGTGGGTGTTAAAGGTCTAGATGAGTAGATCAGATTACAATTTTCGGAAATTTTAATAAAAACTTCTGAAGCTATTTTTAAAAACACTTTTTTAAGACTTCACAGACTAAAAATAATGTTAACTTAGTTATTTCTCAACAGATTTTTTCTATTTTTTCACAGTTTTCGAAATAAGAATAGTTTAGCTTTTCAAATATACTATAAGAGGAAGTTTAAAAATGTTCTACACTTTGAGACAAAATATTTTCAAAATTTTTTTTTATGACATGAATTAACTTTTTTGTACTTGTTAGCCGATGTTAAAGTTTGCTAAATCCATTAATTTATTTTTAACGGTGCAAAAATGATGGCGGTTTTATGTTTGAAGAAAATTAACAATATTAAAATTACAGTTTTTGCTTAGATTTAAGTAAAGCTTCATCAATTTATAGATCTCATTGTATTTATTACATTTCAAATATTACACCACCAAAAAAAAATATAAAATACACTCAAAATCAATAAATATATGGTTATTGCATTATCGATATCCAGTAAAAACTGTATAAGGTCAACTCAAACAAAAAAAAAATCTGTTTTCCGATTTACCATTTCTGATGTCAATGAAATTCACCATAACTGTCGTACTTTACCCTTTCCATTTTCGAAATATGACGTCATTAAAATTTGCAAACAAATTTAAAATTTTACTAAAGTATCTTGACAAAATGGACTATAACTTTAAAACTATACAAGATACAAAAATTCGTGTTTGGCCTTATTTAGGTTAAAATAAACTCTTTAAATTGATATGCATTGTGTTTTTTTCATGAAAGGGTCAAATTTCCTTTCTAAGGGTCTTAAGTTCAAATGCCCATATCTCGAAATGCGCATTTTTTAAATTCTTAACAAAATATACGCTTATTATTGAAGTCACCTCTACATTTTACAGTGGGATATCTCACAACATTTTTGTAAATAATGCGCCCATTTCTTACTTACTAGTGCGATTGCAATAAAATTTCGAACGGACATAAGTGACGTAAAAAAAGTTTAAGTTTTAATTTTGAACCTTCATCTTAACTAAAAATAGGGAACTTTTTAAATATAAAATTTTCAGTGCTCGCCATTTTTTTGTTTCTAATCCGATTTTTAAAAAATTAACATATTTGTAATCTGCGAGTAGAAATTATGCTAGAAAATATGCTTACATGTGTGGGTTATCTCTAATAGTTCCCGAGATATTCGCATTTGAAAATGTGAAATTAAAAATTTGTTCCGAATCAGGTCCAGTTTATTGCGAATATCGTGACGAAATCGGGGCCAACTTCTTTTTTTAAATAGCAGTTATTTAACTAAATAAACTCTTGATTAAATAAAAAAATAAATGCAATATGTTGTTCCACTCAAAAACTACATTCGTTTAAAGTAGTAATAAAAAAAAATCAAATTTTTGCGATTTTTCCCCGCAAGAAGAACCAACAGTATTTTTCATCCAAATAAATATTTTCTTCTGAACATATAAAATGTGCATATTTATATTTATATATAAAAGCGAGGTGAGTTTAAAAAAATTTTAGATTTTTGTATACTTTTCCCCACCAGCCACTTCTAAAGTTTCCACATTTTTAAGCCAAATATCAACTTTAACCAACTGTTGAAAATTGTGCACGCCTCTAACTGGTAGCGAAGGCGGCTGTAGATACTTATACATATGCCTAATTTATTGGGTAAGTATCTTCCAATTCGCGCTTTAAATGTAGACATGGCAGCAAAAAATGTAAGAAATTGCCGCCCCTGGGGTTGTTTAAGGTTTCAAATCAAACTTTAAGCTTGATATTAAGTCACTTATGCATGTTCCAAATTTCATTGCAATCCAACCACTAAGTAAAAAAATGGCCGAATTATTTCCAAAAATTTTGTTATATAGCCCACTGTGCATTTGTAGAAAAAATCAGGGTGGTATTTCGATTGGTCTCTGAGTTGTAGCCAAAAACATGGTAATAAGTATGTTTTTGCCTTTGTATGTGTACATTTTTACATGTGTGTGTACCGTATTTATACCACATGTCGCTAGATCAACTCATATCAGCTAGGGCGACTCCAATATTTTTATCACGGTTTTGTATCTTGTATAGTTTAAAAGTTATATTCAATTTTGTAACAATACTTTTGTGAAATTTTATCGTTTTTTGCAATTTTCATGGTGTCATATTTCAGAAACTGAAAGGTTCCGGAATCCGAAATGTATGTTTCGTCGATTTCTTGTCTAGTATGACAATTATGGTAAATTTCATTGAAATCGGAGATGGTAAATCGGAAAATGGCATTTTTTTGATTGAGTTGACCAAACAGTTTTTACTGGACAACGATAATTCAGTAACTATATATTTTTTAATTTTTCGTATGTTGGCGCGAAAGTATAACTTATAGCTAACAAAGAAAAACATTCTGACAAATGAAAACCTAACAACTGGTTTGGCCAGGGATGTTAAAATATATTTTGTTTTACCATTTTTGAAATTGTAAACCAAGTTTGAAAGATGGACTGTTTAAACGCATCAGCCCTTGGCCAGCATATCTCATTTAATCTAGTCTGTAGGGTGTTAATATAAAAGTTATATACAACACAATAATAATGGCAAGATCATAAAGTGCACTTTTGTGTAAATTTGAATATTGTTTGCGCTTTTTTTTTTTTTGCATAACCATTCCAAATAAGAGGAAAAGGTGGGGCACTAGTTAACTGGCATTTTTTCTGCGTAAAGTAGTTTTGAATATTATTAAAATAAATCTTGGCTGCAATGTTGCATAAAAGATGCAGGAAACGTACAGTTACGCTATGCTAACATGAAAAAAAAATCCTATAAATGTATGTGTAAGAACGGTTGTATTAGTGTCCAGGTGTGCACTTTGCTAGTGTTTGAAGTATCATAATATACTGGCATGTACACACACACACACACACCCACACAGACACATTACTACATCTGCGAGTATAAATGTGTGTAGGTGAACATGATACAACATTAAACAGACATTGGGCCACATTTTACAAGTTGTTTTAAAACAAATACTTAAACTTGTTTCATGTCCTCCAAACAAAAATGTCCTTTTACTCCACTTTAAAGTAGTCGTCGTCGTCGTTCTAGTTGTCCTTCTCCTTCATTCAACTGCAGCCATTTTTTTTATGTTGGTTTTGGCCTTTTGTTTTTCATTTACTTGTTAAAGTCGTGTTTTGTGTTTTGTGTCATTGGTAAAAGTAAACTTCTTCTTTGTTTTTAGTTCTGAACAAAAATAAAAAACATAAAACTTTTAATTTATTTGGCAAATGTTTTCTGAAGCGTTTGCTGTATATTTATTTTTTTTTCTTTTGCAATTTTTATGAATTCAACAAAAAACTGTTTTAAACATAAGCGCAACAAACACAAAACAAAACTTTAGTTCTTATTTAAGACTTTGTGAAAAACACAAAAAACTAAATTAAAAGTTATAGAGAATAAAAGTATCCCCTCAAGTCCACTCAAATTATATGCAATGAGATGCACCACTAAATTTACAATTTTATAACGAGAACCAAAATTTAATTTTGAAATTATTAATGAAATATTAATAACGATATTTTTATTTCTACACTCAAATAAAAAAGTTAGTAAAGTCAGCAAAAAAATTTGCTGAGTCAGCAAAATTTTAGTCAGGAGGGTGCTTGCAAAAAAATTGCTAATGTCAGCAAAATTAGTAGATTCAGCAAAAGTTTTGCTAAGACTTAGTGGATTAGAAATTAAAAAACCCTTGCTAAACATTAATAAAATTTTTGCTGAATATTAGTAGACTGAAAAAAACTCTAAAAATTTGTAGAAAATTTTTACTTTAGTTTATTTATTTTGCTGAAAATCATAAAACATATTTTTGTGATTCTTCATAAAATAATTTATCTTTCAACTACTTACATCACTTACATAAATAATGCTATCTTTTAAAAGAACGCTAATGCAGCAGAGAATTATAGAAACTTTTAATCTGGTTGTCGTTAACACTATTGATGTGCTAATCAGCACAATTTTTTTAGCAAAATAAATTAGTAAAACATTAGTAAAATATTAGTAAAACATTAGTTCAAAGCAGTTAAGTGCTGACTAAGTATAACTAAAATTTTAGTTTAAGACATAAATAGTATACCTGATTTACAAGATGTTTTACTGACTTATCTACTAACTTATTTTTTGAGTGTATTTCTACTTTTGTTTATGTTAAATTACACATAATGAAAGTGAAAATTATACAAAAAATTCACAAAATTACACATGCAATCAAAAATAATTAATACAAAAAATTACACCGCATGACATAAAAAAAAATAATTAGGTTCTGATCATCAATTCCAATTCCATCCCAAAATTAAAATAAGTTAGTCCACTAAACACTTTGTGAGATGGTCCTATCGAACAATAAAAAAAAAAATCATTGGTGTGGTCTTTAAAAGAGCTAGAAAAGTGTGTAGTAGCACCCCCAATTTTCCTATAACACTTTAAAAGTACCCCTAACATAAGACATTAATGACATTAACACTAGTCTACACAAACAAGTCAAAATTACACGCAATTTGTTTAATTATATATTAAATTAAATTTTGAATAAAAGGGTGTTAGGCAAAATAGTTTAGAAAAAATATATTTTTCGAAAAAATATTGAAGAAAATTAGTTTTAAACTAAAATTTGTATCTATCTCTACCGCTAACTCACTTTTTTCTCTCACTTTCTCTATCCCGTATTAATTACTTAAAAAAAACTTAAGAAGGTATGGCGGTTTCATTACTGGTAACCCAAAAAATAATGATTAACTAAACAAAACAAATATTTTAAATATTTTTTATGTAATTTCCGAAAGAACATTTTTCCATGTTTTAAACAGCATAACCAATTAAATATTAAGTTAAATGCTTCACAAAGCATAAGCAATCAAAAGTGTACTCTTTATTTTATAAGTCTGGTTGTGTTTATTCCCACTTCCATGCCATAGTTAGTGTGGTTGGCAGTGTTTGTGCCAGATTTGACGATTTATCATCATTTTGACGATTTCTACTATCAAAAATAACCTAGCGACTATTTTTACCTTCAAATTACGATTTTTTTAATACATCAAGAAATGAACAAAAACATATTATTTCTATTCTTTTTATCAATTTCTATTCTCTTTATTCAATGTTCTCTTTAATAAAAATATATTATTTTGACGAGATGAGGATTGTGAAGATTTTTTCAAAAATGTTGACGATTTTGAGCACAAAAAACTTGGCAACACTGGTGGTGGGGTATACAAAACTAGTACGGACTATAATTCTCGTCTCCTGTAAAGTCATACTATACATTCATATAAATTTTTGTTGATTTTTAAATGTTTTATATGCAATATGAACTACATATCGCTCATTTACTTCAATAACGTCATAACTCAAAAAATTTGATTTGAGTTTAAAGTTTACAATTTACTCCCATCTTGAGGAAAAAATAACGATATAATTTCTCTTAGAGGTGAGTATACAAGATATCAATACAACTTTTTTACACAATATAATACGTGATATAACGAATAATTCTGCGTCATTAACTCAAAAATCATGTTTTTTGAGTTGTGACGTTCTTGAAGTAAATAAGCGATATGTGTGTGTGTCTGTCTAAATGTACATGTGTATATATGTTTCTCCCCTGCTAAAGAATGAGATTTAACCCTCGGTAGGGTTAAATGGGGGAATGGTAGTTTTTCAAGTAGTAGTCATTTTCTAAAATCATTTCTGACATTAATTAAGTGCTTGGAAAATTTGTTTTTCTGTATAGAAATACTTCAAAATACATATATTGAAAAAACTCTTAAAATATGCATTTCAGGCATGGAACATTTCGTACCAAATTTTAGAACCTAAAAATGTAAAAGAAAAAGAGATTTTAATTTCTATGTAATCTATGATATAAAAAAATATAAAATTTATATTTATTTATACCCAGCAAAATAAAATGGAAGCAATGCTTTAAGAACCTATTTAACTTGACTTCCAAAGCATTAGCATACGCACATTTTTCACTTTAATAGAAGTTATTGTTAACAACTGCCAAAAATGTTAAATTAAAGTTATTTTAAACAGCATTTGCATCACCATATAAATTAATTGCTATCTAAATTAATAACATCATAAGAAGTACTTTTTTTTATATGGAGGTTGAGGTGTTAAGTGGTTGGATTTGCAATCCGAAGGTTGCGCGATTAGTTCCGGGCCGGGGAGATAATATTTTTTTTAATTTTGTTTTATTTTTTTTTAATTCTAATTAATTTTTTTAGTATTTTTTATTTAATTTAGTTTTTTCTGAGTATTTTAAGAGAATTAAGTAATTTAAAAACGACCAAATAATTAACATCTTGACTTTAATCATAAAGAAATTTTTTTTTAGAAAATTGTTATCCAGAGTGGACAAATAATTATTCGATATAAATCTATTTTTTGTCTTTGCGATGGAACTTTTTGTAAAACTTATTTAAAAATATAAAAAAAAACCTAAAGTTTTATATTTTTTTATTGTTATGTTGATATGAAAATGCAAAGATGTATTTCACTGCTAAAAATTAGTTTATCGAATTTTTCATATTTGTTTCAAGCCTTGAAACTTGTGCAATATTCAAAAAATTAGTTTAAAAAAATTTGATTTTGGCTTCAAAAATCTATTTGAGTTTTTAATTCTATTGTTTCGGATCGCAAAAAATTAGCAAAAACGAAAAATATCGAAGCCAAATTTTGAAAGCTAGTTTATTAACAATAATAATTAATTAGTAAATTAATTAATTAATAACTTTTACTTGATTTAAGTATATCACTTTAATTTGCCTATAGTTTTTACCGACCTCTTTCTCCAAATCTTTAGAAAAAAATACGGGAAACATTAAAAGATCTTACGTTCCAAAGCACACTCGTTTCATTGCAGGCCACTTTTCCCTACCTTTAGTTAAACTACTTCTATAATATTTTTTTTCTCATTGTCATTATCTTATTAAAGACACTTCTCGTCAAATTAATTATTAAAAAAATATTTTAAAATATGCAATGAATTCAAAATTGTTAAATCAGCATTTTTATTATTTCTTAATATTTTTTTTAACCTCATCAAAACTTAAAAATATTTTAAAAATAATTTATATCTCAGTGATACGAAATCACATAATAAAATGTTTAAAAAATCATTATTTTATCTTTTTTATTATATATTTGTGTAGCATATTTTTCTTGTTTTCATAAAAATATATCAATATTTTCAACTTAAGTTCGTTTTAAGTTTGTTGCTTTGCATAATTAACTTTGGTGCAAATGGTAGAGCGGTCTACTTTAATACAGCAGATCGTAACTCAGATTCGTGTGTTCAATACTCGCTGGCACTAAAAGATTTTTTTTTTTAATATTTAAAGAAAATCCCTAAAGTATTCTGCACATTTTTATTAAATAAAAATGTTAATATATATTTGAAAAAGACCTTCCATTAACTATTGAAAAATAGCATTCATGCACTGTTTAAAATGCTATTAAAGAAGTTATATATTCACTCCATCCGCCCAATGACACTACAATGTTAAAATCATTAATGATTCACCTAAATTAGCACCACATCCGAATCAGTAGATGTGGTGTTTTTACTACTTCTTCCTCAGCTCTTATTTTGCTGGGTATATATAAATTTTTTTTTTATATAATGTTTACCGGCAACATATGCAAAATTTTCCTTCTCCAGCTCATTACTATTCACGATCGCACTATAGTAAATAATACACAAATACTGTTTAAAACCAGTTTCACTGTATTGTGTTTTTTAGAATTGCCTGATTTAATCTTTTTTAATCAATATGGCTTTACATTTCGTCAATATGACATTTTTGTATACCCACTTTAGGGCAATATGCCAGCCTTTGGGTTGGGCGCAATTGCCTAACGCTAGAATTTAAGAAAGTAAAATTGACCAAAATATCTTGTATGTCTTTATTAAAAAAACATTTTTGTAATTTTAAAATGGTTTCAAATCTATGCAGATCAATAATGTTTTTATGAGAAAAATTCCTTTTTTTGTCCGTATTATTTAAAAATTAATTTTCCATCCCTGATATATTTACTTTTATTGGTACGAGTATGCAAGCATATATATTTTATAGTATTCTAAAATATTTTACAAATTAAACACTTAACAGTAAATTTTTACTGAAAATCTATGTCATTTCAAATAAAGTAAGTTGATAAAATTGTGTGCTTGAAATACATTTTTAGAAAATGTTAAGTGTTCAATAATACACTCAAAATTTATATATAACTATAAATCCAGTAAAAATCGAATAAAAAAATTAAACTTGGGCATGCCGACTAAATGAAGAGAAATATAAGAGCATCATCTTATGATTGGAATTTCGAATATAACATAGTATGATCCTTATAATTAAAATAATTATCCAAACTGATCATATTATGATCACTGTGGCTGATATTATTATAATTAGGGATCATATTATGATCATTTAGACCATAATATAATAATAACTATTTCCCAATCATAATATGATGCTCTTCAACCAACCCAGTGTACAATTGGAGACCGAAAAGGCTAATAAAAGAATCTGAAATCATATATTTATGAGGGTGTTTTTCTTTGCAAATTAAGCGTCTTTCTGAATGATTCATAATAGCCTTAATGCACATATTATTGGAAACTTCACAATTTTCTGAGTAATTTAAGAGTATTTTATGGTTCATTTTTAGACAGGCCCATAATAGTCAATTATGTTTAATTTATGACTCACTAGGAAAGTCTGTTCATGGGTTCCAGCCGATTGCAATGAAATTTGGAAATATTTAAAAAGAAATTTTTAAAATCCTTCAAAAGGTATATCAAATAACTAAAACCAGTTGATAATAAACACAAAGTAAGATTGAAGCTTAAGCTTTTATATTTTTTTTTTTTCATTTGACACACGGTATTCGATCAGGATACCTTTAAAGGACATCCTGCTAACTGAAAAACGAATAGACGGATTATTATGGAATTTGGCTGAAATAATGTATTTAGTATTATTAATAAAGCGTTTAATTTTCAACTGTATGTATCGAAGTTAAGGTGCGTTTTCGTTGAATTTCGCTTTTTCAGAAGCGTAAATCGCCATATCTTTTTAAGTAAAAGCACGAAAATTTTTTTAATTAAAAGTATATCTAAGTAAGATAAATAAGTTTTGCCTAAACTTACTCCTCTTCGTTCATTAGTTTTCGAGATAACCTCGAAACTTATTTGGCAAATATGAACTAAAGGAGGCAACGAAAAAAAATTGTAAAAGAAATTTTTTTTTATTTTTCTTTCCGAACAAACGAGCAGGGTCGTTAAAATAACGAACCATGGATAACGATTTATTTACAAAATTTTACTGTTTTACTTCAGCCTTAACCCTTTGAAGACGAAGGGTTGATATATATCCGATTTTCACTTTTTGCCATTTTAGGAAAACCTACAGGACGATTTTAACAAAACTTGTTGTGGTCGACAATAGACAGATGTTTTTTTATCGATATCTGTATTTTGCAGCCTAATAGTCTCAGAGCCTTACAAGGTCAACCAATAGTCACAAAATTAGTTTTTTGTTTCTTTGTGACTTTTTTACATTTTAGTTTTTATAATGTTAAAAATTAAGTTTTAAATCAATACAAAACTGGTTATTATTTTCGGATGAGCCATAACTTAAAGCAAAATACAAAATTAGAACTTAGACAAAATCATGAGCCATTAAGGAGCAACAGCCCAGCTTTAGTAATATATTAGTTCTACAGGGGGAGCAGTAAATCGCTAAAAGCAGCACAAAATGTATTTATAGTCATAGGCCCAAGTCTCCACGAAATATTATCAAAAAATCTTCAGCGTTTTAGGTTCGGTCGTCAAACGGTTAATCGTGGTCACATTTGTAATATAGTTTAAACATTTAAAGGCCTAATCGTGATTATTTTAAGGCTTACTAGCCATTTTATTAAGAGTATACTTTTCTGCTAAATTCTGTTTAAATGTAAAGTATATTTTAGGGCATAATCGTAATTGTATTAAAGTTTGATAGTAATTCTATTTAAATTGTGTTTAAATTTAGAGTATATTTCTACGTGGTTATAGTTGAACTCTTAATCGTAACATAATTATGTTAAGTATATTTCCAGAATAAATCATTATTTCTTTAAAGCATATTTTTAGGCTAATAGATTTTTTTTTTATTCTCTAAATTATGTGTTCAGGGCTATTCATGGATATTTATATAACATAAATGTTGTCTTTATCCCAAATTATTTAAAAGATTATTTTTACCGTATAATCTTTAAGATAAGAAGTAAGTTTTTAAACTAGAAAATACCTCATAAAGCTGACAAAACATCAAATAATCAAATATTTGACTTAAAAACTAAAATCATTTTATTAACTTTATGCAAACTTACTAACTAACTAAATACATTAGTTAGTTATTCAACATGTATTGAAGTTCTTAATAAAAATGTTATAGCAAACTTTCAGTAGAAAAAGCCAAAAAAATATAATTTAAATAACTGCAAAAATACAAGATTTTTTATAACTTGTTCAACTACAGCTACGAGTAAGTAATACAAACAATTACAACGACACAACTGCTTTAGGAATTCTAAGACTTTAGACAACTAAAGTCGTCGAATTGCAATAATATTTACTTTCTTCTCATTTACTGATTCAAATAGAAAGGAAGTTTAAGTTACACCAGATACCATGATGTGAAATCTCATAATACATTTCAAAATCCTTAAATTTCTTTTGGCATACACAGAAAAAATTATTCTCAGTAAAATTTCAGTTAAACTTTTATTTGATTTCACACTTACTTTCAATTAAAAGTGTAAATAATATCCATTAAATGCTTAATTAAAAAGCATTAAAAAATTAAAGTAATCGTTCAAATTTTAAAAAAAAAAATCACCAAAATATAAAAAAATCGCCAAAAACTAAAAAAAGAACTACAAAATTAAAAAAATGCCAAAACTGAACAATGTTTTAGAGATATGGAAGTCTGAAATTTTATTAAGGCGATTTTTTAATTTTAATTACTTAATTTTAGCAAATTTTTTTGTTCAGTTCTATCGATTTTTATTAACATTGGGATTTTTTCAATTTTATCGGTTTTTCAAATTTTGGGTGTTTGTTGCAATTTTGATTAAAATTTTATTAGTATCTACTAAAAATTTGTTTAAAATTAAAAACAATATTCAGTTAAATTTTTAATAGATATGATTAAAATCTTAATTGCAAATAAAATCAATTAAATAGTTACAAATTATTTTAGTTGATACCACAATGTCCTTAATACTACCGAATTCGATTAAAATTGTAATTAAATTAGCAAATATTTTAATTGAATTTCGATTTTAGTTTTTTCTGTGTACCAGAATTAACACAACGTAGTCAAACCAGGTATCGGCGTATACAAGTATTATTAAAATGCAAAAATGCAAAACATTGCAGCAGAAATAACAAAAATTGTTCATGACATTCAAACTGTCAACATACTTTAAAAAAAAAAACTTTTATTTTTGTATCATTTTATATTAATTACTACCTTCAGTTACATTACGAACGAAAACTATTTGCTACATAAAATGACAGTCGTCACTATGGCATTTGGAAAACATTAACATTTACAATGTCATCGTCATTTCTATATTCGATATGCATAGAACACGATATGAAAAGCTAAGTTAGACATAATTATCCTTAACTAAAAAGTACGGCTCAATTCAGATAAAATTTAACTAAAAAAAATAAAAGTTATATTTAAAAATTTTAATTTTATTATATTTATTTACAAACAAATTTTTAGTTGAAGCAGTAACACACATATTTTTAATATGGTTAGTTTTTAAATTGTTTACTAGCAAGTGCAAAAGTTTTAAATGAATTTTAAATTTTCAAAATGCATATAAAGTGAGATTTTTACAAAATTTATAAAGTTTTAATGGAGATAGTGGTGATAAGATTAAGATTAAGATTAAAATAACCCAGTAAAATAGTAAAATCCAAATTGCAGTACAACTTATACTGTTTCTGCGGGAAATGAAGGGTCGATTGATCGAAAGTGGTAATTCTGTGATATATGATTGGGGGGCACATCACAAAACTGGTGAAACCAAAATTGTGGTGCACTAAAAAGTGTTAATTTTTGTGAAATAACCAATCACGTGACTATAGTTATGGTGACGAAACATTCACTGGTTGGTACCAGATACATTAGGTAACTGGAGAAAAAGTAACATAACATCAAAGTGTACTGAAGTAACTAGGGTCATTGCAGTTGATAGTGGTCATTTAACTGGTTCAAACCCGTTAGTAGTGGATGAAAACATGGCAATTAGTGATAAAGGATCCAGTCCCTTGACTACTACAAAGCCAACATAACACTGAACTAATTTTATCTGTACCGACTATGTGACAGTAGAAATGAAGACGTAATACTCCACTGGTTTAAAAAAGAGAAACCTCAAATCTCTCAGTAGCTGAGAAAAAAGCTTAATTTGATTTTTATATCATTTATTTAAATATTGATTGTTACAATTATAGCTTTTGTCAACTTACTATAATTTTAGCATCGTATTTGCAAATTTACCTTTGGTTTTAAAAAATGTTGCTCATTTTCTGATAGCAGCCTCAATATGGTTACTAGGGCGGGTCGATTTAAAAATCGCTCAACGTTCAAGGAAAATCGTATTCTAGGGATCAAAATAAGAAACTTTGCCGAAGGAAACTTTGCCGAAGGATTTTTCAAAATTTCACCCTACGGGTCAAAAGTCGGGACATCAGAATTCGTTTTAGAGGTATGGTTCCTTCGGCAAAGTTTCTTATTTTGATCCCTAGAATACGATTTTCCTTGAACGTTGAGCGATTTTTTTGCCTCCATACAAATCGATTCGGCCTAATGGTTACCCTTCCGTCCTAACACTATGAAAAAAATATACCCCAACAACAGTGTAAAATTCGTGTAACAATAAATAGGTGTGAGTGCGAAAGGTTAACATACTAGGCTAAGATTAGAATACCTAAAGGTATTTCCTTAATTTAGGTCACTAATGGCGATGTCAGAGAAAATGCTCAAATAATTTCAGTTTAACGTATCAAAGGCCTTACAACTGATTTAAGGCATTTGTTATAGAGTGACTTTGAATTTAAGATTGCGTTTTCATTAAATACTGTCCATTGCTATCATTGCACTCATAGAAATAAACCTGCAAAAATAGCAAAAAAAAAAAGCTATTAAAAATTTGTTAAAAAAACTGGTAAAATTAGAAGATTTTTGTACTAAATGTTAGTAATATAAGAATAGCAAAAATAAATCTGTTGAATTTACAAATATTTAGTTATATTTGAGCTAAATTTTAATTAAATAAAAATAACAAAATAATGTGCTAAAATCAGCAAAAACATTTACTAAATATTAGTAGAGAAAAAAATCATTAAAAAATGTGAAATGTTTAAAGTTTTTTTTTTTGTTTTTTTTTTTGGTTTTTTTTTTAATGCGAATTAAAGTCTGCCCTTGTGAAATCAGGAATCTACAATTTTTTTTAGCAAAAATTTGTGTTGATTTTAGCAAAATAAACTGTTATTTGCATTCTACTAAATTTGAGGTAAATTTAGCAAAAATTTTGTTAATATTACAGTTTTTTGTTTGCTATTTTGAGTGTACAAATAATTAGTAAATTTTTTTAAATTTTATTTTCAATTAACTAAAATTCATATCAAATATAACTAAAATTTTGTAAAGTTAAAAGATTTATTTTTGCTCCTCTTTTTTTTCATATTTAGCAAAAAAATAATGCTAAATTTAACAGTTTTTTCTGCAAGGTAGTTTTTAACTAATGTTTAGTAGCTTTTTCTGCTATTTTTGCAGGTTTATTTCTATGAGTGTATAGCTAAAAGAAATAACTTAGCATTTGATAACCACTTTTTACAGTCCAGTCATAATCATGCTTCTATATAAAAATGTTAAGAGAATAAAGTGCTACTTAATGTAAGAACATGATTAGTACCAAATGACTTCAAATGTTATTCTCCATTGGTGACCAGAGAATTTGGAAAAGGTAGAGAATAAACTCCATCAGCAAAAATGTTCATTTGGCTTACAACACTACCATCTTACCTAGAGTTCGAAAACGCAGTTGGCTTTTACTTAAGTCAAGAGGGCGTACATAAAAACTTCGATTTCATAATTTTAACACATTTTAAAACAGTTTTTTTGTCCAAATTTACACAACATCAGCAATAAAGCTTGTGAATGTTCAAAACAGTTTATGACACAATATACGCTCACCGAATAAAAGCCAAAAGCTTTCGAGATCATCGGAAAGAACTTTTTGATCAAAAGTACATCATTTAAAACCTTAAAAAACGTTAAGTTTGTTTTATTTTGCTTATGCTAATTTTTGCATTATGGCTATTGCTAGACAGTAAACATGGATAGACAACATCAGCACAGGTCGAAATATTCGGAACAGCTTTTGTTGGTTATCATGGAATATTCCTGAAGAGTAACACATACATATTATTTAAATTTTATTTAAATTTGTACCGCAGTTAGTACAACAGGAATGCCAAATGCCAAATTTCAACTTTCAAACTCATCAGATGGATATTGTAGATACCGTATCATTTTTAAATAGCTTTTTGTCACGCCCCTTCTCCCGCAAATTGCAAAATCAAAAATCGGGCTTCGGCATAAACTATTTCGTAGGTTATTATTTCAACTTTCTAGGTCATTGGGGGCTTTAGAAGCAAGCAGACAAAGAATAGTAAAACATAGCGATGTATATCATTATCAATTTTGATAATCTATTTTTTCACGAGATTCAGCCCACCAACCGAAATTAAGATATCAGCCTTCAGATAAATATGTCTAGTGGTTAGTAAAACATATGCTCTAGGTCATCAGGAGGTCATCAGGAGCTTTAGTTACACATAGACAATCAAGAGGAAATTATAGAGATATTTTTTTAGTATTAGAACAAAAGTTGTTATGATATTAATACTTGGTCGATTTTTCCACACTCTTTCGCACACAGACCAAAATTAAGAAATCTCTCTTCAGATAAATCTTTCCCCTGGTTAATACAATATGTACAGCTATGGTTTCAAAATGTTTGAAGGCTCTTTTATGATTCTTTTCAGACTCCTATTGTGCACTGGGAAAGAACAAATAAATTAGAAAACAATTTTTTCCAACAAAAAATATTGGTGATTCCAAATTAAAACCATACACTGAGAGAATTATCTACATGCTAATAATGAATATTTGCATTAAATAAATGAAATTTCAATGCAATTCGGCAATTGAAATTTTTCTGCAAGGATCTTTCTAGCAAAAATGTTGCTGACTTTACTGACTTTTTATTTTGAGTGTAGTTATGATTTCGAAATGTTTGAAGGCTCTTTTATGATTATTTCCGGACTCCTATTGTAAACAGGGAAGAACAAATAAATTAAAAAAAACTGTTTTTTGCAACAAAGATTTCAAACACAGATTTACACACACAGAGAAAAGTTTTGTCATTTGTCAACTGATACAAATAAATATTGGTTTTCACAACAGAATTTTATTTACAACACCCAAAATTATCAGAAATCATATTTGAATGTGGTTGTACAAACTGAATTTATTGGTTGTAGCCACCAAAATACACTTTTCAATTCGGTTGGCACATTATTTTTTTGTGTCTAACTAAATTTAAACCGCATTTCAAATTTAAAAAAAATTTCTATCATTTCCTGTAGTCATTCTCGTTCTTTGTGTCAAAAAATTTAATAACATTTATCTTTTATTTTATAGCTTTACAGATAAATCATCAATGGAAATGTGTGATGAAGAACATTACGAAATTTATAGTCAGCAACTACAACAACAATACACAAATCAACAACTACAACAACAACAACAACAACATAATCATCATCAACAACAGCAGCAACTACCTCATACAAAAAAACGTTTAGAAAAATTAAAAAAATTAACGCTACGAGAAATACAATCACTTGCATTAGAGGGTGGCGATACTGGACGAGGTTATTGCTCATGCGATGAACAGTGGACGGGATCGACATCATCAACTTCGTCACCAACATCTGTGTCATCACCAATACCCACACCACAGTCAGTCACACAACAACCCCAGCTACAGTCACAGCCCCAATGCCAATTACAGTTACAACATTTATTTGAAAATATAGCAACAACATCATCAACACCGTCGGCCTCATCATCAACACCCACTCCCTCACCCTTATCGCCTTTAATAACAAGAACAATAATAATGACAACAACAACAAACACCAACACAGAAATGAACGAAAAGACTTCCGAAAACGGAAGTGAAACAAACGATGCGCCCGGCGGAAGCGGATACAACAGGACAAACAAACAATGCAATGGTTCAGCAGCAATGACAATGACAACATCAAGCCTACTAAAACACCAGCAACAACAACAACAACAGCAGAATGAAAATGAAAAAATAAACATGATGGAACAATTTTATGAAACAACAACAACAACAACTAACTTTGCTAATGTTGTTGCTGCTGCTGCTACTATTGCTACAACTGATAATATCAGCTCAGGTAGCATTAAAACCATAACATTGAGGCGTAATCCCATACAACAACGTCTAAAACAACAACATCATGTACGTTTTTCAGATGAAAAAAATTTCTCTGATTAAAAAAAGTGGACTGTTCTTGTGCATTAAGGGGTTTTTTTTTTCAGTTATTACGGAAGTTTATTTTTATTTTTTTTTTTGTTTCAGTTCGAAACCGACTCAACTCAACTCAACTCAACTAAAAACTATAATATAACATGGATAAACTTTAATTAGCATTTATATTTTATTTATAAATTTTGTTGTTTTACATTTTTGTTATCATTTTTAAACCAACTCTGTAAAATTACTAACATACATATTAATGACGTATAATTATCTAGTTGCGAACACTTAAATATGAAACTTTATTTTCGATTTGTTTTTATACAAATATAATAGACAGAGCGAGAATGAACAAAACAGAACAAAACAAAACAATTACAATAATTGAGAAATAAACATAAAGTTGTGGTAACAAAAAAAAACGTATGAAATATACATACTTTTGAGGAAAATTACTACAAAAAAAAAAAAAAGAAAAGTGGAAAATTAACATTATGTTAAGAGAAGTTTAAAACTACAAAACTTTTTTTTTACAACTTTATTTGCTTTTAATACAAAACTGCATAATCGAACATAAATAAATAAGTAGAAAAAATGTGTAATAATGGAATGTGGCCCTTACTCCTGGTATTTGGGCTATATAAAAAAAAAAGTAACAGGTGAGGTATCACGACCCGAACTCGCAGATTTTAATGAACTTTGAATATGTTGTAAAGAAGAATAAAAGGGACACGTATTTTTTTTTTTAGCTGCCCAATCTCACGTTTAAGAGTTAAAAAGTGGAGTTTAAAATTCTTTTGTTTTGGTATAAAAACTAGTCTGTAATTTATGAAAACTACACACAGAGAAAACTATTGCCATTTGCCAACTGAAATTCGGTTACTACTACTCAAGCTCGGTTACAACAACTAAAGTCGGTTGAGTAATGGGTTTCACAACAAAATTCGGTTAATACAACTGAGTTTTAGTTGCAACAACCAAAATATTCGGAAATCAAATTAAAATATGGTTGTACTAACCGAATTTATTGGTTGTTACCAAAAAAATACACTTTTCAATTCGGTTGTCACTTTATTTCTCTGTGTGTAGATTTATTTGTACACATGGTTAAAGTACTCAAGAAAACAAAAATGCTCATACCCACATTGCCTATATAGTGAACCCAGAGCGGCCACATTTTTGAATTATTTGAAATATACTAGAAAAAAGCATTTCGGGAAAGGTCACAAAAAAAAAACCAAACGACTTCGAATAACGGAAAAAGCTCAGACACCTCCCAGATTAAATTTAATAGGCATTATTATGCATTATTTTTAGCTTAATACACCTCTTCTTCTTCATTTCCGCTTAACTCCCTGTGGAGCATAGGGCCTCAAGAGGTTTTTAAAATACTGTCTAAACAAGAATTACTCCCTCCCAGACACGTGAAGCTTGCCGCCAAAGCGGGAGGATTTGACAAACGTCTGTGACCACCTGGGAGATTATTATTTTCGGTTTGCGTTTTATTCATGTTTTTGTTGACTAGATTGCCAGGATTTCTTCTATGCATGTAAGGACAAAGAAGATCTTAGTGGAGCCTGACACTCCTTTTTGACTAAGAACAGGCGTAGGCTTCCTGGAAGCTTATGGGCGCTACCGTTTACTTTTAATGGTTCTTCCGCTACCATCCCTATTGCACTATCCAGCCATAATAGTGCCGTAATCTGCTTGACCCTATTCCCCGAATATGTCGGGTTGGCCCAAGAACAGATGAAACGTTGTTCACATTTGCTAATATCATAGCGGGTGATATAATATCATTGCCCGGTGTCCTCCTGCCCCGGAGGGTCGGAGGTTGTGAATCTTCTTAGTTAGTTACAAGAGCAAGGATTGGTTCTGGACTTTACCAAGTTAAAGACGATCAGTTCCGTTACCTTGTCTGCCTAACTCTGGACACCTACAATTCCTTAATAAAACACCAGAATTAATGTTACCCACAACACATTTTTTTAATAACAAAAATATTTGAAAGTCTTTAGACATAATTTGTACACCATTGAATGTGTCTTCAAAAAGCCTTTCAGTAGATACCAAACTTGTCTAAAAATACTTTAAATAGAACAAAAGAAACCGAAAAAAACGTAAAATGGGGTAATTTTTGACCCCACTTAGTAACGCCTATACAAGAGATTGGGCAGCTAAAAAAAATACCACGGGTCCCTTAAATCTTTTTTCTATACAACATATCCGTAGTTCATTAAGATCTGCCGGTCCGTGTCGGCTTACATCTCTTGTACCCAGTGTAGCATGTAATTTCTTTTTTCACTACCACTAATGACACCAGCTTACTCTCTGCATTACTTTAACATAAATAATAAGGACTTACTAATAACTAGTTAATGTTCCCATTATTTTAATGCGTACTTATTTTTATCATTATTTTAACTATAAAGTAATGATCAAAAACATTTTTTTAAAACTATTTTTAGACTTATTATTTTTCCAATTCTAGTAAGGACATATCGTCACCTAAAATTCAAAAGGCCGTAGTTACACTTTTTAGTGTTTAACAGGAGAGGAGAGAAAAAAACTACATAAAGCTTAATATCCAAATTTTAAGATTATGCTTAAGAAACAAAGTCGGATTTGATTCTAAGAAAAAAAATCATGGAAGAATAGTAGTTACGGCCTTGTGTACCTGATCTTTCTGAAACCAAAAGACCGCAATTCCAATACAAAAATATGTGCAGAAAAAAATAAAACAAAAGTTTAAGATAAAAAATAATGCTTTTCATAAAAATATAATAAAATAATGCTTAGTCAAATTATACATTTTTTATCTATTTATGTTAAGTACTTTTAAAATATAACGCATTTTAACTATTTTAAGACTTTCGAGAAAAATTGATAAAACTAATTTATTTATTTTCAGAAAATAAAATAAAATACAATTTTTTAAACAAAAAAAAAACAATATAAATTATTACATAAAAGGCAAAAAACAGCACTACACGACTTTGTGGTTATTGGAATATATTGAAATTGCAGTTCCGGTCTTTTGATTTTCCTTTATAAAATCGATATTTAAAATGTAAAGGGTCCGCCAAATAACTTTTTTTTTTTGAAAATGCTATAAAAAAAAAACTACTGAATATTTTCTCAAATTTCTTTTTTTATTTGAAAGTACAATCCTTCCGGTTAATAATGGAAAATAATTTCATTCAAATGGCTGCCTCGGCTGGCCATGCAGTAGCCTACACGAAAAATATTCAGTAGTTTTTTTGTATAGCATTTTCAAAAAAAAAAAAAAGTTATTTGGCGGACCCTTTACAATACAATTTTTTATTAAATAAGTTAAATTATCTCAATCGAAAACATAATATACTCCATTTTTAGTAAACGATTATTTATATACAATTTACAATTTCAGAGCAAAAAATAGCCAAAGTCAAAATTTCGTAAAAGTTAAAAAACAATGTTCTGTTTAGAATAAATTTTAATTTTTAAAAATAGGCAAAGGTCTCTTATTTAAAAATAAATTACGTCTTTGATTTAAGAACTCGCAGGATTCTGGCAGCATGCGTTTACAGGACATCAACTTAATTTGAAAACGGGTAAGGGGATTTTAATAAAATTCGACGTAACGAATTTCATTGTATAAGAGTAAAAAATTATATAAATTTGAATAAAATATCCCAGGAAAAAATTACACATTCCAAAAAGAAGGTTATGCCCACACTTGCTTATATATCTCATTGCCAAATTTAGTAACTACAATACCAAACTCATTCCAATGATAGAGTCAAAAAAGCAAGTAGTATTGTAATCAATTCTTTAAATTTAAACCAGAAAGCATGAACTCAATAACAAAGTAATTATTTACTTAAAAGAAAATAACAATGTTATTAACTTGTATGTTTAACTTTTTGTAATCAAGAGTAATCATAATCTTTTTTTGAATAAAAGGACGTCATTGGAAGTAGTTCCTAATTTTGAAATAAGAAGTTATGCAATTTTAAAGAATTTATTTTATATATTTTTTCAAACAAATTTTGATTTGCATTAAAATAATACTAAAAACAGAAATTGCATGTTGCCTCAATTTTGTTAAACTGTGGTTAGGTAGAAATTAGGGAAGCGCACGTGAGCAGAAAATTGTGAGTGGAAGTTGAAATTACTGACATTATCGTGAGTGAGTGTAAAAAAAATATTTCGAGGGTGATTGTGCGTGAGTCATATCTTTGTTTTTCAATTTTGAATCGTACTTTTTTTTGTAAAATTTATATTTTCGTGGTTTATAGCTCCAAATTATGACAAACCCATTTTATCATAACAATTCGATGTTTCACTTTTTAGGATTTTATTTCCGTATGAGTTTCGGTCGTTATATTTGAGTGACCTAGGAGAATCATCACGTGTGAGTAAAAGTTGAATTTACTTATGGAACTACTTCCTTTTAAGTACTTCTTATTTTTTCTAGTGAACTATTTATTTTTTTTGTGTAAGTACTTCGTAGTATTACAATGGAACTATTTCTTTATTAAAAAATGTATGTAGTTCTTAAAAATATAAAGTAAATAGTTCTTCGGTAAAAAAAAATAATCAATTCTAACGAATCAATTATTTTAGTCTCACGCCCTGTTAAAAGAAACGAGTAGGTAATCTAGTAAGGAATTCGTTCTGCCCAAAATGCTTGATTACAAACCCGCTTACCTTTTTGGAAATCTTTTGCTGGGATGTTAAAGTTAAGGTATTTCTTGAGTTTAACTTAGCAATTTTCGAAAAATCTTTACTTTAACTTTAATTTTATGTGCGATAATGGAGATGGGTATTAAAAGCAAATTTGTTTTTTTTTTTTTATAAAACTTTGAAAATAAACTTTATGATTAAAAATAAAATCGAGCGGTTAAACCGTCTCCAAAAAAAAATTAAGTAATCCATCTATTGGAAGTCATATGTAAAAAGACGACTATCTTTGATGTATAACTTAAAAAAACAATACAACTTTTAGACTGCACCTATTCAACTAAAAATATTATTGATATATGACGACTTTTATAATAATATTGTAAATACTAAATAAGTTTAGTTTAATTCTATAATATAAAAAATTTAGTTGTGAATTTTTAAGTAACTGTCAATGTATAAATTTGATACTAATACTAAGAAATCCAAAAAAAAAAAAAAAAAATAATAATTTTAATTTGAAATATATTAAGACAAATTGGCAAAAAGAAAAATTAAACTTTGCACAATAAAAGTTTAATATAAAAGTTCCATATAAGAATAAATTTTTTTGTAATTATTGAAATTGTTTTAAAGAAAAATTTGTTCAAAATCTTTCTTATCTTGTATAAATATTTGTATATATTATAGTAATAGTTTCCTTAAATTGGCAATTTGTTGAAAATAAACATAAAAATTATTTACATAAATATAAAAAATATTTAAATCTTACTAACCAAATTATTATATAAAAATAGCTAATAGCAAAATTGTTTAAAAAACAAACAAAAAAAAAACAAAACATGTTACAACTAAATTTTCAAATATTTTCTATCATACATATGAGTCATTTCATGTCAAACCGCAGGATTTTTTACATCCCGATTTTTGGTTTGCTTTGAAATTTTGCAGGCGTATTCTTATATCAAAAATATTTGACACATGGCTTGTTTCATTTTTAAACAAGTGAAAAATATTGAATTTTGGACATTATCCCTTCCAAATTTGTTAAAATTTTGCACAAATATTGTGTTTTATGCAACTAAGGTTGATACCACTCACTAGACCCCTTCGTTCGCGAAATATGAAGTGTTAAAAATTTAAAAAATCGCAGCAAAAAAAAATTGTTAAAATTTCTTATAAAGGGTCCGCCTTCTAACGTTTTTTTTTTTTTCAACTAGTGCTTTTTTCGTGAATGGTAACACTTAGCTCATGTCTGATTTGACAGATAATTAGTTTTATCCTTCCGCTGAACGAATATGGTTGTGTATACGCTTGAACAACGCTGGGAAATATTGCGACATTACTTTGAAAATCATGGTAATGTTGCAGAATGAGCAAGGAGTGGCCGTTACAGTCAATGGCGATCGTTATCGGGCCATGTTGAAAAATTGAAGAGGAGGATATTGGCAACATTTGGTTTCAACAGGACGGCGCTACGTGCCACACAGCCGAAGCTACACTCGATGTTTTGCGCCCTGTTTTTGAAGATCGCATTATCAGCCTTAGAGCTGATGTCGTTTGGCCACCTCGGAGCTGCGATTTGACACCGCTGGACTATTATTTGTTAGGTGACGTCAAAGATAAGTGTTACGCCAACAAGCCAGAGACAATTGACGCTTTAAAGGACAATATTCGTGAAGCCATTGGTGAAATACAGCTGCACACAATCGATAATGTGCTTAAAAATTGGACCGATCGTGTAGGCTACTGCATGGCCAGCCGAGGCAGCCATTTGAATGAAATTATTTTCCATTATTAACCGGAAGGATTGTATTTTCAAATAAAACAAGAAATTTGAAAGAATATTCAGTAGTTTTTTTTATAGCATTTTCAAAAAAAAAAAAAGTTATTTGGAGGACCCTTTATAAAACCATATAATGAAAAGTATTCGTGCTACTTGATTCACTGAAGTCATAAATTAAAAATGACAAAATTCCGTTTAAAATGATATGATAAATGATTAATTTTTCAAAAGTTCAAAGCTGAACTTTTCGTGACATAAAGTTCGCTGCCGAATATTTAAAAAAATATATGTCAATACTGTCCGTAATTGGCTTGGTGGAGAATTTATTAACCTATGCCAACTAGTTTAGGTTAGGTCGAAAAGAGGATTCGGAGAAGGGAAAAATGCTTCCCTAATCCGACTCAAGTCCCTGAGGACTTACACTTAAGCCAGAATATCGGCTTGTTGTGCGCTCTAAACAATCGGTCCTATGTCACCTTTCTACCCCAGGAACTCCGTCGCACTGACGAAACTCCTCAACTTCTTCCATCCTATGCCCCTAAGATCCCCCAATGTGGATATTGGGTCACTGGATAGTATTTCGACCCGGATCCCGACAAATGCCGGGCATTCACAGAGATAGTGTTCCAATGTTTCCTCGTCCAACTAAGTGAATGGACAAAATTCAAATATAAATTACTGCTAAGTAGGCATGTTTTTTTTTTTCAAAATACATGTCAATAAAATCATTGACATTATTGTAAATATTCAAAAGTGAGGAAATTCAAAATGAAAGTGATTGAAAAAAACAGTTTAAGAAAAATATCTATGTCATGCTTGGACGGTATCCTAAAACCGAGTTGTAACATCATTTCCTTAAGGAACAAGTACCACGTAGCACTATATATTCCATATTCAGACGGCTTGAAAATGGAGTGGCATCAACCGAGATCAAAAAGAAAGGATGTCTAAAAAATTTACGGCAGCTGAGCTTGCTGAATTGAAAAAAATCGGCGGTTAATCAAATTCGCGTTTAGTGGGCGTTGTGGTGTAATGGTTAGCGCGTTGGACTGTTACACAGATGGTCCAAGGTTCGATCCCCGGCTACGACATCAATGTAAAAAATATATATATGTTTGAGTTGTCTATCCCTCATACATATCACAGCGCCCACCTTCGGTGATCCAATAGCACTTAACCCACCGAAGCAAAATAATGAATCAGGGCTATAAACCAAAAAGCTTCCTCAAGTTCGCCAACTCTCCATCAGGCGGCAAGCAACAACTGTTCCAAAACTTATCATCTCAGGCAATTACAGTAGTGCCATGTCTGAAGCCCATCTTCTTGATCCACCTTTCGTCTCTCCTAAAAAAAAATAGCAACTAGCAAAAACTAACTCCAAATGAAAATGGAACACAATTGAAGGAAGACAGTACCCAAATATAGTGAAAAGCAATTGGCAGAAATACCAATAAAATACAGACAACTGAGAAAAGTTTTTAAATAAATTTGAATAAAGAAAAATACTTTTCTTTTGCTTGGAACAACGGAAGTATTAATTCTAGATTTTATTCTGATGACTTGAAAAAAACTCTCTAGAAGGTACGGTATTCGGCGAAACCGAAGATTGAACTAAAAGTACTAGTGTGGGCAACCATTTCGTCAAATATATATATAATATTATCACAAATATATATATTTAATATTATCACAACTTTATATCCAGGATTCAAAAGCTATGACTGTAAACGCGGATGATTACATTAATAATTGTTTAGTAAAACTAGAAAACTTTATCAGAGATAGAAACTCTAAAGACGACATATAATTTTGGCCAGATTAAGCAAGCTGTCATTATGCCAAAAACGCACAAAAAAATACGGAATGGCTTAACAACAAAAAACATACTTTTTGTACCGAAATACGCAAATCCTCCAAACTTCCCAAAAGCACGTCCAATGGAGGACTTTTGGAGTCTTTTATGCCAAAAAGTATATGAAAATGGTTGAGAAGTCAAATGCACTGAAGAATTGAAGAAAAAATTAAAAAAAGTGTAAAAAAATGTAACAATCATAAAACACACCAAATAGAAGATCGCGGTCTTTTAGCCCTCTACAAAAAAGTGAATTAATAATTTATATTCTACACTGTGTTATAAACAAAAATAATTTTTCAAAAAAAAAAATTTTTTTTTAATTACAAGCGTTTTAAAATTGTCAATTTACTAAATTGGCATAGGTTATAATGACTGTACAAAAATAATCATGCAATGAAAAGTGTTTATGCTATGTGAATCACTGAGTTTTTAAAATAAATATCATAAAATTACCTTTAATATGATATGTCACCTGAATAATTTTTCAAAAGTTCAGAGGTTAACTTTTTGACTCGCAAAAACACACCTTACCAAATAATGACTCCAGTAGTCTAGACTTGAAGGTTTGGACGTATTACCCTTTATATTATAAGTCTCACTTTTTTATATGAAATTTTCCAAAAGTAACGAGTTATGCATTACCGGCAGCCTTACGTAAATATGAATTATAATAGGTTAACTCTAAGCATACAAGGGTATGAATAATAAGTCACTACCAGAAGGGAAAAAAATAATGAGTCTATAAATAGATTTTGACCCAAAAAAAAAGTGTTGTTCTTTTTTTGTAAAAAATTTCATATTTTACAAATATGCATCTTTTTTTCGCATCGAGAGTGGCCAAATTTTAAAAAAAAGGCATTTAGAAAATAAATTGCATTAAAACTGCATTTCGTTTTAACGCTGAAAAAACTTCATTCCGCAGTAAAAGGAGTAGTGGAGTATACCATTCCAGTACAATATAAGTTGTAATAATATTTAATAAAATACAAATAATTAAATTTATATAATTTTTGAATTTTTCTCCTTATTCAAAAAAAAACTAAATCGCGCAGAAAACAGTGAATTTTTTTAAATTAAAAACGTGTATCTTTAAGTTGCTCGATAGAGTTTCTAAATGCAAAATTTAATTGAAATCAAAAGACCGAAGGACAAAAAAAATATACTTTTTTGGTCGGTCTTCAATGAAACGGCCGATATATTTAATGTAATTTATGATATCAAAGTAAAGTATCCAATTTTAACAAACAGGACCGAAGAGTTAAAAAAAGTTTTTGAATTTTTACCAAAAATACATGTCAAATATTTTGGAAATAAGAATACGTTTGCCAAATTTCAAAGCAAACAAAAATCGTGATGGTAAAAATCGTTCGGTTTAACATGGAATGACTCATATATAAAAACAACAACATACATAGTAGTTTAGAAAGAAAACAAAATAAAAATGATTTTAATTTCAATTTAAATTTTATTTTTTATTGTACTATAATAATGTGTTTCTAAATATTCTTGTTTAGATTTTTATCAAATTTATTATAAAAAATGCTCAATTGTTTTATATTGTCTAAATGATATTTTTGAACTAGTTAAAATATGAGAAGAAGAAAAAAAGAAAAACGTAAAAACCAAAATCATACATACGAGTATATATTTAGAAAAATAAGTTATATTAACAAAGTTATAGTTAATAATTAAAAAAAAACAAAAACAAAAAGAAAAAGAAAAAGAAAAAGAAAAACATAAAATGAAATAAATAGTAAAGAAAACGAATACTAAACTAATAAAAATAAAAAAAGTATGTGTTTTCATTATAAAGAGGGGGGGCTCAAAATCGACCTATTAGTTTTGTTTTAGTCGAATTCAAGAAAAAGTTAAATTTTTTTTAACAGTGGTTAAAATCCCCAGCTTTTCAACAATTTTATAATTGAAATTATAATAAATTTAATTTCCTTAATATCTCCCTTAAGTTTGATTCACACGCTATCCACCACTCTACTATTTCCCAGTATTAATAATACGAAATGTAATTTTCAAAAGAGAATTTAAAATTATTTGACAGTTCGTATCACCAATACTGGAAAATAGTACAGTAAAACTCGGTTAAGACGAACTCCGAGGGACCTAAAAAAATTAGTTCGTCTTAAGCGAGGTTCGCATTAAGAGGGGTTTTTTTTTAATGATAAAAAATATTTATTACAACAAAACAAGATTATTTAGATTTTTACATAAATAAAAGATAAAATTAGCATTTCATGCATTCACAATTAAAAATTCAATTAAAGTTCTTCATTTTTTTTTTTAATCTGTTATTTTTTCTGAATAACTGAATTAACGATTTCATTCGTTATAAGTTTTTATATTACCAAAATATGATTATCAGCTTCTTCGGCACACGATTTTGTTCGAATATATTTTTTTTATAGTTATATTAGTTTTTTGTTTTTATATACATCGAGATTATTTTTAAGTTATTTTCAATTTATAACGATCTTTCAACCTCCGTATATTTACAAAAATAAAGCAAATCAAACATATTAGCTAGGTTGATACTAGTATTTCGATCTGGCTAAAGATCTCATCAGAACCCAAAGTTTTAGAAAAGTTAGAGCCTCCATAATTGGCAGAACTTTAACAAAAAACCTATTATTAATCAATTTTGCTCCATTATTGTCTTCTTAGTAATCAAGCACGTGGTTAGGTCTTTTCCTAACAAGCCTCATAGCTTATGTTTATTAAGCTATTGTGTAGCGTTTGTATATTAGGTACTTCCTCCTCTATTTCGACTTCTTCATCACTTGACAAATTTTCAACATCGGGAGGATTAACAATTTCCAATATTTCTTCATCTGATAATGTATGTGACGTCAAAACATTAGCATCTATATCTAGAAAGTCATCCACGGATATAGAATTCATACTAGGTCTATCCCATAAAACGGATAAGGAGTGTACTAAACATGGTAATTTGTATGAAAACGAGTTTTTGGGACTGCTTAAAATAGTTCGTAATAACCGAGGGTTCCTATTAACCGAGTTCGTATTAAAAGATTTATTTTATATGAAAATTGTTGTCAAAACGTCGGACTTTTAAATTAGTTCGTATTAACCTATGGTTCGTCTTAACCGAGGGTTCGTCTTAAACGAGTCTTACTGTATTGCTTTTGAATTTGGTTTTGTGTATAAACCATTTTGTATGTAGTCGAATAATTTATCCACAAATTCGACAACTTTATACTGGTTGAATGCTAAATTTTTTAAATTAACGGATGTTGTATGGAAAAGAACTGCATTATCTACAATAACAGCTACCGCCATCTAAAGCACTTGTAAGGGGTTTTTTGTTCTATGGTTAGCAAAAGTTTGTCAAAGATGGCGCTGTCGGTATTTCCGTTTTAAAGATTGTATTTGATGTTTTGCTACTATCATTTTAGAGGATATTCACATGGTTTCCACATCTGTCCATCCATATCATCCTATTTCCCAGTATCATTGATACGAATTGTCAAATTATTGTCAATTCTATTTTGAAAATTACATTTCGTATTATCAATATCAAAATGGGTGGACAGGGGTGGATAGCGTGTGAAATAAGCTTAAGCCACGTTAACATTATCAAATATGTGTTTATACTTTACTTCAAAGAGTTTTTTTTTATTTTTTTTTTAAAGAGAACCAACACTCAGGAAATTCTTCCTATTAATTACTGTGTTGCTTTCTTTGGAAAGGGGATAGTGGAAAGATGAAAGGTGGTGAAAGATAAATGGCTTCAAACATGGCAACACTGTAATTGCGCGAGATGATAAGTCTTAGAACAGTTGTTGCTAGCCACATGATGTAGAATTGGCGAATTTATTGAAGCTTTTTGTTTCATAGCCCTGATTCATTATTTTACTTCGGTGGGGTTAAGTGCTATGGGAACACCGAAGGTGGGCGCAGCGATACATATAAGTGATAGAAAACTCATGCATATTACTTTTTCTAAATTGATGTTGTCGTCACCGGGAATCGAACCCGGGACCATCTGTGTAACAGTCCAACGCGCTAACCATAACGCGCTAACCATAACCATAAAAGAAAAATCGTTTGATTATTCAGACTGTTATCGACACACAGCTATTTGTTCTTCTAACTATTTATTTTTTCCAGCATTAGTTGATTTTAATCTTGTTTTACTTTTATTTGTGTATAATACAGCACTTGTGTTAACTTTATGAAATATTTCAAAAACTAAAGCTTGTCAAAAATTGAGAGTCGATATTTTTTAATATGTGTTGATATGTTGACATGTGTGTAACGAATTGTGTTCACATACATTATACATTTTCTATTTACAACACATTTCTGACATATGTAACACACTTGTGTGATTATGTGAACGGGCCATTGATGTAAGTAGTTGAAAGATAATTTTGTTTATGTTATATATAATTATTTCTATATATTTTCAGATATTACATTAATTCATGTCGTCAATGTTCGAGTATAAACATTTTTATATTTTGTAACTTATTGTGAATTATTTTTAAAAGAATCACAAATAAATTAACTAAAAAAGTACATTAAAAGTTCTATAATTGTCACCTCCTTTTAATGTCGGTATGCTTAAATTTAAAAAAAAAAATGAATCAGGTAGGTGACACTTATAGAACGTTTAGTGTATAATTTTCTTACATTTTTTTTAGTTTTCTTTAGTCTACTAATATTCAGCAAAAATGCTGTTAACTTTTAGCAAGGATTTTTTAATCAACAAAGTGTTAGCAAAACTAATCTGAATCTTCTAATTTTGCTGACATTAGCAATTTTTTTGCAACTAACTTTAAAAAACAGTAGTTTTTACAACTAGTAGTCCTTTTATGTTCATTGTTATTGTTTTGTTGCTCGTTTTTATGGTTTATGCATTCACAACTAATCTATAGTTGTTTTTGACCATTTCGTTCGTTACTACTATTGTAGTTGTTTTATCAATAGTTAAAAATTACTACATGGTTAGTAATTTTTATGGCAGTCATCGCCTTTTTTACTACATTTGTAGTTATTTATGGTTTATGCATTCACAACTAACCTATAGTTGTTTTTGACCAATTCGTTAGTTCGTTCGTTACTGCTATTGTAGTTGTTTTATCAATAGTTAAAAATAACTACATGGTTAGTAATTTGTAGTCGCCTTTTTGACTACATTTGCAGTCATTTCAACTGTCATTTTAAGTAATGAGTGAAAAAGTGCGTAAAAACACGTAAAGTTGCAGTTTTTAGTAGTATTGAATTCAATTGAATATTCCGGGAATCGTTTTTTGTAATTCAATTTAAGAAACATTTTCTTTTTTGTATTTTCAAATAATTTTGTTAGTTTATTGAAAGCTTTTGCATAAAACTTTATATATATATATATATATATATTTTTATGGAATTTTCAGTAACTTGTTTACTTTACACTTAAAAACAACTACATTTTCAGTTAATTTAAAGTGATCGCTCGTTAACTGCATACATATGCCTGTGTCATTTTCGGTCGATACTACCGACCCTTAACTTTTTAAATTAAAACAGTTTTCCAAATAAAATTTGAAATTTATAAAAATACTAGTTTTTTATTTTGGTTTAAAGTTAAATATAAATTTTAATATATTTTAAATTAGAAATCGTTTAACAAATTAGAAAGTGCATGACAATAACAATATTACATATTACAACGTTTTTGTTTTTATTTGTTGCTATTTACACTGAAATAAATTAGAACAGTTTTTTAAAATCAATTTTAAATATTTTTAAACAAATTTTTACTTTTTGGTAATAACAATGAATGTTTAAAATAATTATTAATTACAATTGTTAAACATATTAAATTGACATTTTTTTTTAAGCATTTTATAAAATTTTTAAACAAAAAATAAATTAAATATTATAAATATAATTGGCCTCAGGGACAAATATGCATAGAAAACATATTTGATTTTGAATTGTACAAAAAGAAAAAAAAAAAAATATTAATAAAATCTCAAGCCCTCTGTTATTGTTGAGCAATTGGGGAGGCCGTATTCACATTTGCAGTTACCACACCTTTGTTTAACTCCTCGGCCGATATAAATTCTATGGCTGCCGAATTGATGCAATAACGTTTGCGTGTAGGCTTGGGACCATCTTCGAATACATGACCCATATGAGCATTACATCTAGCGCAGCGTACCTCTGTGCGTATGCGTTCTGGATGTTTAATTAGTAGTAAAATATTACCCCCTTTAGTTATTAATTTTGCATTTTTTTATTTTTTTGGATTTTTTTTTTGGGTTTTAAGTTTTGCAGATATAAATTTGATTGGAAGTTTTATACAAATTTGTTTTGCACAAGTTAGTTTGTTTGTTTTTTTAGAATTGTTTTTTGACAATAGTTTGTTTTTTAAATGATAGAAAGTATTTTTTTTTTTAATTTTGTTAATATTTGAAGAAATATTTATATAGTTTTTTTTTAACAAAAAAAAAGAACAAATTGCAAAATGATTAAAGGTTTAAATTACAAAAAAAAAAAAAATAGGGAAAAATTATAAATGACAAGAAATTAGAAAGAAAAGATGTCGGGAAAACAAATAAAAATTGAAAAGAGATAATTACAAATGAGACATAAAACATTTAAACATAAAATAAAATTGTTTTTAAATAAAAAATTTAAAGTTTTATGGAAAATTATAAAAAACGATAGATCAATTATATATGATGCATAATTTTTAAGCATTATGAAACACAAACAATTAAAGAGAAATTTAAAGCAGCCAAGTGAATGATAAAGAAATTAAAATGAAATATTGAAAAATGTATTAAATATTATAAATGATTTATAATTGTTATTATGATAATAATGATATACAGCATTATTATAAACAATTTTTTTTGTTTTAATATAGTAAATATATATTTAATTTTGAATATATATTATTTTAGCGTTTTTTGTTTAAAGCCAGTTTTTAAATTAGTTTCATTTTAGAAGCCAAATAAAATGAATGCGATGGTTTATTATTTAATTATTTATTATAAAATTAATTTTGTTGCAGATAGATGGTTTTGTTTATGTATGTTTTTTTTTATATTTTTGATGTTGTTTTTTGTGTTAAACCCCCCAAAAAACAGGCACATTTATTTAAAAAGCAAGAAAAAAAGAAATAGAAAAATATACAAAAAAAATAATTCATTATTTATATTGTCTTTATCATTTCTTTGTATTTATTACTAGTTACTAAAAAATATGCAATAATATTTATTGAAAAAAAAAATATTAGAAAAATGTTAGTAACATATGGAAAAAAAAATAAATTTTAAATATTAAACATTAAACATTTGTAGCGATTCCGGTTCTCTCCTTCACCGTTCACCTCAATTTTCGAATTTGAGTTTTTCTCGTTAGATAATCATTTTGACTATTTTTATTTCTAATTTTTCAATATCTGTTTATTGCAAACTTGGGGTTTTTCCCAGAAATTCCCGGGAATTTCAGTTATTTTAATTTACCGATTCGTCGGAAAAATTTGATTGTGCTGCTGTAGAAGAGAAAACAATAGAAAAAAGTTTTAAATGAAGATTTTAATGCTCTCCATCTCAATCTAACTCAAAACTTTTTAAGAGAAGTTGTCAAAAAAAAACTCAAAATATTGAATATTTGTTTAATATCTTATTTTTACCACAACCAAAAACTAGTAGTTTTTGAAAATTTCTAGTTTTTGTTGAAAAATTTGTACGGAATTTGACAAAAAAAAACTACTAATTTTTGGTTGTAGTATAAATGCAGTATAACGCACTTCTTACTATTTGTCCAACTTTAGTAGAAAGTGAACAAGTATTTTCGGTAACATGCATTGAAAGAATTATCTTTCATGATATTAATGAAACAATTTAATAAAAATTTTTTCGTAGATTCAATGAAGAATTTCATCATATCCAAGAAATTTTTTTAATATTAAGAAATTTTTCATAAACTTTTTTTCATAAAATTTCAGTTTCATAAAAAACTTTTTATTTTATTTTATTTATTTAATATCAATACATCAAATTCATTTGATTTCATAAATTTAATGAAAGTTTTCTTTAGAGCTATGAAATTATTTCACTTATTTTTTTTTTCATAAAATTTCATAATTTCATTAATTTTTATACATTTCAAACTATAGTTTTAAGATTAAATTCTCAAGTTCTAAACATATTTTATAGTGTTTCATTATTTTGATGTAGCCTTTTAATAATTTTGGACTTCAATGAAATTGTTTTAAATACAACACTTTTTATTAATTCAAAACAAACTTACTTTATATTATTTCCCGGGATCCCGGGAACCGAAAAAGTGAACACCATATTGCAAACATGATTAGACAAGAAAAAATATCTAAACTTTTACGGAAGAAAATATAATTAGAATTTTGAGGCGAAAGTTGAAAACGAGAACCCGAATCGCTATGATTGATTGTTTTATATATGGAATTTCTAAAGGATTTTAAAGAAATTAATAAGGGGAAAGTAAACGGAAAGTGATGACCACAAAAATATTAAGATTGGCACCACTGACATAATTTTTCTCTTTTGACTCGCACTTTAATACGTTAGTAGCTCAAATAAAAAAATAACAAAAAAAATAACTGTTAAACAGTAGTTTTTTTTATCAATTTTTACTATTGCTTCAAAATGATTGTAGTAAAAAATGTTCAGTTATTTTTACGACATTCTTGATTAGTTTAACTGCACTTGTTAGTTGTTTTTCAAAAGTTAAGAATAACGGAATGTTTAGTTATTTTTACGGTAATTAATTTTGTCGTCTTTTTAACTGAATTTACAAAATATTAAAAATGTATGTTTATTAAAAATATCCAGCCTTACAATCTTCTCTTTTAAAATTAATATTTTTTGTTAAAATCTATTTTTTTTAAAACAAAGTTTCTGCTTTAACAGTACATTTAAGAAAAAAAAAATCAAATTTAAACCAAAATTTTAAGGCCTGTCAACTCATCTCAAAATAACCAAAGTTTAATGCCTAACCCTAATTATGAATGCCAAATTTATATGGAAATATCTGTGGTTAAAATTAAACTCTGATTATTTTTTGAAAAGTTACTCGCCCTAAGGAATATTTTAAATATTTTGTATGATACGAAATTTAAAAAATAGTCGACTTTTGTGACTTGTTCTCTTTTATTGTAAGGGCATTGTTTTTTTTATTAAAATTTTCTATTTCTTTTGGTATTTCGATATCTGTTAAAGAAAGCATGATTGCTGTTACTTTTTCAACCCTGTTCTTACAACCCAAAAATAATTCAACATCTTGACTTCAATCGTAAATAAAATATAGTAGAAAAATGAAGAAATAATTATTTGAAAAAATCAATTTTTGACCTTTTTCGATGGGACCTTTTTCAAAAAAAAAATTAATTTCTTAAAGTAAAGTTTTAAAACAAAAAAGTTACGAACAACTTTGAGACCATTTTTAGCCCTTAAATATGCAGGAACAGATATTTCTTTCCAATTTGTTACTTTCGTCTCCTCTATCTTATATTCGAATTTCATAAAAATCGGAAGTAAACACTCAACAGAGTTCCCTTGTAAGAATTAATCTATGACTTTCTAAATTGTTTTTCTTTAAAATCCATAAATTCAATATATAATAACAATTTAAGACTTTGATATTTCGTCAGATTATTATTGGTTTGACCCACCTACCATATTTGAAAAAATTGTGTTAGGAATGTATTATTTATAATGTAAATATCCACTTTCCAATTCCAATATCTGAGATATCAACTTTGATTTACCTGCCAATTATGCCTACGAAGATAAATTAGGATTAATTTCTTTATCGTTTTTCTCGATAACGACTTTTGGCTTATGGGTCCAACCAGTAATAAGTTGACGATTTATTTAAAGTTAAATATAGATTAATTAATAAATATGGTTAATTGTAGAGAAAAAAAAATAATAGAAATATAAAAAACACCAATGCAAATTAAATATAAATAAATTAAGAATCAACAATGAAAACGGTTAATTTAATTTTGATATGTCTATTAAGACTTTTAATTTAAAGTATTTGGTTTCACTAGCTTTTTGATATCAAAAATTCAATTTTTTATTTTGCACATCTATAATGAATTTTATATGCTGAGCATGACACCACCAAAATCAAGCGTACGGGTATGGGTATGTATGAAAAATACACAATTAAATGGATTTTAATGACTTTAACCAAAAAATTATAAATGGAATTTACATTATTTGAAGTACAATATGAAAAATAAGCTTAAAAAAAAAATAATGGAAAATTATTGCATTTTTCTTTCTCTCTTTCAAAACAAATTTTCAAACTACAAATATACACAATATTTTAACGTAGATAATAATGTATACGATGTATATCTAGTTATTAAATGAAAATTTAAATAAACTTATTTTTTATTTTGCTGATTTGTACTAGAAGTAGAGGAGGAGGATGATGTTGAGGCATTTTGTTTATTTTGTGAAGTTGATCCAGCCTGTTGGTGGGTGCTTGACTTTGCAGCAGCAGGCGGCGGTTGTTGTTGGTTATGCGGTTGCGGTATAAAGTCAATAGAAGCAGAATTGATGCAATAACGTAGATATTTCGGTGCCGGACCATCATCAAATACATGACCCATATGAGCACTACATTTGGAACAACGCACTTCGGTGCGTACCATGCCTAGCATTTTTGAAATGACTACTATTTTATATAATTATTTATTCAAAACATAAAATCAAAAATTGTTTTCAAAAATTTTAGTCAAAACTCAAAAAAAAAAATAAAAATAAACCAAAGTTAAAACAAAAAATATTTTAAAAAATTAATAAAAAATATTACAAACAAATAGTTTTTTGAAAATTGGAAAGTAAAAGAAGAAAAATGTTCAATATTAGATTCGTAATTACATTATTATTTGAATAAAAGTAACATCTAATAATGTTAGTAACACAACACTCAAAAAACACACTAAATAGAATTGGAATAATAAAAACAGTATAAAGTTATAAAAAAAAAGACAGACAATTTTTTCTCTACACAAAGTTTTACACTGTAAAACATTAAACTTTCATATTTTAGGTATAGGGATATTATAATAATTATTTGAACATTTAACAAGATCAGTTATTTGAAGCTTAAGAAACGGTTTAAAGACAAAAACACATTTAACTTTTAAAAAAAAAATCTAGTAAAACATTTTGCAAATTATTATTTTTTCTTTTCTTTAAACGAAAATAAAATCATACATTTTCTTTTTAGGGCAAAACAAAATTGAAATAAAATGTTATATAAATTATTATAAAAAGCAGTAAAAAAACTAAAATTGTTCAAACCTTTTTAAAGTAATTGAAATATATACAAGCTTTTAAAAATTATATTTTACAAGCCAATACATACCTGGTATACTAGCATCGCGATGTAAAGTAACTTTGCCCTTATCTAAAACATCATTGAAAGCAGGCCAACCACAACCAGAATCGTATTTTGTATCCGAACTAAATAAGTCCTGATGACAAACTATACATTGATAAACACCTTTTTCATAGTGTTTGTTATAACATCCTTGAAGAAAGAAATTTAAAAATTAATTACTATAATCAGATAAATCAGAATTTATGTGAACTTCAATATTGAACTTCAATATTGCACAATTATTTTTTTGATTATCATTTTTATTACCAAATATAAAATTATAAAAATTATAAAAAATTATAAAAATTATAAAAATTATAAAATTTAAAAATTAATAAAAATTATAAAATTATAAAAATTATAAAAATTTTAAAAAATTATAAAAAGTATAAAAATTATAAAAATTATAAAAATTATAAAAATTATAAAAATTATAAAAAATTATAAAAATTATAAAAATTATAAAAATTATAAAAATTATAAAAATTATAAAAATTATAAAATTATAAAAATTATAAAATTATAAAAATTAGTAAAAATTATAACAAAATTATAAAAATTATAAAAATTATAAAATTATAAAAATTATAAAAATTATAAAAATTATAAAATTATAAAAATTATAAAATTATAAAGTTATAAAAATAACAAAAATTAAAAACCCATAAAATCTATAAACATTTTCAAATTTATAAAAACTACAAAATTTTAATGATTCGCTCGATTATGGTTATAATGCTAAAAATTTCCATGCGTTCTTGACCGCGAATTTTTCGAAAAGTACAATGTTGAAGTTCGCAAAACTAACTTAATTAAAATATTGAAATATTTTTAATACATTGCACATGAGTAAATAAAATAGTTTTACTAATACCCTTTGAAATCGCAAAAAACTCAATCAAATATCTAAAAAAAAACAATTAAAAAAATATTGAATTTTGATCAATTATTGTAGAACTATGTATAAAAGTTAGATGGTGCGAATATGATAAAAATCGAATGCGCTAACCCGCGTACAAAGTTTTCGATTTTTGAAAATTTTTCTGAAACTGCTGTAATAAAAATATGTCTTGCGATACATTACTTTTACTTAATTTTCGCATGCTAAGCACGAAAATTTTGAAATCGGACTAACGGTTTTCGAAAATTTAATTTTTTTTCCTCCATTCTACAAATTTGTTAAAAATTATATTAAATTTTTTTTATTTTTGTACTAGCAAAATAGACAAAACAACTTTTAAGAAAAATTTTAAAAAATCGAAAACATTGGTAGAAGGGCGCCACGATTTAAAGCTATCCGATTTTTCTCAAATTTGCACCAAATAACTTATAGACCTAATAAGAAGAATCTGAACAATAAATTGAAATTTTTCAAAAGAAAAATTAAAATATAAAAATTATAATTTTTCTGTTAATTTAGAGAAAAATTTGTCATGATCTCAAACCGAACAAATAAAATCTCATACAAGAAAACTTTTTTTCATTAAAAAAAAATTACATTTATTTTCGATTATTTAACCTTATTTCTTATTTTTAAATTTTCCTAATTAAATTAAATTAATTTATTTATTTTCCTGAAGGTGCTACAAGAAGGAGTAGCGAAATATTGAAAATAAAAAAACTTTTATATAAAAAACAAACCTTAACTCAAATAATTAGAAAATTTAAAAAAAATTACGCTCTAATGTACAATATTTAAATGAAATTTTCTACACGGATACATTTAGATTTTTATTGTCGAACTGTGATCAAAAACAATAAAAAATATGTGACTTTAAAAGATTTTTCCATGTTTATCTCTTCTTCTGTAAAGTTCTAAAAATGGATTATATACCCTTAATCGTGCGAGGCGTTCATTAATTTTCGAATTAATTTCGAAATGAAATCAATAAAAAATTATAAACATTAAGTCATAGTTTTTAGGATGTAGTTTAAATATGTTTGTTAGTTAAGCGTTAGTTAAACCTAGAATTTTGTATTTCAGATGTGCTTTATATAGGTTTTAATTAAAGTTTAACCCAGTCTGGTTGGCCAGTTAAACTAAAGTTGTCCACAAAAAACAGCTGTTACATAATAATTATTTATGTGATGCTACATTGTAAAATTGCCCTTTCTAGAGCAATTCCAACCCAAGATAAATTTATATAGGTAGTGCTAGTAGAACAACAACTACAACAATACAAAAACAACAGGCATTTTGTTGTTACCTACAGTACACCGAAATGTCAAAATCCAGCAGTTTTGTTGTAGAAAAAAATCGATTAAATTTAATTTTGACATATCGAAGACCAACATACATAAAAAAAGGTAAGAGGAAGATAAACAGCTGGGCTACTAGCACTACACACAAAGAAATAAAGTGCCAACAGAATTGCAAAGTGTATTTTAATGGTAAGAACCTATTAATTTAGTTGGTACAACAATATTTACATTAGATTTCTGAATATTTTGGGAGTTGCAACTCAAATTCTGTTGAATTAACCGAACTTTGTTGTGAAAACTAATGTTAAGTTGTGCCAACCAACTGAAATTCGTAATAACCGAATTTGAGTCGTAGTAAGCGAATTTCCGTTGGCAAATAGCTAAATTTTTCTTTGTGTGTACCTAATATAAATTTATCTTATTCCAACCTTAAGTTAAAAATGTTGTCAAAATTAATGTGGCATCATTGTGTAATTTGACATTTCTTAAACTAGAACTGAAAAACAGTAGGCCCAGTTAAATTCAGTTTAATTTTATTTTGAGATTAACTTAACAGGTCAATAAACTAAGTTTAATTGACATCCCAAAAACTAGGCCTAAGACTTGCTAACTTATTTCAAAATAATTAAAGTTTAGAAATTAACCACAGTTATGAATGTCCAATTTATATGGAAATATCTGTGGTTAAAGTTAAATTCTGGTTATTTTTAGAAAAGTTACTCGTCCTTTATAATATTAAATATTATATTTTGGCATGTGATGAAAAGCAATGGGTTTAGGTTGTAATCAGATTAGTTAAAGAATAAAATTTAAAGGGTGAATAATAATGAAAAGGGGGATTAAAATTATTTTTAATCCCTTCAGTTAAATTTATTCAAATCTTTAATATTTATTTTTAAATTAAACACAGTACGAAACATGCGGAATAGAAATTTCAAAAAAAAAATACATTTAAAAAGTATTGTTTTGCAACACAGACCAGATTATTATATTAAAAATTAAAGAACGTAAAAAAAACATTTTAAATTTACCTGTAAAAGGTCTTTCAGTAGCTGCTTCTTGTGTAACTTGATATTGTAGAGGTGTTAAACGTTTTCTTAATTCCTCCTTATTAACGGGCACTTTTTCTGTTTTATTTTCCATATTATTATGAGAATCTGAAATTGCACAAAATTCACAAAAATTAGTATATACTTTAAAAAAATGTTCCAACTTAGACCTGCTAACTTATCTCAACATAACCAAAGTTTAGGACTTAACCATAGTTATGAATGTCAAATTAATATGAAAATATCTGTGGTTGAAGTTAAACTCTGGTTAGTTAAAGAAAAGTTACTCGCTCTTTTTAAAATTAAAATTAAAAAGACAGTGTCTTGAATTACATTTGCAAAAAGTAAAAATAATACTAAAATATTATAATCGCACAGTTCAGTCAATCGCTTAATTACTTTAAACTTACTGGCGCTCTATAGCTTCCATATGATTATTTGATTTGTGTATTTAATCTTTTAGACGTTAAGATAAGCGTATATAAAATTAAAATGGTAAATAAAAGTTATAATATCATTACAAAACAAAATTAAAGCACATAAAGAGCCGGAATGTTATTTTAGACTAAAGCTTTGTATAGACGGTTGTCAGATCTTACAATATTGTAAGATCTGGCAATGTGCTGGCAATGTACTGACAACGAAACATTTTATTAGCAAAAGGTAAAATGTCAGTTCAGACGATTGTAAGAAAACCTTTCAATTTCATTGTCAGACAATTGTCAAACAATAAGTAAAATAAATAAAAGAGCCGGAATGTTATTTTAGACTAAGAAAATTGTTTTAATATTGTTTATAAGCAACTCTTAGAATTGAGCATGGATTTCCGTTCTATATGAGAAACTTATAAACGATAAATTTTGGCATTTCATTCGTTAGTTTTTAAACAGTGAAGTGACATTTCTTTTTAGTATACAGCTTTTACAGAACGGGAGTAGAGAGCCTGCTTACTTGTCAAAACCTTAGAACTTAGTACTTCATAAATGATAAAATATTTTTATGGAATTAGCAAAGATTTAGTTTAACTAACGATTATTTTTTAGATAAGTTAGTCGCCCGTGTTATTAACAAAAATATAATTAATAACTTAATTGATAAAAAAAAACTATTTATTAGTTTTGATTGTTTTATATAAATAAATTCAGTTCAAACAAAAGTCAATTGCCTTTCAAGATTTCCAAAAAACTAAGAAATGAAATTAGTTGCGTTCACACGGTATGCGAAAAATCACTGATGTGTGACCCCAATTCAGGCATAGATAACCAATCGTTAACATTTTTTAATTTAATTTTCAAATATGTATACAAATTGGCAATTTATCAATTAATACAACACAAACAGTGAATACAGTTTAAATAGCAAACTTTATTTTCCCAATTAGTTAAAATGTTAAAATATTGCTAAAAAAATGTTATATATGTATATATACAGTGGTGTTCAAAACATTTGCAACTGAAATCATGGTTTAGGTAATTATAATTTTTTTGATCAAAAAGATTTGTGGTATAAGTTTTCGTTTTTTTTATTAAATTCAGTTATAGCATATTATTTTACAAAAACAAAAAAATATTCACAACTTCTCAAAAATAAAAAAAAAGTAATTTTAACAAAATAAGTCGATAGTGCAGTGTTCAAAACATTTGCAACTCTTAAAGTAATTAACAGGAAATGCAAACAGTGGTTTTAACGATCAGTATTTTGTAGCGCAGCCATTATTTTTTATAACTTCTGAACACCTCTTAGGCATTGAGGCAATGAGCTTTTTAATATAATCGTCAGAAATTTCATTCCACTGCTTCTCCAACTAGACGAAAAGTTCATCACCATTTCGGAATACTTTATTGCCGATATTCCGTTTTACAATCATCCACATGTTCTTAATCGGGTTGAGATCGGGAGATTGAGCAGGCCACGACATGATATTAATTTCATTTTCCTGCAGCCAAACTTTTACCACCCCCGCCGTGTGTTTCGGGTCGTTGTCGTGCTGGAATGTCCATGAGAGTGGCATTTCCCATTCAGCATACGGAAACATAACTGAACTCAAAAGATCTATATAGATTGTGGCCGTCAATTGGGCCAATCCCATTTCCTGAAAAACACCCCACACCATAATGTTTACACCTCCGTGCTTCTCTGTGGCGGTTGTGTATCTGGGATTAAACTTTTCGCCTCGTGGTCTTCGAACATTAGCTCTTCCATCTGATCTCCGGAGGTTGAATTTAGACTCATCTGACCACAATACATTTTTCCATTGCTGTTGAGTACAGTTCAAATGGGTGCGTGCAAAGTCAAGCCGAGCTTTTCGGTTTTTTTCCGACACAAACGGGTTTTTTGTACATCTATAAATTCTAAGACCATATTCTCGGGCTCTTCTTTTAATGGTGGGAAGACTGGCATCTATTAAAAGTTCAGTTTCAGCTTCTCTTGGAACTGCTTTGGGATATTTCGTAAAAAAATTCTTGATTTTCCGATCTTCTCTTACAGTTGTAATACGGGGTCTTCCACCTTTATGAATTGTGTGGATGTTACCACTATTATTAACAATACGGCAAATCGTTGATTTTGGAACGGAAAACTGTATAAAAATTTCCTTATGGGAAAGTTCATTTTGAAAATCATTTAAAACTTTTGATTTAAAATCAGAATTGTATTTATTTCCTGCCATTTTTTACAAAAATTATTCTTACTATATTTATGCTTCCAACATCTTATTACAACTATTAAAGAACAATAATTAAAATAAATTTGTTTAAAAAATGTAACGGCCTGAATCTCATATTAAAAAGGAATGCGATTACCGTTATATCCTAGCATTTGTTAGTATAAATTGTTTCGTTAAGAGTAAGAATAATGAGAGTTGCAAATGTTTTGAGTACCTGCATTTTGAATACATCTATTATTATTAATTTTTTTGTTATTTTAAATTAACGGAATTAATTTTTTTTATTTGTTTAACATAAAACAATGTATGAAGAATATGTAAAAAATAAATTTTAGTAACTAAGTGTGATTTGAAAAAAATAAATCAATGAAAACAACAAATGCGATCTCAGTTCCAAATGTTTTGACCACTACTGTATATATATGAGGAAGTTCAAAAATGTTCGATAACACATTAACGGTTAATCATTAATCTTTAACGGAGGAAAAATGGCGGTGTATACAAATTGGCAATTTATCAATTAATACAACACAAACAGTGAATACAGTTTAAATAGCAAACTTTATTTTCCCAATTAGTTAAAATATTAAAATACTGCTAAATTTGTTATATATGTATAATATACAGGTGTACACTGTACATATGTTGTATATGGGGAAATATTTTGTGGTTTATAGGAGGTTACACCTCGAGAGCGATATGCTTGAAATTTTCACAGTAGTTTATTACCTGTCCGGAAGGCATAATATGCAATATTTTTTGGATATTTGAAGTGGGAGTGGCACCTCCAATACAACTAAAAATTTCAACTCTTAATATTGAGCGTTTTTTTTTTTGTGCCTAAGCTTAAAACTTGAAAACGGCTCGACCAACTTGGATACTTCCTTTTGCGAGTTTGTTCGTAATTGCTCCGTGAAGCTTTAGGAAAAAAGAAAAATCGAACATTTTAAATGGGCGGGGCACCTCCCATATAACGTAAATTTTTAACTCTTAATATCTGAAGTACTATGAAGAATACTGAAACTTGGCAGGAGCACATAATTAAGTTCATAATTACTATTATGAACTTGACAAAATTTTGCGGGTTTGTACCGGTGGTCATGACACCTCCTATAGTGAAAATGGAAAAACAAAAAATGTTGTGTACCACAGAGCATTGTAATAAAATTTTATTACTAATTTAAATGAATTTGAATTTTTTTTTTTCTTATTTTTCTATTTTGCACTAGGTTAGGTTAGGTCGAAAAGAGGATTCGGAAAAGGGAAATACTTCCCTAAACCGACTCAAGTCCCTGAGGACTTACACTTAAGCCAGAATGTCGGCTTGTTGTGCGCTCTAAACAATCGGTTCTATGTCCTATGTCACCTTACTATCCCAGGAACTCCCGTCGCACTGACGAAACTCCTCAACTTCTTCCAAATTATGCCCCTAAGATCCCCCAATGTGGATATTGGTTCACTGGATAGTATTTCGACCCGGATCCCGGCAAATGCCGGGCATTCACAGAAATAGTGTTTCAAGGTCTCCTCGTCCTCCCCACAGGCCCTGCACACTGCCGAGTCCGCCCTACCAATACGGTGGAGATGGACCCTAAGTGTCGAGTGTCCCGTGAGGATTTCCATCAAAAGACTCAGTTCCTTCCTACTGAGATTCAGAATTTCCCTCGTCTTGTCCGTGTCCGGGTTGCCCCAGATAATACTCGTTGTCCTGCCAACACCCGCATTTTCCCAGATGGACCTATGCATGGTGTCAGCCCAGTCCACCAGCTCCGCCTTGAGAGCTCGAAAAGGTTTAGCGTTCCCCAAAGTGACTAATTCCAGGGAAGATCCTCCCCTAGCCAAATCATTAGCCACTTCGTTCCCCGCTATACTACAGTGTCCCGGCACCCATATAATCTCAATGCGTCCTCGTGAAGAGAAATCGTTAATTTCCCCTTTACACCTGAGTATCGTCATTGATCCCACAGAGTCCGTAGATAAAGCCCGGATAGCCGCTTGGCTATCCGTGAAAATCACAATTTCACCGGTCAAGCCCATGATATTAACCTGCTTAATGCACTCCGTAATCGCGGTGACCTCCGCCTGTAGTAGGGTGTTATGGTCAGGAAGACGGAAGCATTTGCGTACATTGAAGTCAGCGTTACAGAAGCCCAGACACTTTTTCCCATCCAGTTTTGATCCATCCGTGTAAAAGTGGATCCCCGGTTGGTTCCTCAAGAAGGTCCCATTTAACCATGGTTGCCTGTCGGGGATTAACGTGTCACAGAGCGTCGCGACAGACCTCTCTGAAATCCTGTCGCAGTCCCATTCTGGGACGCAATACCCTGGCAATTGGTCCAAAATAGTACGGTGCCCGGTAATATGGCCATTATTGTCCTATTCCCCGGTAGCCCTCAGCCGCATCATAGTCAATGCGGCCTCATTCTATTTTGCACTACGAAGTGTGCAGTGGGTTCGCTAGTTAAATATATTTTATTTATTTATTTATTTATTTATTAATCCATATTGTAATATGTATATTGCTGATTTTATAGTTAATATTTAAGATAAACAAAAGTTTTATTAAATTATTATTTAAAAACATGATAAAAATTAATTTAAACATTTAAATTTCTGTAACATGTTTTCATTTGCTGGGTGCGAGTTAACGAACAAATAAAAAGAGGGCAGATTGAGAGAGACTGAGGTGGATAGATACCCACTGGTGGAGGGTATATAAAAAAAAAGACTAAACAATAAATAAAAGATACAGAATTTAAGTGGGTGGAGCAATAACAATTATAAACAAAACTAATAGAATTAGACACCAAACAATAACTATAAATAGCTTTTTTGAGGCCAATTAAAACCACAAACTTAAAAAAGAAGAAAAAAAACCAACCCATACTAAACTATATACGTTACAATTAAAAATCATAAAACTTACCTGATGAAAAATATCGATATTGTTTTGAAATTATTGGTTGGCCAACAACAACAACTGCTCTAGCCAAAAAGGGAACGTTAGCGGGGGAAGATATGGAGGAGACTAGAACAATTTTAAAGATTTTGCCAAAAGGAACTGAAATTGAATTTATGACCGTACTACGCTGTAGTGCGTAGCGAAAAAGTGAAAGCATTTTATTTGATTTTTTTTTTCTTATACTTTACTCCAGCAGACACTTTATAAATATTAGAAAAACAGAGTAACAAAGCTTAGCAAAAAACAAATAAGATAAAAACCACAAATATGTATATTTAATTACATTACTGACGTCTTGTAATAATGATTATTATCCAATATTTAAGATAGACGAGACTGCAGTCACAAAGTTACACTATACCGTTGTATTGCGAAACAAAACAAACAGTTGGCTAAAGAGAAATTAAAATAAAATATGAGAACTAATGCAGAACTACAAAGAATTAATACATTTTAGTGTTAATCTTAAGTTTGAGAATTCAAAAGTTTTCTTTGTACACAACATTAGTTTTTTTTATTTTATTGATTAATAACACTGTGCTCGAATCGGACAATTTTTTTTTGTAACAAACGGGGCACCCGGTGGGTAAACCTAATTCGAGTACGCTGAATCCTGTGGTGCTAACCGTTTTATTAGGTTAGCTCTTGTTTAAAAGATAATTAAGATTGAAAATTATGGTTCCCTCCCATACAAAGTAAATATTTAATATCATATATCTACAGTACTATAATAGTCTTAGTCTTAGAAATTTGTGCACGTTGATTATTTGATAGTGTTAATAGTCATGGGAAAAATGGGCGTGATCGGACCAGTGGGCGTGTCAGCTCCCATACAAAGTAAATATTTAATATCATATATCTACAGTTCTATAATAGCCAGAGTCTTAGAAATTTGTGCACGTTGATTATATTATGAATAGTCATGGGAAAATGGGGCGGGATCATACCAGTGGGCGTGGCAGCTCCCATACAAAGTGAATATTAAGCTCATATACAAAATTAATATTAATATTAAATATCTAGGGTTCTATATTAGCTATATATCCTTCAAATTTTGTACGAGTCCATCAATTACAAATATTGGTAGTCGAACTGAAAATGGGCGGAATGCGATATTCACTTTTAGGTGACATTTGTTGGAATTTGCAAGAGGAAGATAATGATATAGAAGAATCAGGAAATGAAAATTGAAAAAATCATGAAAAATTTATTTATTAAAAAAAAAAAATTATAAATCACTTTAAAATTGTTGTAGTCAATTAAATTTTGTTGCAAATAGTTTATTGTTGATGTTGTTTCATAAAATGTTCTCAATTTCATACATTTAAAATCAATAAATGGTAAAAAAAACTTAAAAAATTGTTTTTTTTAGGTACTTGGAACCATAATTTTCAATCTTAATTATTTTTTAAACGAGAGCTAACCTAAAAAAACGGTTAGCACCACTGGATTCAGCGTACTCGAATTAGCTTTACCCGCCGGGTGCCCCGCTTGTTACGTTTTTGAACTAGCACAGTGTAATCATATAATTACAAATTATATACTATTACACTAACCGAGCACTAGCTACTATGGCCTTCGGCGCGTTGTAGCGAAAACAGATCAGTGCGCCTGGGGGGAATTGAACCTTCGACCCCCGCACTGATCAGCCAGCACGCTACCAACTAGCCTACCGGTGCCCACAACATTAAAGTTTTCGAGACCCACTGTTACCACATTATTGGTAAAAAAAAAAAAGAATCTGGAATAAGTCGCTTTGAAGCAGAACGATCCTGAAAATCGGAAAAATTCAGCTTGGTAGTATAAAATTGGGATTATAATTGGAATAAATTACTGTAGTCTCCCTATAGAGATAGCCACAAACTACACAGACAGGAATAAGCTGATGAATCCAAAATGGAGTAAAAATATATGTCAAAATTGTAGTGGTATACATACAAAAAATGTTCCATACAATTTATATGGGGGTTTTTTTATATCTATCTCACTCATCAAATCAGCATAATGTAAACAAAACCATACGGTTCAAAATTGCTTTTTTGGCATATGTCATTGCTAATCTGTCTGTGGAGATACACGATCAAAAAAAAGTTACATCGCAAATACAAAATCAGATCTCATTTGATATAGATCGATATTTATTCTTATCCAAATTTATCTCAAAATTGTGGTTTCAAGTAATATCTGCTTAGATCCCCCAAACATATTACTCTATTAAATTATATCAAAATTAATCTCAAAATTGGGGGATGCAATAATATCTAATTTAAGATCCTAATAGATCTCAAAATACCTCATGCGATAAATTTAGTTAGCGGCGAACGTCTTGTAAAAATCAGCGCTAAATGTTGACTCACGATAAATACACAGGTAGAAATTGCACATGGTACAAATAAAATACTCATCGATCAAATCTAGTCCTCAAATTACATGACAATTAAAATAACTCAAAAAATTTATGAATTTTAGAGCCCTCTTATTTTGGAATCAAAAATGATTAAAATGATAATATTTTGTTAGAGGTTTTTCCGTCCTTACACATATTTTTTGTTACACGCATTGTACACTGTTGTTGGGATATATTATAAACCAGTGTGAGGAGAGAAGGTTGAAAATGTTTTGTCAAAAAACACTCTTTTTACAGACGAAAATAAGAGACTTCATAAAAGAATTAAAAATATGAGGTGATATTATCAAAAAATATCAAAAAAAATAATGTGAAATTATCGAAAAAAAAAAAATTCGAAAACTTGCATCCTTAACTAGTGGTTTTATTATTTTTGTAATATTTTTGTGGGCCGAAGGCCGGCTACGGAGAAAAACTTTGCTCAACAAAGTACTAACTTATTTATGGATGAATTTTAAACGAAATCACATAAAAGAAGCTATTTTTTTCAATTAATGCAAGTTACCAACATTAAAAAAATTGCTTTAGTTACAAAAAAAATATATAAAATTTGAAGCCTTAATATATGCGGTATTTTGTAAACTCTTGGATACTATGATGCCTTAAATTAAAGCTTGAAGTCTTGGCTACAATTAAGAGTCATATTATACCTACCTTATATTCGTGAATTTTTTAAATAACTGCATTTTATTAAGAAAAGTGCCAGTTCAAAAACGAAAAATCATGAGTTGACCTGCAATGGGTTAATATTTTTAAATTTTTTTATACCAAATTAAAGGTGTTTGAAAAAAATGATTTATAATGTCACCCATTTTGTTTCGTTCCGACAATGCATGCCAAAGTTAAATAAATATATCGCACACCTAGTTCAAAAGTGACTCAACTCAAAATTTAAATTTTTCGGGTTTATGTGCTTAAACTATGAACACTTGTTTATCTATAAAAAAAAATATCAGTGTATATTGTTGTTGTTAACTGTTTCTAAAAAACAGTTATGTCTTCCTTTATGGTGCAATTGGTATAAAGTTGCAAATATTTTTTTTCAATTTCTGAAAAATTAAAAATTTTGTTATAGCTGATGGCCCTGGCAGCCAGTGCTAATATTGTTTATATATTAGTCTTATATTTATATAAGTTTAATATCATGTAAATAAATAAATAAATAAATAAAAATTTTGAGTTGAGTTACTTTTGAACTAGGTGTGCGATATATTAAATGAAATATCCAAACTTTAGAGGCATATAAATCGGAAAATATAGGCAGGCAAAACCAAATTTTTCGTTTTTTTAGCTGTGTCCCTAAACTAGATTTGTTTCTTTAGCCCCTAACGTTGTACCATAAAATTATCGTGGAACATTAGGTAAACCAATGCCAAAATTAATAAAAAAAAAATATTCAATTCCTTTCCAGCTCTGAAATTATAAAGCAAATGACAACTGTTATAAGACCTTATAAAACGACATGTCAAAACAACGATGTAATAGAATAATGTAAAATTTCAACAAGAAAAACTTAAAAGTAGTTACACGATAGTTTTTTTTTCTAAAAGAAACACTTTGCCAACAAAATAGAAAAGAAAAGAGAAAGCAAATCACATTAATTATACACGTACAAAATTAAAATTCTATATAACAATTCCAATATTTTTTAACGGTATTCTTTCGTATATTATTTAATTTTTTTCATTTCTATTTTTAAAAATGTTTTCCTATTAATTATTAAATTACTTTACATAAAAAAAAAAAACTATCGTTCCGATTTAAAAAGAATAATTGCGTATAAAACACCACTGTCCTTGATTTTCGTACCCCTTCACATTGAGTTTTTTATTCATTAACACATAGAATTTTCTTAAGTTTTTCTTTAAACTCACTTATTTTGTTTATGGTAATTTTAATATTTCTTCAACTATTTGGTTTATCCACCGAGTATAGAAAGCTTTAAATAAGGCAATAAAATTTAATAATTTTCGCACAGCTTTTCTTTCAACCTTTTCGTTTTTCACATTTGCACTAAATTATAATTGTCACAGATTATACACAGATGTGTTTCCAATGACATATGTCAAAACGGTAATCTCGAACCGTATAGGTTTGTTTACATTGCACTGATGTGAAGTGAGAGATAGTTATAGAGAATCTCCACGTATTTGGTATTACACATTTTTTACATATATCTGTCTCTTTTTAGATTGTTGTCCAGTTTCTTTTGTGTTTTTCTTAAATTTTTGCATTTTATTTTGCTCATTTTGTATCCACATTTTTTCCTTTCTCAGCTGGTTCCTATCTGTGTATAATCTGTAATAATTGTGTAGTACGTGAACGAACTAGCTCAATTGTACTACTCACCCAACTGAACGATTTGACCTAGTTCATCATTATTCGCTCTTGTAGTTCACTATTGTATACAACGAAAGCGAACAAATTTTCGTATACATTTTGTATGATACGCTAAATTTTGCCAGCAGCCTAGCGAATTTTTGTATTTTTCATTGTATGGGAAAATATATTCGCCTTTGGTTTTAGTTTTCATTATGGACACTCTCTCAATCGTTCATTTAGAAACGATAAAACAAAATTGTTATAAGAACGATTGAATGAAATTGTCAAAGATCGATTAAACTAGAAGAGCTACCAAAAGCTAGAAATATTCAATCGTAAACGTAACGGGTCAGTTGATTTAACATCTGTATTGGGAAACACATAGTACTGATTACTCGACGTAAACGAGCCGTAACGGGCAATTAGTATCTACACACAAAAAAATCTTTGTCAAGTAGTTAGGAGCACTTCATCTTATAAAGTTGTTTCACATAATTTATTTGTTAAAAATGAACAAAAAAAAAACTTAAAATTTTAATAATATAAATTAAATAAATTGTTAAAAATAATGAAAAATTTGTTTGGCAAAAAATATATTCTTAATGCATTTCGTTTCATTTGGAATTCAAATATTACCTTAAAAAATTTGATACTTGTTGAAACTCCAATTAAAAAGAGAAAAATAACGAGAAAACGCGAACAATGGTGAACTAGATCATATCCTTCAATTGGGTGAGTAGTTCAATTGAACTAGTTCGTTCACGAACTACGCAAAGTGTACAAAACAGCTGATTTTGTAAAGAAAAAAAATATTTAGTAAAAAGATTAGAAAATTTTCCTAATTTTTTAAATAAAAACAACAAAAACTATACAAATGGATCCTAATTTAAGAAATGTAAGCTATTAACTTTAATATAAAATTAAAAATAATTAATGATTTTTATAATTTCTTTAATAAAATAGCTAAAAGATTTTCTAACATTATACAATAAAGTGACGGAATTATGTTTCATACGTTGTGTAGATAATTTTAATGAACGTGATTTAGCGGAACATGAGGTAAACAACAATAGTTTATTCATTTAATAAAGAAAGATTAAAAATTTAATGATATTTCCAGGTAACTTGTGTTAATCGTTGTGTTAATAAATTTGCCCAATTCAATCAGTCGATGATGAAAGTTTATGTTGAAGTTCAAACAGATATTAATACAAAGCGTATGCAAGAATTGGAGAATCTACAAAAACAACAGCAGGAACTGGGAACAACGACTACAACTGCTGATGTTGCAGCTGCAGCCGCTTCAGCCTGGTCATCATCAACACATAATTTAGCAGCATAGTTGGTTAATTCTCTTTATATTATTTTTTTTATTATAATTAAATACTAAATTGTTATTAACAATAGTTTTCGATAGCCCTTAACTATGGAACGTATCTGTTTAGTGGCTCTAATAGGTTTACCAGCGGTAGGCAAAACTACATTTAGCAAAGCCTTAATGAAATTGGAGACATTCCCATTTAATATTTTTCATCTTTGCTATGATAACTTTATAACAATAGATGAGGGAATTGCCCAAAAATATAAAGAGCAACGAGAAAATCTTTTAAAAACTTTGGAAACAATAATACAAGCATTTAAAACTTCTAAAACATTACCCACTTATGCACCTGATTTCAATTCTTATTATAAAAACTTAAACCAAAATGATTTGTTAATAATATGTGATGATAATCATTACTATCATAGCATGCGTTATAGATTATATCAAATGGCCAGACAATACAATTTGGGTTATGGACAAATATATTTTGAATGCAATAATGAATTATCTTTGAAAAATAATAACTTACGTACAGCTACATCAAAAATACCAGAGGAGATTTTTCTACAAATGTCTAAACGTTTAGAACCTCCCAATTGGTCAAGACATAATTGGGAAGAAAATACACTAGTTTTAACTCAAACGCCTTTAAATAGTAATAACTTTTTCTTAGAAATTGTACCATTTATATTAAAATCATTTGAAGTTCCAGTTAAACCTCTGGAACCTATACCAGAAAAATCAATTACTTTACAATCAATAGTTCATGATTTGGATTTGTTATTGAGAAAACGTATAAAACATTTATTGAGCTCTAATGTTGCAACAAATAAAAAAGTTTTAGCAACAGAATTAAACGTAAAAAGAAAAGGCATTCTTAAAGAATTTCAATTAAATATCAATACTAAATTTAATAATGGCCAAGAAAAATATGATATCGATTTAAATAAATATGTTGAAATGTTACAATAGTTTAAGAAAACAACTACAAAACGAGTGCTAACTTTTTACATATAAAATTTTAAATATGTACCCTTATTCTTAAAACACCGAAATAAACGAAATAGCCTTACGGTTAGCCACCATGCCAAAATGACTTGTTTTAAAAATTTCTAAAAACTATTTAATTTCGTTAATGCAAGTCAAACACATTCTGCAAAAAAAAAAAAATCAAAGAGTAGACCTTATTTAATCAAAAAATATATATCAAGAGCTTATATTCAATGCCCTCTAGTTAAGAAACTGATTTATGCCCAAATTCTTAAAGTATGAATGAATCCATCTTCCGCAATATTTGTTAAATATGACTAACTGAATCCTATGTGTTGATAGAGGGTATTGCAATTGAAAATTTAAAATATTTTTTGGTTGATAGAGGGTATTGCACAATAACAAAAATTGTGTAATTTACAAATTTTATTAAAGTTTAAACGTTTTTTTTTTAACATATAACAACTAAATAGCAAAACCATTAAAACTAAGAAAGACAATTCTATTGGACATTGCTACATATCTTACTATTACTTTTTTACTTCATCTGCAGTAAATTATTATAAAAAAAATTCTATTCTATTGGTATAATAGGCTTCAAATATTGTTTACCATCCATTTTTTCTTTTATTCTTTGACATTTATGGTCAGATACAGTAGTATATAATACAGTAGTCTTGTGTTGTAGTTATTTCTTAGCCATATATGGCCCTTTGGGCTCGGTTATTTAATTGAAGAATAATAAATAAAATAAATAAATAAACTCAGGACAACACTAAAAAAAGTTTATCATCGATTGAAAATAACAAAATAAAGGAATTTGAAAAGCAAACAATTAATAAAAGTTTAGTATTTATTATAAAATAAAGAGAAGATATGAAGTTTTCAAATTAAATTATATTGCTCTATGCTGAAATTTGTTAAATTTTTACAGTTGGAAATTATATAGAACAAGAGTGGCAATTTAAAATTGTCTAAATAATAATTCTCGTATAACATTAAATTTATAAGTTTTTTTTACGAAAAATTATCAAGAATAATATTGACGATAATGCTTGTCAAAAATAAGTTTTTTTTAACATTTATTTTTTCGAACAAAAAATTATGTTTTTTTTTCACAAAAACTTTTCATTATGACTAACTTTTCATTATAACTGTAGTTGTCTACCACTACCACATCAATAACGACATCACTCTGTATTTATTTCAAAATTTTACTGATTAAACTGCTTGGCCTTAAACCGATTTAGTGAAGTCCGTCTGTTCAAATGGCGAATACAGCGCGAAAACGCAATAGGAAAGAAATGCTCCTTTTTATCTAGATTGTCGAACATTCTCCCGAGTAGTTTGGCATTGAAAATGAGCAAAATCGGTCAAAGGTTGTTATGAGTGAAAATGTGAAGGTACCTCTAAATTTTCCATATAAATTGTTGTTATAGTACAATTTCATATTAGCGTGTGGTTTATTAAATATAACGCAATAATAATTTTCCACCAGACTCTAAGAGCTGAATATTTTAAATATACCTAAAATTTTTATACCATCCCAAAAATATTTTTTCACCAAGATGACATCCGATTTTTGATTTTAAAATCAGGTCTATAATCAATTGGCAACCAGGGTTGCCATGGTAGTCCGAATTTTAAATTATAATTTTGGAGAAATATTTAATATTCTGCCTTGCTATCGCAAAAAGAATTTTTTAATTGACCATTTGTTTATTTTTTTATAATTGTTTACATGAATTTCTAAAGATGGTTAACCCCCTTAAATAAATTGTAAAATTTGGATATACATAGATTATCTATCTTAAATTTGCAATACCACAAATCTATAAATTGCAAAATAAATATGTATCGTCAGTCATGTGTTGTCTTATAAAGAAATAACACAAAATTAATGTTTAATTGATTTTTATTTGGAATACATATAAACTACATATAATAAACATACATACCTAAAATTTATATAGATTCATTTTTTTTTTGTTTTTTATACCAATAAATGAGTTAATACATTTATTTTTTATATTTTCTAAAAACTAGTTTTTTAAAATACACGCGATGAGAACAACTACAAAATACCTTAACTTTAGAAATATTGTATCTGGTAGTTGTTTTAAAAGTGGGTTTTATAAAACTGAATAAAATTCTGTTTATACTATTTTAGAAATGTTTGTTTTAATGTTTTTTTTTTTCATATATAAATTATGTAAATATTTGAGTATTTATGAGATTATAATTTGAGTTGAAATATTTTTAAATAAATGTAAATATTGTTTACTTTTTTAATAAAATCTTTTTTGTTTTTGGAATATTGATTTTAAATATTTTGCATTTAGGAGTAAGTGATTTCATTTCTTAACGTTCTTTTTAATTCATAAATTTGAAGAAAAAAAATCAATTCAATTAAAAATTTTACGTTTCAAATGAAATCATACTTATCAGTTATAAAAAATGGCAATGTTTAATTGAGTTTAAAATAAGTCAAAAGAAAAACCAGCTTATTTGTATATTATTGCGCTTTTTAATAAAAAATTCATTTTGCCACAATAAAGGAATTTTCCTTAAAAAGAAATTTGTGTAGTATTTTATAGGATTAGAAAAAAATGCACATTTTCTTTGGCAATTTGTAACAAATAAATTTTGCACGTTTTTTTTTTTTTTTTTTTTTTTTTTGTCTGCAAGAGAATAGTCCATATTTTATACTTTTTTCAAAAGTTATTCAAGTGATGTAAAAAAAAACAGAGAGGAAGATCTGGAAAACTTCGAAGAGACCTTAGATCTTAAAATATACTTATAGAATATAAATTTGTATATTATATAAAAATGTTAATTAAAATTCAATAGAATACAACTAAAACTAATTCTGTGAAAATATATGAAAAATTAAAATTGTTAAAAATTTTTGAGTTGTCTTTTAGAAATGAAAATTTTAATTTAATATTTTTTTTTGCTGAGCTCTATAATTTTTATCACTATTTTTGTAAAAAGTAATATTGAGCAATGCGGTAAAAAATGCATACGGAAATTCGTCAATTCGTAAAAAATTAAAGTCGGAAAATAAAATTAAAAAATTGTCGACAACACATCACTTTATCTACTATGGATTTCACGCTGACCAACGCGATTTTTGCAAATCTATTTGTCCCTCTAAGGTTTTGGCTAAATAAATAACAAATAATTGTATTAGAGCTATACCTAAAGCTACACCAGCAATCACATAAAGATTTCGTTCTGCCCAAACGCGTACGATTTCAATACAACCACTCGTCCAAATACGTTTACTGGCTGCTGCGACTGAATGTTCTTGTACTCCATAACCACACATAATATTGACCAGACCTGAACTTATATCGGTGGCATTAATGCAACAACTATATGGAACGCCACATTTTTCAACAGATGGCGATGAGCAATTGAAATATTCATTTTTACCTACAATTATAAATTGAAATAATATATTTTAATAATCGGTTAAAGAAAAATGTTACTGCACTAGTTGAAAAACTTAACAAATGAGACACCCGGCGGGTAAACCTAATTTGGATACGCTGAATTTAATGATGCTAACCGTTTTCTGGGTTAGCACTTAAACAAATTTAAAAATCAATTGTGATTTTAAGAATCTCAAAAAAAACTCGTGAATTTTTGGTTTTCTACCAATTATTTTTTATTTAAAATTATTCATTGCTCTCTCCGAAGCAGCTTTGTGTTAAAAATTATAAAAATTTGTTAAGTAGTTCAAAAGCTGTGATTGTAAATGTGGTGACACCTCTAAACATTGTCGAAAAGTTAGCAGAAATAAATAAGTTACAGCTTGCTAAACAAACTCCTTGGCCTATATTTTACTTGAGCGAATGTTTAAAACAACATATTGAAAGTCGGGTGTCACTGTGCAGCCTTAACGATTGGACTGACTTTCAATCTTTTTTTTTTTGGACTAAAAAGTAGTCTCTGACGTAGACATTTCTAAATTTTTGGCTAGTTTTTTTTTTTTTTATCAAAAATAACGATTTTTTTGTGTGTTTTTTTAATTTTTAAGTTTACTCGCACTATTTTAATATTTAATAATGTGTTTTTCTATCGCAAAAATAAGTTTAATAAACTATTTATTTTTTTATAATTGTTTAAATTTAATTTTATTTGCAGTTTTATTAGTTTTTTGTTTTTATATACATCGAGATTATTTTTATGTTATTTTCAATTCATAACGAGCTTTCAACCTCCGTATATTTACAAAAATAAAGCAAATCAAACATATTAGCTAGGTTGATACTATTTTTTCGATCTGGCTAAAGATCTCATCACAACCCGAAGTTTTAAAAAAAGCTAGAGCCTCCAGAATAGCCAAAGCTTTAACAAATTTATTTATTTATTCAATTTTTGTAATACAAAGCCATACAGGCCAAACAATGTACATATATAACACAGCAATAATAACCCAAGATCTAATATAAAAATAATAAATCCATATAGATATAATAAAATTAAACACAATTTTCATCCACACAACTCCTTGGATCCCCAGCCATAATATAACATAATATTAAATTCTAAAAATATGTAATATATAATACTGTTTATATTATGATGTGAGCAAGATTATTCAAGTTCAATATCAAATATTAGCTAGGTTGAAACTAGTATTTCGATCTGGCTAAAGATCTCATAAAAACAACAAATTTTAGAAAAGCTACAAATTTATTAATTTATTAAATTTTTGTAATATAAAGCCATCCAGGCCAAACAATATATATTACACAGTAATAATAACTTATAATTTTTGAACCGCTGGGCTGAATATGATAATTTTAATACAAAGCTGCTTAAGAGAATTATGAATAATTTGGATAGAAATTATTGGTCAAATAATCTGAAAAATCGCGAATTTATTTGGGGATTTTAGAACAACAATTTTAAAATTCAAATACCTTTGTTTTAAACGCTAAAGGATACTACATACCCGAATTAGGTTTATCTGACGGGTTCGCGCTTGTTACAAAATGTTTCGGTTTCGGGTATAGTGTAATTAATTAATTACATACATGTGAAACTTAAAATTTTTCCACAAAAAAAAAATGTGTTAAAAGATCTGAAATTTCCTTTTTTACTTTTAATCCTTTAACTAAACTTAATTATTTAACTAAAGGTAATATAATTAATTATTATTGTTATAAATAAGGTAAGAAATGGTGCACAGTGGGGTATTTGAAAAAATAATGGTAACTTATAAACTGTATTAGTAATACCGAAATTTTTTTGTTTTTTAAATCCATTACATAATAAAGTTTTTTTTTTTTGGTAGCTAAGCCAAACATTAGATTAGATTAGACTATAGTGGCACTATGCACCGCGACCAGAAGTTGGTATTTTGTGCTGCCAGCGAATACACCCTATAGGTTCAGGCTCCCTACGAAGCCAACTATCCTACCAGGTGAACAGTTCCAAACGTCCGATGGCGTCACTATTCGACCACTAAAATAACGCACCCTCCTGTCAGAGAGCCTCGGTCATTCGCAGAAAACCTGCTCAGAGGTCTCTGGTTCCAATTCACAAAACCTGCACGTATCCGTAGAGGATCGTCCCATCTTGTACAATTGATACCTAAGGCCACAGTGTCCTGTGAGGTAACCCGTTACGGTCCTTAGTTCGCCCCTCGTCATAGACAAGAGTTTCCGCGATCTCTCCCCAGAGGGAGATATAAACAGCCTCGCCTGTCGCTGCCCAGGCGATCTGGTATAAAAATATAATTTTAATTTTTAAATTAAATAACTTTTAAAGTAGAGGAGATAACTTATCGCAATAAGCACGCCTTGTCTTTATCTTGCGACGTACATTACTCCTTTCCAACAATTGGTCCACATTCACAAAATTTACAAGAACAAAAAGATTTTTTTTTTATACACGAGGTAGTCAACTTTGAAAACCTGCCAGTACACCCTGAATAAAACAGGTTGGCCCAATCGCAATATTTCAAAAGATTAACACATCTTCTACAAGGTTTAATTTGATTCAGAAGTTCTATATTTATTACCATTATTTTTTAAAATACTCCACTGTGTGGTGTACGACATAAAAAAAAATTCAGAGAAAAAGTTGTAAACATTTTTTAATGAAAAATTTTAAATCATATTTATTTATATTCAACTTACTCCAATCCTGATAGCCAGCATTACTAAGACCACAACATTTAAACTCCTGTTGTGCAAAATCAATAAAATTTTGCAAATCTGGATCATCACGATATGAATGTATTATTTTATCAGTAAAAGTATCTTCCAAAAATGAATTCATATTTTGTGGAAATACAAAACCCATAATGGCTATTGCCATTTCCATCAGGAAAAACAATAGCAAACACATGGAATAGAATTTAAGCAGACATGTATTCTCACGCAAAGCACCCAAACAGCCAGCAAAACTAACAATGAATATAACCACACCAGCTATCATCATGACCAGTGATATATTGAGTATGACATCGTAAAAACTTTCCAAACGCACATATCCAGTTGACTCCCATTTGTCCGTAAAGGCATACAGACCAATGGCCAGCAAGAGACCACCAAAAAGCCAAAATATAAAATTCAACATGAAGATCATGTATTTTACACATGAACTCACGTAAGTGAAATTATTGGAAATCCTAGGATGCATGTCGCGTACTTCTATACCACAATACCCACCACCGCCGTGATGTCTATAATTGCTCATGGATAAGTTTCTAAAACTTTTGGTTAAAGATAAAATGTGATGTTTGTATATTACTATTTCTGTTAAATTATAATTGGACTTTAATTTTCCTTTTCGTTTTTGTATGTGTTGACCCTCCTGCTGGTTAGATGTTTTGCTTTGTTACGCCTTCCTTTTTTTCACACAGCTCAATGTGGTATATTTTAATTAAAAGCATCCATTTTTTAGTTATTTGATTCAATTCAAGTACTTAAAATGTATTATTTTTATTTCTCTCTAGTTTTTTTCATTATTTGGGTATTTTTCAATTAAATTTATTATTTCTTTGCTGAGCTTTATAAATTTTCTCCTATTACCTATTATATACCTTGGCCGACTAAATATATCGGCTGAAGGAAAAAACTGTGGCGGCTGCTTAAAGTAGAATGTGAGCATAACTTTTAGTCGGCTTCTATAAAAACTCTTTTTAGCCAGATTTAAAAAGGAAATTTAAAACATCTACAAATAGTAATTTAAAGGTTTTTTAGCATAATTTGCTTAAACACAGCTGTCATTTTAAGACAAGTTACTTTCCGACAAAAAAATTCAACTGCGGCGGCTGCTAAAAATTTACGTCTGTTTGGATCGGACTGCTTAAAGACTTTCGGCGCAGATCTCTTTTTTGTTGATTTCTTTTTTCCACACTTCTTTCTTTTTTGTTTTCCTTTGAACTGTCAATATTTACAGTTAAATAGAAACAGAGTTGAAATTTTGCAACAAATATACACGAAACAAAAAAGATATCACAATCTGGCAACATCAGCCGTGCGCGTCGGTTTGTAAAATTTTCCGCATTTTTGTGAATTTTGATAGAATCTAATATTAATCATTTTCTCATTGAAACTGAACACTTCATTCATTATTTTCATTTAATTTAAGTACCTTTTTGTGTTGTTTGAATACTCATTCGACTGGAAGATACTTGGAACCTTTTTTAAGTGAAAATGCAAGGTGCTTCGGGCGGGGCGCCACCCCGCCGGGGCGTGAGGGTGATGGGCCTCCGAAGAAGATTATTAAATCTAATGTTAATACTGAATTGATTACTACTAATGCTAATTTGACATCAGCTAATACTAATTTGGACGACTTTGAAAAATTTGCCGGCAACATTCTGGCAATGGAAACCCCAGGTGTCGGTCTGCAAACGGAGAAAGTAAAAATTAATGATTTGGTGGAGATGGAGGATGATCCTTGGGTATATACCTCAATGAACATGCCTGGTGAGTACGATGAGGACCATAAGGGCCCGTATGTAGTATATGTAGACACCGTAAGAACTGAACCGAGGACACCAATCAATCAATTTCGGCTAACGAAAAAACTAATGGATATGAAAATCAATGATGTGAACAACGTTTTAAAAGTCGGTTATGGCCGCTGTAAAGTAGTCTTCAAGACACATACAGCCGCCAATGAATTTGCCAAAAATACTCAATTAGAAGCTGCTGGATATACACCAAAAATATTCACCCACCTCTTAACCAAGACTGGTATAGTTTTTAATATTCCTGAGGAAATAACGATGACTGAATTATATTATATGATCTCTTCTCCAGTACCTGTAGTCAAGCTAAACAGAATGACAAGAAAAGGCAATAATGAGCGTGAGGCCACGATGAAAGTGAAGGTCGTTTTCAAGGGATTACAAATCCCAAAGGAAATGGATTTCGCTTACACTAAATTGACAACCAAGCCATTTATACCATTCGGCCAGTGCTACAACTGCTATAGATTTAATCATATGGCAGAACATTGCAAGCAGAGGGAAAAAACTTGTGAAAAGTGTTACAACAACCACGGCACTGAATCTCTATGCGATACAACTGTGATAAAGTGTACAAATTGTAAGGACAATCATCCTCCTACGGATAGAAAATGCCCAGCCAGGGAAAAAGCCCTTAATCTAAAAAGACTAATGGTGCTTGAAAACCTGAGTTTGAAAGAGGCTAGGGCCAAATATGCTGGAATCATTGGCGGAAACAGATTTGAAATCTTGGGAGATGATACAGTAGATACTACATTCCCCCAACTACCAACAAAGCCGGACAAATTTATTGATAATTCGAGAGAGGCGGCCAGACACATACACAAGATGCAGTCATACGCCAAGGTTACAAAAAATACAAAAGTCAATATAAATAGACAAAGGGAGATAAACAATGCTAAACAGAATATGGACGAATGGCGTCAGGCTACAAAAGACAGCAATACAACATTTGAGGGACGTAGAGATATGACAAACCCACATACGGTATCAGATGTTGAAAAAATGGCTTCCCAATTGAAATCCATTGCAAATTCTTTCTTCAGCAGATGGGGTGATGCAACCTTATCACAGAACGACAGAAAATTTTTAGGTGAAATGGCAAAGGCAGTAGATAGAGTACTAATTATGAAAGACAGAGATGAAATTATTACACCAATTAGAGGTGTAACGAATAATACGAACAATTAAAATGAAATTACTACAGTATAACATTCAGAGTTTAAAGAAAAAGGGTAATAAACGAACACTTGAACTTTTTTTGGAAATTAACAAGATAGACATAGCGATTTTGGCGGAAATTTGGCTGAGAAGTAACAAACGTACCAGTATTTTGAACTATAACTTCATTGGCAAATACAGAACTGATGGCTATGGTGGTGTAGGTATATACATTCATAGGGATATACAGTTTTCAATAAACAAAATCGACACTGACGCCGAATTCATCTCTATAACCACTATGAATTTAACTCCAAATGTAAACATTGTCAGCTTTTATGCTCCGCCAAACACAACAGCAGCCCAATTAGAAGCACAGTTGGAAAAAATCATGAACTTTTTTTTTCATTGTCCAAAATTTTCACAACAGAGGTCCAAGTACCCAGTCTTGAGTAGGTATGACAACATAATTGACTTCTTCATCAGGGAAGATGTTGACAATTATCACAGTATAACTGATTTTTTGAAATTCGCGAACATTAAACTATAATTGGCATGGCCGTAATTCTGGTGGCTTTATATTCCTGTGGAACGGCCAAGTAACTTCTTCGATTCTTTACTGGCTAAAGAGGGACGAAGGAACTCCAAAGTTTTAAAAAAAAAAAAAAAAAAAAAAAAAGATATCACAAAAGATTCTTCGGCAGCTTAATATTGTTTTGACCTATATGCTAGAAAGTCGGTATCGAGAAACGATAAAGTTTGCATTATTTTTTCTTAAACTCTACACTTACAAGAACTTTTCCATAAAAAATCAACAGTTATTTTAAAGTTTAATCGGTAAAGTTGTTTCAATGGAATATACAGTTAAAATATCAAAGAAACATATTTTTTAACTTTCTGTCTGTTATTTATTTAATAAACAAAATAAACAAATAAACGGACTTTCGGTAATAGTTAAAATATTCAGTTAAAATTTTCTATTAAAAACAAAAAGTTGTTATATTATATTGAGTATTGAAATAAACGAAAATCTATTGTTTTTATGGATTTTGTCAATTAATTTTTCAACAGTTGAAAATAAACTAAAAAATACAATTGTTTTAAACGAAAAGTAAGTAGTCCTGTTTTTAACTGATTTTCAGTTAATTTAATGTGTATGTTCAGTAGTCTTTACGGAAAAAATATTGTGAGTGTACACGTGTTTCAATATGACAGTGAAATTTTTTTTTTAAATATTTTGTTAAATTTTAGTTAACTGGCCTTTTAGACTGAGAAGTTAATCTAGAGAAAAGTGGATTAACTCAATATGTTGGCTCTAAAATAAATCAGTTAATCAGCTATTTACTAGAAATTTGCATGTGTACAAGGCATTAGATACAGAAACTAGGTGCAGGCTCATTATGGTCAGGTAACTACATTATGACAAGTAATTAGGAGCATTTCAAATAATGAAGTTATGCGAAAACTAGTATTCACAAAAGCTATGCGTAAACTAGTAACATTTTACCAAGTTGTTACTTGTTTCTACTTAATTATTGAATAATTTATGTAAAAAAACTTTATTTGTTAAAATGTCCCTAGTCACTTCGCAACGATTTTTTGTGTGTACCCTTTAACAGTTATTTCAAATTATTTCCATCTCTCTTCTCTCATTTCCATCTCATCAAAGTTGCATAAAAATGTGTTGAAACTATTAAAAAAAAGTACTATTTATAAAATCTTATCAATACTGTTGATAAACAATTTTTTTTTTTTATATGAAGAGCAAATGGTAAGTTTTCTTAGTTACTAATTTTAAATTACAAATGCGATACAAACATAATGCATATATATCTAATGTTCAAAGTTCATAGTGTATACAAAGAAATAAATGGCTAAACAATAATTGGCAGAGGGATTCCTTTAACCAGCAAGACCATCGTGCTGCTATATTCGATAAGAATACCCGATACAGTTTTATTCTATTTGTTGATAACACTTTCCACATCGTATATTAGTCACATAGCAAATGTGTACCACAATTGCAGTATTGTTTCAACAACTTTTGATTACTGGTTGTTTCTAAAACGTTCGGCGGCACCGGCTTTATCATCATGAATATACTCTTTCGTTTTATAGTATTTTGCCTAGATCCTTTGGGTATTGGTAGACGTTTTTTTATACGGCCCGTTTATAATTTGGGTCTTAATGTCTACGATCACTTGAAAGTAAAGACAGATAAAAAAGTGGATTCTTTACGCGAGCTTGTTTTGCGATTGGGATTGGTGGCATTCGCTGTGGTTTTAATATTATGGGCTGCAGTATTTATGTATGCCGCTTTCTATTATGCCTATATGCCGGCTATTTCACATACTCGACCTGTACATATGCAATTTAAGTAAGTTTCTTTGAAGTTTTTAAATTTAGTGAGTCATTCGAAAATTTTTCGATACGGTCTTCGGATATGTGACTATGGACATGGGATTAAATAAAATTATCAATATTCCATGTTCCTATGATATACTTACATATGTGCTGTGTTAAGTTTTTTAAAACTTTTGTGCATATTTGAAATAACTCATGTTTAAACTGTTGACTTTTTATCCGATTTTTACAAATCCTATCTCATATGAAAGATTAGATCTTCTTAGTTTGCAAAAATGCAGTTTTTTCGCAAAAAAACTACATCTTTGATTTTTCTTAAACAATTTGTGATGGTAGATAATAATGTCTTGTATAAAATATCCAAAATTCAGAGTGGGTTCTCCATGGGTTTGAAAAATATTTAGATTTTAGTATGATATTGTAACCGATTATGTCTATTAGGCTAGGTTATTGTTATAAATAAAGAAATTAAATTCTCATATTTTTTTCTTAAAAAAGTAAAATGTTCAATTATGTTTAATACACACGAATTTTAAACTTCGCAAAACTCACGACCCATAAATAAAATATCAATGGAAATTTAGAAAATATGAATTGAAATTCGGAAATTTCATTTGCAATTTAGAAATTCCATTTCAAATTCAGAAAACATTAATTGAATTTCAGAATTTCTATTTGAAATTTTAGAAAACATCGATTGAAATTCAGATTTTCCATTTAAAAATCTTAAAATTTCAATTGAAATTCAGAAAACGTTCTTTGAAATTTATTTTAAATATAATTTAAAATTAAGAAATTACAGAAATTACATCAATTGAAATTAAGAAAATATCATTTGAAATTCAGAAAATATTAAACTAAATTGATATGAAATGTTTCTGTATTTCTATTGATGTATTCTAAATTTAAATTGATACCTCCTGAATTTCAATTGATATTTTCTAAATTACAATTGTAGCGCTTATTGTAAAAACATGATAAGCAACATATTATTATTAGATTATTTTCGCATTTTAATGGTTAAAAGAAAGTAAAAAAATTTGTCTTCTGCAGGACGTTTATATTCTATTTACTTGCAACAAGTGTTTAAACAATATTTCTATCAAATATAATTCAATAGTTAACTAGAAAACAGTGAAAATCCAAAAAACAATAAATAAGACTTATCAAGCATTGCACTATCTACAAAGTTTTGTTTAAAAATTGTCCAGCGTATCTATGACGTGCATTTAATGAGTTAAGAAAAATCGAAAAAAAAAATATTCAAAAAATACGAAAAAATTGTGTTTTTGCATTTTTCTCAACTGTCTGAAAAGAGACTGTTTAATTTTCTAACAAATATCTAAAAGCTAAAAATGTTGAACTTTGAGATGTAATAGAACTCGAACTACGTCAAATTTCGAAAAACTTACTACAGCACATATATCATAGGAACGTTGCCGACGCCGACGTGCGCACTTTCCATAAAATCCAAAAACATCCACTCCAAATTTTTTGTAATGACTTAAATTTGTAACATTTTGTTTTACAGAACCTGCTTAGATACTAGCACTCCTTGTACATTCCCCCATGCTCATGTTTCATTGACTAAAACACAACAACTGCTAATGGTAGGTCAAGCTTATCGGGTTATTGTACAGATTGATATGCCAGAATCAGCACAAAATCTTGATCTCGGTATGTTTATGGTGTGTGGAGAAATGCGCGATAATGATTCCATGTTACGAGGACATTCTTGTCGTTCGGCCATGATGCGCTATCGATCTCCTCTAATACGTACCATCTCCACTTGGGCCTTAAGTCCTCTATATGTATTGGGCATTAAAGAGGAATTTCAACAAGTACCAGTGGAAATATTTACACGATATTTAGAGCAAAGACATCATCCCATAACAGATGTTTATGTGGAAATACAATCACAGAAGATACAATTTTATACAGTGTCGTTGCACATAGTGGCCGATTTCGCTGGTCTACGTTATATAATGTACAATTGGCCAGTAATGTCTGCCATAGTTGGTAAGTTTTATAATAATCACAATTTGATTTAAAATTATTTTAATCTATATTTTTTTTTTTTTTAGCTATTAGCACAAATTTATTCTTTATTTTGGTAGTATTCTTACTCAGCTGGTATCATTGGTCAAATGCTACTTGGCTGCGTAATCTCCAAGGAAAATATAATCGTATTACAAATACTTTACAACGTTCTGCTAGTCGCGTTTTATTAACTTCTAAGAGCTCATCGAATCTACAGGATGATGATGATCTAAGTTTTCTTGAAGATGAAAAATCTAATGGATCTACTGCCTCTGATGATATTGATGATATAAGTGGTACGGTTAGTAAAGAAAAACAAGCCACTCTAAAACATCGGAAATCTGAAAAGTCTAGCTTTTAATGAAAAGCTACAAACATATCTTTTTCATATTATTTTTATTTTTTTTTTTCTACGAGTTTTTAAAAAGGAAAATACAATTTTTTTAAATAATTTATTAAAAGTACGTTTTTAATTCATGTATGTACTTCTAGCACTTATTTATAATCTAAATTGTTTAAAAAATAAGTGATTAAAATCATAAAAACAGTATTTCGTTGTGTTTACAATTGTAGACTGGTCATAGTTTGGGTTTTGATTAATAACAACTGATAATATTTAGCAGAGAAGGAGCTAAAAAACATAATGAACGGGGGACTTTAACCCTTTCACTAATCTTGTACACTACAGTGTACACTAGGACGTTTCGACTTTTTTTGATTTTTGCAATTCTTGAAGCGGAATATGAAAGCTTGTAGTCGAAAATATTTTTCAGAATTTTTTGAAGGGAATATACGGAGTCGGGATCAATATTCAATGTCTACTAAAATAAAACTATTGGGGGGTATAAATTAGTAGTGTAAGGGTAACTCTAAAGACCTAAAATATAAAATCTGAATTTTCCCAATTCGAGCCTCAATAACTTTAGAAGCCGACATCGTATTGGCGTGAAATAAAATTTTAGACATCAAATTGACTTATTAATTTGGGAAAAATATAAAATTTGAGCGAAAAGTATGTAAAGTTTATGATAATTAAAATGCATATCAAATAAAAGCTTTAAAAAGAGCCGAAACTAGTTTTTGTACTTCATCTAAGATTTTGAATATGAAGTCAAAATTTCAAACAATAGCAAACTCTTTATTTCATAAAAAATTACTTTTATAAAAAATTACTCACTCTTAAATGGGAAAAACGAAAATTAAGCTTTTTTTTTCTTTTTCCGTGAAAATGATGTAATTTTTTTATAAATTACGATCTGAAAAATCGACAAACCATCGCGACTTCTTAAGGGGTTTACTCACTTTAGAAAATTGTTATCCAGAGTTGCCAAATAATCATTTGACAAAATCAATTTTTGACCTTATTCAAAATTTTTTTATATTTGTTATTGTTAAGATGATGACAAAATATAAAAATGTATTTTCTGATAAAAATAAGTTATTGATTGTATATAATTTTTAAAAATCTGACCGATCGGACTATAAATTTTTCAAATACACAAAGTCTTAAATATTCTAACATTTATTATTATTTCAATCAAAGCATAAATAATGGCTCTTTTTTAAAATACTGCTTTACAGTTAAAAATTATGTCAGGGTTGCCATATGACAATTTAAAAAAATTTTCAAAAACCACTATATTTTTCAATTTTTGCTTTTATTTTATTGAGCAAATATAAGTTATTTTTTATTTATATTTTTTCGGAGGTCTTTCGTAAAATGGTCTGCTTTTAAAACTAGGATTTTTATTTTTTCAAACAAATACAAAAGTTATTTTAGAAATGTTGAGGTTAAGAAGAAGAATAAACGTTTTGCTCTAAAAATTATAAACACTATTAATTTTTAAAACAGACTAGACTAGTTTCTGACTTTTTTATGGATAGGCGTTATCAGTGCTTTTCAATTTTTAAATTGTATTATTATTTGTGTCTTATAATTGTCAGATTGTCTATATATGATACATTTTTTCAACAACCTGCGGCTGTAAGAATCAAACCTGCGCTCTTCTTACATTAAAAACGTAACAATACCAAATCATGACCGTTTAGCGATCACACCCAAGTATGTCCTCGAATGTTAAGTAGCTAAATTGCATTTTCTTTCCTATTAGCTTTTCTGTTATTGTATATTATACACAAAAGAGACACTACTAACAAACACAAATATTCTATTTTTTGATTTTTTGTTTATTTTTCTAATCTCCTCCGTCTCTATTTCACAACGTTACCAGAAAAGTTATTTTTTGAGCAAAAATAAGTTATTTATGGCAATTAAAAACACCCAGGAAGATAATTATTTATCGGAATTAAAAAAATTTCATTTTAATGAATTTCGTTAAAAATAACTTTTTTTTATTAAAAAAAATAAAATTCAAAAAAATATTTTATTTTTGCCAACAAACAAAAATTTAAAAAATAACTTTTATATTTGTTTGAAAAAATAAAAATCCTAATTTTAAAAGCAGACCATTTTATGAAAGACTTCTCCTCAAGGATCAATATGGTTTACTTGAATAAGTTATCCGACATTTACGCGTGGTTCTCCAACATATGCTTTTTTTGTACCAAAATCTAAAATAACTGTTAGCGGTTTAAATATTGTTTTCACTGATTTCTTAAGAGGGTAAACCCCTTATATGGTCCAAATGTTTACAATTTTGGAGACTTCTATTCCCATATAAATCTGAATAAAATACACGACTTAAAACCATTCATGAATCACTTTTGTCCCCATTTCATAGTTTAAGCTAAGTATATGATACAATTGAAGAACATTGAAATTTTAACAATGTTCCATAATAGTTTACTGCTAGTAATCAAAAAATTTGATAAGCATATTTTTTCTAATCTTTTATTTTAGTATTTGTGTTTAATAGGAAAAATATCAAATAGTCGAGCATGACTACAACATTATATGTCGAGCATGACTACAACATTATATGTACATTTTCGATGTTTAGGGTAAACTTAAAAATTCACTACACTACGAATACTTTTACCTTCATGCATTAAATCGAAAGCTTCATTGATTTTCTCCAATTCCATAGTATGGGTAATAAATTCATCAACTAGTAAATCTTTTTTCATATACTCATCAACAAGTTTGGGTACATCGGAAGCACTCTTCCAACCCCCAAAAGCTGTACCCTTCCAAGTACGACCAACAACAAGTTGAAAAGGCCTAGTGCTTATTTCCTGGCCAGCAGCAGCAACACCAATGATCACTGAAGTGCCCCATCCCTTATGAGTTGACTCTAAAGCAGCACGCATAGTATTGACATTGCCAATACATTCAAAAGTATAGTCAAAACCACCATCCATTAAATCGATGAGATAATTTTGTAGTGGTCCCTTGTCTTCAACATCTTTTGGATTGATAAAATCAGTAAAACCAAATTTCTTACCCACTTCAAATTTATCTGGATTAATATCAATGCCATAGATTTTAGAAGCTCCAGCTTTTTTGCAACCCATAGCTGTTGCCAAGCCGACGGCACCCAAACCCCAAATAGCACAAGTACTACCAGGTTCGACCTAGAACAAACAATATAGTAAATTACACACAGTATTGCAATACAAATTGACAATCTTAGTTACTTTGGCAGTGTTAATAGCAGCACCATAACCAGTAGGAATGCCACAACCTAACAAGCATACTTTATCCAAAGGAGCTTTTTCATCAATCTAAGTTTTTTGAAAAAATAAATAAGAAAATCTTTAAAAAAAAAAAAAAATCTATTCCTATTCTTTACTTACCTTACTCAATGAAATATCAGCTACGACAGTGTATTCCGAAAATGTTGATGTACCCATAAAGTGGAAAAGTTGTTTTCCCTTGCAGGTAAATCTAGAAGTACCATCAGGCAAAACGCCTTGACCTTGGGTAATGCGTATCTTTTGGCACAAATTTGTTTTCGGACTTTTACAGAATTTGCACTCATTACATTGGGGAATGTAGGTAGGAATGACATGATCACCAGGCTTAAACTTAGTAACACCTTCACCAACACTTTCAACAATACCGGCACCTTCATGACCTAACACAACAGGGAATATTCCCTCGGGATCAAAACCTCCTAAAGTATAGGCATCGGTGTGACAAACACCAGTGGCTGTAATTTTAATGCGTACTTCATTGGCCTTGGGTGGGGCAACTTCGATTTCCTCAATGACCAATGGTTTCTTTGCTTCCCAAGCAACAGCTGCCTTGCATTTGATAACCTATAAATTCCATACATTTAAATGTGTTCACAACCAAAATATTCAGAAAACTCACCTTTCCTTCTGTTGCAGACATGGTTATAACAAGAAATCTTTTTGATCACAAATGCGGTGTTAAAAATTAAGAAATCAACCGAGAATAATGAAGCGAACAGTTTTTGTGATGATCACGAAGATTACCGCCCGGTATTATTATCGCTTTGTGACTTGTGTAGTTCGTGAACGAACTAGTTCAATTGAACTACTCACACAATTGAACGATACGAACAGTTTATACTAGAGAAATATGTAGAAATAAATCGACGTATCGACCTACACACAAAAAAAAGTCTAGGGGAACTTTTATCACAAAAAGGGTATATATAATATTACCAAGTACTGTAGGAGTATTTCAACTATTTCTAGGAAAGTTTGTCAATCAAACTTAGAAAAATGATTTGAATAATATTTTGACATTTAGTTACAAAAACTTACACGGTGCGCTCGCGCCTGGTCGCACGGTGTAGGTGTGCTCTGAGGGAGCCATGGAGGCATTCACGGTGAGGCTGTGTTGGGTACCCGGACACTGCAAGGTGGATGGCAATGAGTTGGCGGACGAACTTGCGAGGGAGGGTTCAAATCTGGACTTGGCGGTAAGAGACGGGGGGGGTAAAGCCCCCTTTATGTTACTACTTTGAGGTTATACGGAATTGATTCCGCGAAACCGTTAACCAATCATGGAGGAACAGAATGGACTGCAGGGTGTCTAGGGCGTTATGGCCCGCTTTGGACGCAGGGGCAACCAAGGTTCTTCTGGGACTGGACAGGGAAGGTCTCAGGACCCTTACGGGGTTCCTGACCGGTCATTGTGCTGTCAGGGCTCTCACAAGCAGATGGGACAGGGACATACCGGATTTTTGCAGGCTGTGCGAGGATGTTGAGGAACTGGAGACGGTTGAGCATATAATGTGCCACTGTCCTAGGTTACAGGGTCTCAGACAGAAATGGCTAGGAGATAGATTTCACGACGAACTCGGGTGTGTCGCTGGATACAATCCAGTTGATTTGCTGAGATTTGTCAGGGAGATAGAACGGCTGTTTCTAGTAAGGGGACGTTAGGATCCGGTTTCTGGGGAGTAAATATATACTTTCTACCTTTCTTTATTTTTATCTTTCAAGCTATGTTTTCTGTCTATTTCTACTCTTTCTCACCGTTTTTTCTCTGAAGGAATTCACAATGGACCGTATTGCTCTCCGAGTGGAGTTGTGCCCTTGGGTACATAACCCTTCCTAACCTAACCTACAAAAACTTATGTTTTTTTCATAAACAAAAAAATAATAAAATAAAGTCAAAATGGTGAACTATGCATTCAAAATTTTGTTCGTTTTTTAAAAGTAGTTCAAAATAAGAAGATATGAAAACAAGTAAGTATATTTCACTTGTTAAATAAAAAGGAAAATTCTAACCCCAATTTTATTTTTTGTAGTTAAAAACTATTGACATTGCTATTGTGCTATTGTCTGCCCTTTTGGTTTTTGCTCTTGGTACAAAATATGATGAATTAGTAAAGGTATTAATTACAATTAATTTTGTTTAATATTTAATATATTAATTGGAATTTTATTACAGTAAAATAACAAAGCTGTATACAACCTCTTAAGGAACCATAGGACATTATATATATATATACAACCAAAGTAGAAGTATTATAAATGTTTTGCTAAAATATCATAAAATAAAAGAAGAATTACCAAGTTTTTGTAGTTAAATGCCATTATATTTTTCTCCAAATAATTTTCTTAAGTTGATTGACAAACTTTCCTGCAAATAGTTATTAGTTGAAATGCACTTACTATACTTGGTAATATTATACCCTTTTTTAATAAACGTCCTAGATTTTTTTGTATGTACATTTTGATACTCTGCTTTACGAAATTATTTGGGAGTAGAGTTTGTTATGTTATAGCATTATGGTTGAGCATTAGGATTTTTAATTTTCCGACTCCCGGGAATCGGGAGATGTTTTCGAACATTCACAGGAATTTCATAATAAATATTTATTATGGTTTTGGTAGTGAAAACATATTTTTCTTAAGAAAAACAAAATATATCTAAATTTAACGATCACTGTTAATTCAAAAATATTTTTAAAAATTTATTTTAAATCTGTTTAACAAAAAATGACAACCCTTTTTAGCGTGACGATGCTTATTTTCCATGATTTTATTGTATACAAATCTAATTCGTTTTTAAGTCGCACTAGCCGTATGTGGAATCGTCTCCCTGCGGAGGGCTTCCCTGCAACTTACAATGTAGAAAAGTTAAAGTCAAATGTCCACAAACATTATTCCCATAACCTATTTTCCTGATATCAGCACAATGCAATGCATTAGTAGGGGCATCCCGAGTGTTGGTTCAACGCAAAAAAAAAAATTAAAAAATTATGATAAAGAAGCATCTCCTAAATTAGCTCTTCGAGCTAATCACAACAAAACCTAAAATTTAAAAAATGTGTCCATACTTTTAGCTGCTGTTTTGCAGCAACTTTACAAGTTTTTCTATAAAATGTTTTAAAAAACAAAACGGAATGTCAAACAAATTAAAGTTTCTGAAAAAAAATCTTGGTAAATCTAGGCTTTACCATCGAAATCTACTTTAAACTAGATTTCGATCAAAGGTAATGTATAAAATGATACACGAACTAGATTTCGAAATCTAGTTTAAACTTGATTTCGAGCATAGTGAAGTCGAAATCCATTATTTAAATATATGATAACAAAAATTATTTTAATATGAATTTAAATAGTTCATTTTTTTTTCTTCTTATTCAAATTTACACCAACTAGAGTCCGTCATAAATTAGAAATTTGTATATATCTGTAAAAATTCAATGTTTAAAAAATACAAATGAATGGCTTTTTTGTAAAAACTTGATGAAAATGTAATAAAAAGGACTTTTGCAGCATACACGCAACAAGTGTCTAAAGGCAAGACTTTTATCAAATATCCAAGAAGACAGCGTCAAACAGCACATAACAAATTTGGATTATCAAATTTTTACAATAAGCACCCCTCTTAAATATCATTATTTACGCATTAACGTACAACTATTTCTATACGTTAATATACGTTTTTGTAATAAGCTACTTTATTTTAAATGTTGTTCGTACATTTAAAGACATCAATAATATTTATTTTCGATAGCAAACTGATTTTACATGCAAAATATTTTGCCAGTTTACTGACAACTGTCATGTAATCAATAGGGAAATAGGAAATTTGAAGCAAAAGTTTAATAAAATATAATCCGAGGCTGTTCGGGATAGAAACAAACCAACATAAAACTATGTGTTGTTGTAAAACGAATAATTTTATATTAGTTCATTTTTGAAAACACCCCCCGATTATATAAAATATGAATTTATACAAATTCCAAGAGAAATCTAGGTTATCTATTTTTAAATACTAAAACCTAATTATAGTAAAGAGAATATTAAAAGGGAGATATTTAAGAGGGTGGAGCTCCGACAGGACCTCCTGGTGCCGGCGGAATGTTAGGGGTTGTATGAGGAGGACCCGCAACATTAGTGGGAATTGAACCTGGTGGATTCGCAGATGTTAAAGGTTGACCTGTTACAGGAGTTGCAACAGAAGTTTCTGAAGCAGTAGTAGATCCAGACGGTGGGGCAGTTGCTGGAGCTGTATCTGCAATTGGTAAGTGTCGGAAAATGTGGGTTTATATAAACTAATTTGACTTACCCATTGGGGTTGTGGTTTGTCCAGGAGCACCTATAATGGGTCCAATGGTAGAATGTAGTGGATTTGTTCCAGAGGCACCAACATGTGGTGATGGAGCTGCAGCTGGAGCTCCAGGCATAGTTGCAGTAGGACCTATTTGAGGACCCGCTGATGGTCCACCCGTCAAGGAATGGTTTGCGGGTAGAGCTGATCCGGCTGCTGAAGTTATGCTAGCTGTTGTTCCGGTAGCCGCTGTAGTTGTTGCGGCACCACCTTGCCATTGTTGTTCTTGCTGCAGACGATGATGAGCCTGTTGTCTGGCTCTAAATTCGGCTGCCTTCAATTGCTCCAAGTGAAATTGTTGACGTTCGGTAATAAGCTGTTGTCTTTGATATTCCAAACCTTCACGTTCTCGCTCCATTGTAGTTTCCAACTCTTCAAAGTGACGCAATTTGATTTCGAGTTTTTTCATTTGAGTTTCCACCAAAAGTGCAACTAATGATTTAATTTTTCGTTCTTCCAAAGCTGCTAAATGTTTAGCTTTAACAGCAGCTGAAGCTAAAGCGGCGGCGGCAGCTGTCTGTACATTTGCTTCATTGAATACTTGCTTAGCGACATCAATTTCCTTAGAAACAGCATCACCTGAAGTGCCATCACCACTGCATTCTTCAGTTTTGATATCTTTAACATCCATACCAGTGGTATCTAAATATCGGGAAGGAGTTGAAAGGGAAAATTAAAAAAGAAAAATGATGATAAAAATTTATTATTTTTGCTATTACTTTCTTCTTTTTTACTGTCTGTTTCATTTTCAGACTTTTCTTTGTCATCTTTTTTATCTTTATCTTTATTTTCATCGGTGGATTTGGAGGGGGATTTGGTAAGATCTTTATCTGCATGCAGGAAGTAAATAAAGCGATAAATTTTGAAACCAAAAAATTATAATTTATAATAAATTTAAAATATGCAAAATTTTGCGGGAATAGACTAGAACTACTTACAATTGTTAAAAAAAGGGTTTAAGAGGAACAACAATGATTTACTACAAATATCTAAAACACAAAGTAAACTTACCATCTTTTTTTGATAAATCTCTCATTTCTTCATCTGGAGCACCCACGGGTGGTACACCAATTGCAGCAGTATGGGGATCTTCATCCTCTTTATCAGCTCCAGTACCGGCTATACCGCTGCTGGCTAAACCATAAGTTGGATTGAATTTTCCACCTGCCGAGGCTTTTTCAACATTTTTCATATGATTGTCCATAATAGTGGCCGGTACTTCATCTTTAATGGCAGCAAATTCTTCCATGGCTGCTTTGGCAGCTGCTGCAGCTACACGAGGATCCACCACTGAAGCTAAAAATGCTACTGTAGACATAATAGGATTGCCAGACTTGCTAAAGGGAATGGGTTGACAACCAAGAGGTCCCAAAAAGCCACCATCATCTTCCAAATAAGGATCCTCAATCGGTAGACGTAGAAAATGGAGAATACACTCATCCTGAGTGCGGGTACCCACATGTTCACAGACTTTATTCCAGTCATCCTTGTGTAATTCCAAACCTTCTAATAATAAAAGTGTCTCCTGATCGGTCCACTCTCGCGACATACTAGCAGCAGTGCGATTTTTCATAGCCGCGGGTTTCTTAGCATACTGATCTAGTTTTAAACCAAATTGACCCGAAGCTGATGTGGCAGCACCATTTTCCACCGGTTCAGTTTTAATGCCCACTGGAGCTTTGTCTAGAGAATCCTCTTTGCCTTCCTTGCTGGGACCACCAGAAGGTTTCTTATCCAGATCGAGTAAAGTTTTGGCAGCCGATGGTTGTTGAGTCTTTTGTGGATTAAGAGACTGTACACCAGATGGTGTATCGGATAAAATATGAAAATGAGAAGTAGGTGGTGGTCCCATTGGTGTAGGACGCAATTCAGCGTCGATTTGATAATTAATCAGACCCCATTGCTCAAGAAAAGCATGAACACGCATAATGGCACAAACATCTCCGGCCAAATTACGGCGACAAGCTGTACTCGTTAGATATTCCGTGGGATTGAGACGATACGTATCAATCATAAAGTTTCGATAGGCCATATAAATTTCAGGTGTCTTGGATTTATTTTTAGAATTAAAGAATTCTGGCATCGCTCTTTTTTCAATGACATGTATAGAGTTATAGTCGAACCAAGCCGAATAAGAGGGCACAATAATGTGATGAGTCTGTTCGGTTACATTATCCTCCATATCTTCTTTGGCCGAGGAAGAAAACTCTTGAGTATTACTATTTTCACTAGTCTTACCAGTTTGCGAATTTTCACCCTCACAAGCGGATAAAGCCTGAGTACCACTACCACCAGTCATCTCATCATCCAAATCAGTTAAAGTGCCACCTAAAAAACAAAAATATAAAAGTGTTAAACCCATATTTTGTAAATTTTAGCATCTTATATACCTTTAATAGGCATCATATCATTGTCAGCTCTAGATTTCCCGCCTGGAGCGGGACTGGCAGTTGATTGCAAAGATGAAGTCTTTATTACTTCTTGCAGATTAGTTTCGGCTGGCGGATCATCCATATCTCGCGTTAAATCCTCATCATCGTCTTCATTTCGAGACTTCTTGTGCAAAATAGCGGGAGAACGCTTGCGTTTACCCGGTTTAGATGAACTAGGCGATGGAGAGCGTCTACGCTTTTGTTTAACTACCACTGGAGTACCACTAACCACTTTTTTCTTTTCATCTACACCACCGGACATTATGTCATCAACAGACAAACGTTGTTTATGCATTTTCTTTTTTCCCATTTCATCTACTTCATAATCTTCTTCGGCCATCCACTCATTGTACTGTTCCAAGTCTAAAATCCATGAGGCAGACACACGCCAACGTTCGGCTGGAGATTCTGGATTTTCTGGTACATTATCCGGTAATTCCAAGCTATTCGGAGTCCAGGTATCATAAGATTCCGGAAAATAATACCAATGCATCATTACACTATTGCCGCGTTTAAATATGGGTCTAGCATATTCATCGGGATGAGGATCAACAACTGGATATATAATATGAGTAGCGTCTTCTTCATCTGAAACAATTTCTACCCGACGGGTGGCTAAAATTTCACGTAAACGTGTAGCTAATTGCTTATCTACTTCTGGACGTATGAAAATATATGGAATGCGATAAAGGTCAGCTTCCACAAGAGCTTGTTCGATATCAATCAATAATTGTATGTTAGGATCTTTGCGTGTTGGATTTTTTCCCACCGAAAAATCAAATTTCTTTCCTCTTTGCTCGGTACGGAAACGGAACATAGTGGAGAATATGATGCACAAACCACCGCCCGATTTGAAATCTAAAAAACAGCGCATCTGAAATTATACCAACAATTATTCGAGATCTCTATCAAATAAGTGTACCAATATATACAATTATGAATTTCTTAATTAATATTATTTTAAATTGTCCTTTTGTGTCCTTTAAAAATAGATCTGTCATTATCCCCCCATTTTTGTTGCAAATGTTTCCAAATAAAAGAATTTTTTTTTTTTTTTGAAAAAATCAATTTCTTCCATTTGGAAGCATTTGCAATAAAACTTGGGGTGCAATGAACAAAAATCGACATATCGTTAGTTAAGGGACATCTTATTCAACATATCTTATTAAATTCACCACTACAGACTTACCGGTATACGCGTTGCTGGTGGCTCTGCTGAGTTTTTGCCCAGTTTTGCTTCCACATACTGAAGAAACTGTATCAACAATTGAGCCAAGGACTCCTTGGTTATAGGTTCACTACTACTGGCCAAATACTTTGTAAAAAGATGGATAAAGTTATTAATTTATATAATTCTTAATACTTTAAACGCCATGTTTTTAATTTATGTTTTTTTGTGTCTGGCTTTATCACAATACTTTTGTTTTACTCACTTTTTTACAATTTTTCTGTAGCCATTGGCGTATTGATTCAAATCCTTGTAAGGAGTCGAGCGAATTATAAAATTCTATATTTGGACTACCGTCCTTTTTCGGAGTCAAAGTACACATATTTTTCAATGGATTTTACTATTTCTTTAAACAAATTTTCACACAAAAAAATAAATTTTCTCTACCAACAAAACGAACAACAATACGACGCACGAATAAATGTCAATGTTTGGGGCATTGCCATATTAAAAAAATTAAAAGACTTGGTACTACTTTTTACAAAGTGATGCCAGTTCAAGAAAATGTATGTTTTAAGCTGCTTTTACATACTATAGATATCCAGTTTAAACTAGATTTCAAACATATGGTAAAGTATACACAAAAAATTTCCAGAGGGTATATGATGAAAACAAAATTAGTAAAATTTTTTTTCTATGAATTTGATCAAATTTTGTATAAATTATGTATCTCATTGTGTTAATTTTGTATTTACATTTGCATAATTTTCCAAAACTTCTTTTCACCTAACAAGTCATTTCATACATTACAAAAAATTACTTTACATTTTTATCTATTTATACAACTGTTCCTATAATGCAAAATCTTTACAAAATGTCAAACTCATATTGCATACCTCTTTCATTTTGTGTACATATTTTAATCAAGCATTATTTGGTAAAATGTAACAAAATAAATATGGATAATAGGTAATTTTTTGAACTGCTTACTCTGCTTTAGTCTAAAGCATTGCTAAGATTATACGGCTGTACCTCTTTAACATACTGAAGTTGTTCAAGCAGATAATCTGGTGCATCTATTATTTTATTTTTTTGGATAAAGTTAATTGTATTTAAAGTCTCCAACATCAATTCAAAGTCTCCAACATCATTTTAAAGTCTCCAACATCAATTTTATTGAGATAAATCGATTGAATTTTAATATTGCGCGAATCGCTTTATTTTGTAGTTTTGTAATCTAGTTATTTGCTGATTTCCAACGCCGCTAGCTTAATCGGCTCCTGTTGGCTTAAAATAGCAGCCTGTTAAATCAAACCCCACCGAATTTTCAAGTGACGCCCCCAATTTTATCATTAAAGAGTCTAGAAAATATTTTTTGTAAAATTTAAAGCGAGTGGGTTTAACTTATACAAAAAAGTACTGTTTAATGCAAATGTGATTTCTTCATTAAAACGAGTGCCGTTAGTTTTCAGGCTTTTTTTATTATTCTAGAAAAAGCAAAATGACGCAATGATCACTAAATTGTTATTTTAATCATTCAGAACTTCATCACAACATTATCAACAATTGCTAAACAAACAGAGTGATTTAGTTAGTGATATTTTATAGTAATTTTTAAAATAAAATTAAATATTAAATTATATATTATTATTTTCAAAAAGTCCAGTAAACATTGTTGCTACTTTTGACGTGGAAATCGTTTAATTGACAATAATATAAAAAACAAAACATTTGCAGCCATTAAATCAATCGCCGCCGAATAATTTACACAAACGTCGGCGCCGCCGCCGATTATTTTGTGTCGGCTTGTTGCTCTGATTGCCACCTTTGTGGGTCCCTATGGACCCTCTGTTTGGTCTGTAATACAATGTTGCCAGTTTAAAAAACTTTCATTGATGTTAAAAAAGTGCATCCAAGTTATTTTGACAAAACCGAAGTTATCACATTTTCAATAAATTATGTATATTTCTAAACAATTAATGATGTAAATAATTAATTAAACTATTTAAAAAAATAATTCAAGTGGTTTACTTAAGCCTATTAACATTTAAAATATATAATCTCTGATTGACATATGCCCACCTAATTCAGTCCCCATTTTAAGCAGTCTGGTACCACTGGCAATTGCCTTAAATTGACGTACATTCAAGACATGGCTGTCAGTATAAATTTGAGAAGAAACGCGATGGCTGCTTTCCTGGGAAAATTTGAAAATTCTGAAATAATTAAGAAAATCCGAAGCAAGTTAAATCGGCGTGTTAAACCTTTTGTAAAATTGAAATAAGCCCAATAAATTATGTACATCTGTGAACACGCATAGTATGACACCAATAAGCTATGGCTTTTTTATGATCTAATTTGCACATAACGCAGAAAGTGAATGTGGAAAAATCAATTTGTTGGCAAAAAAAGAAAGAAAAATTCCGTGAGAAAAAGTACAAATCAAGATATTAAAATTTTTCCATTAAATCCAGAAGCGATTTTTTGATTAAAAAGTGAAAAAGTAGTAAATATATATGTAAAAAATCGATTATTTCTATTCAAAATCATAAAAAATTTAGTGCAAGTGTCTAAAAAAAAGTAAAAAAAAAAAAAATGTATTGAACATTTGCATTCTTTGTATTTTTTCAAGCACACTAATACATTGATACTTATTTATAACTGAGCAGCTGCAGAGCATCTCCAATTGGCAGAGCTTTTTGGCTTATAACAAGAAAGAAAATAAAACAAATAGTAAAGAAATAAAATTTACCAAAGGTAATATTAAAGATGCTTTATTGTAATAAATAAAATATATATTATGCCTTTTATACCATATGCTATTTAAATATTTAATGAAAATAATTTTATTTGTTAATGTACTGCTATTGAAGGGGTTTGTCAAAATGTAGTGGTATTGGTGTTTTTGACAAGTATATCAAGTGATACCAGATGTTTATGCAAAGTCCCGCTGTATACATTTATAAAAAAACGACTTATATATAGACTTGTGTAGTTTTGTAAACACACAAAAAAAATTTAATTGGCACCAAAAATGATGATTTTAAATACAAACACCCTTTTTAAATTTTTTGGAATTTAAAATTTTTGTTTTTATAGAATTTTTATATTAAAAACTACAATTTACAAGTATTCAAATAAAAAATTTTTTGGAAATACATAAGTTTGAATTTAAAAATGATAGCAAGATATATCTTGAATGATAGTGTTTGAATTTACAAATCGCTCAATTTTCTCCATCTCTTGTTCACTAACGCAACTGCTTAACCACTGCTCACCGGCAGTGCGTTTCAGTAAGTGTTGCCAAGTTAGTTGGTTTCCCCTAGATTTAGGGGCTTTTTATTCTTTTAGGGCAATTTCAAGTGGTAATAATTTGTTAGGGTGAACACATTTTCGGTTCTATGTATTATTATTTTTGTCTAATTTTTGGCATAATTTTAACTTTTCACTTTTTTTTAAATTTTAGATTTTGACAATGAAAACAGTCGAACTCTAACAAATTTAGTGTATTTAAAATTTTTTATTCAAGGACTGAAATAAAAACTAAAAATTTAGCAGATTTTAGGAAAAATAATTTTTAATCGCGTTTTTGGTAGAGTAAATCTAAGGGGTTTTTTTGACAATTTACGGAAGTTATAGCCAAATACTTGGCAACCTTGGTTTCTTTCCACCTCAGCCTCTTTCAATAAAAGTTGCCAACTCTTGAAGTGAAAAAAATGGCTAGATTACGGAGAAAATGGCTCGAAATGTCGCAATTCGGAAAATGATACTAAAAAGCAATAATTTGAATGTATATTATTATAATTAATAAAGAGTTTTATCATGAATTTGATGTAAGTTCTCTAGAAATTTAAATGTTTTAATAATTTTAAAATATTTTTCACAAAATTTTATAAAAAATTTTGTTACAAAATTTAGAAAATCGTAAAAATTTAAGGAATTTGTTTTGAATCGATAACGGTGTTTAAGCGGAATTGCCTGCCATCCCTACATTAAAGGCATATTTCTTGAAAGACAATATCAAATATGAAAAAAAAATTTAATCTGATTGCTTTCGCCGCCAGTAAAGGCCGCAAAAATTCGATAGTAATACACCCTAACAGCAGTTTGAATTTCGTGTAATTGAAAATAGGTGAGAGGACGGAATGTTAGTTAATTTAAAAAAATAGATCAAGTAGAACTTTAAAGTTTTTTTAACATAATTAATTTACATACGTAAAGTTTCTATTTTGCGAAATCCGCAAGTACGATTTTTATTTGGAATTCATATTTGTAATATAAATAATAGCGAATTTACATTACAAAAAGTTTCAGTAGATTTCAGTTTAAAATTCAATTTGAAATCAGAATCCTTTTCAAGAGCAAATTTCATTTAATTGGATTTCGATTGTACAACAAAAATATTTTTGTAAACAAATATATTCTCAAATTATGAGAATAATATTAATATTGCGCACGCAAATTGCCAGAGTATAAACCCTCAGGCACAGTTTGCTAAACTAAGTGAGCTTAGGGACATAGTACGTGACTCGGGCATTCATATTATGGGCCTCTCAGAAACATGGCTTAAGCCGGCTATGTCTGATGCGTCTGTCCAGATACCTGGCTATTCACTATGTAGAAGTGATCGCCCTCCTACATGTAGAGCTGGTGGTGTTGGCATTTTAGTTGCCAAAGGCATAAGATACAAGAAGGTATTTTTCTCTCGTAATTATAATATTTGTGAATCGGTCTTAATTGAAGTTCTATGCCGTAATACCACAATATTGGTGGGTGTAGTATATCTTCCCTCGGGTGACTTGGACATAATGGAGGAGTTATTGGGTGAGATTTTTACACAGTATGATAATGTGATTGTAATGGGGGATTTTAATTGTAATTTATTCAACTCTAATAAAGCATCCGAACTGAGATCTTTGTGCAATAGACTAAGTCTATCCTATGTGCATAATTCATTGCCAACACATTGGGATGTTGGTCGTAACACTACATCATTAATTGACTTATTTCTTGTAAGTGCTTCATCTGGTATTCATATGTCAGGTCAGGGTCAACTACCGTTTCTTCACTCTCATCATGCATTAATTTATATGTCTTTGCCGTTCGTGGCTTTAAGTGATGAGGAATACATCGAATACAGGGATTTTGGAAATGTTGATCAGGACATTGTTAGATCTCACGTAGATCAATTTGACTTCTCTTTGTTTTATAGTAATAACTGCGTTAACGATAAGCTTGCTATTTTGAACACTCTTCTAACTGAATTGTTTGCTTTTGTGCCACTAGTTAGATTCAAGCCTAGGAATAAAAAAGATCCTTGGATGAATGAAAGGGAAATTATTGATACTAGATATCTTAGAGATTGTGCTTACGCAACTTTTCAGGCTGATAAGAATGATCAGAATCGCAAAGTTTTTTGTAAATTAAGAAACAAACTAAAGTCTTTAATTCGAAAGTTTCGAAGACAATATCATACGAAAATGTTTGATAATGCTGGAAATAGGAAAATGTGGAGGATATTAAATGGCTCAGGGTCATCTGTTACAGATGATTTTCGTCTTTCGAACTTAGACGTTAATACTTTGAACAACTCATTTATTTTTGATAACGGTAATTTGCGCAATAGTACGTTCGATTTTGAATCTTTTAACGGGGATATTGAAGGGTTTTCTTTTATGAACATAAGCGGTGAGGATTTGTGGAATGCCTTGTTGAAAGTTAAGTCAAACGCTATGGGGATTGACGGATTCCCAATTAAATTTATAAAACTGGTTTTTCCATATATCTTGAAACCACTTTTACATTTGTTTAATATGATAATAACCACCTCTTCATATCCTGATAAATGGAAGCTTGCCCGTGTAGTTCCTATACCGAAGAAGGGTTCTGAAACTGATTTTCGACCTATTAGTATTCTTCCTGCTCTTTCTAAGATAATGGAGCACATTTTAAAACTCCAAATCTTAGATTATGTTGCGGAAAATAATCTTATCAGGGACGTACAATATGCATATAGGGAAAATTACAACACTTCGTCTATGCTTTTGGGTATTACCGAGACTGTTAGAAAACATTTAAATGAAAATAGGGATTGCATATTGGTATCTCTGGATCTTGCAAAGGCTTTTGACCGCCTTAATCATAACATTCTTATTGGTAAACTGAAACAGCAATTTGGCTTTTCAGTTATGGCTTGTAGGTTAATATACTCTTATTTGCAAGGAAGGTCACAATTTGTAAGTGTGTGTGGTATTAATTCTAGTATCGCCTCTGTCTTTTCTGGTGTCCCGCAAGGGTCCGTTATTGGGCCAATTTTGTTTTTGCTGTATTTAAATGATTGTGCTGATTCTTTGGATTTGCACTTGGTAAAACCGTTCATTTTTGCTGATGACATTCAGCTTTTATTTGGCAATTGCAGGGATTTCCCTGCTGTTTTGGAGACGGTTGTGAATTTTACACTGGATAGATTGCATGATTGGATAATATTAAACGATTTTTCGATAAATGCTACTAAGACAAAGGCAATAATGTTTCGAACGGGTTATCGCAGAATTGCTTACCCTCGGATAGGAATTTGTGGAACCGATATAGAATATGTTGAATCGCTTAAATGTTTGGGTGTTGTAATTGACCAATATCTAAATTTTAGTGAACAAATTGATGTTGTTTCATCTAGGGTAACTTTGGGACTCAGAAAACTTTACAATTGTGGCTTGTATTTGCCTGTAAGGGTGAAATATATTCTTGCTCACACCTTGTTGATGTCGCATGTTAATTACTGCCTTGAGGTTGACTCTGGTACTTTTGGGTATAATATAGTGCGGCTTGAGCTAATTGTGAAAAGAATTGTGCGGTTTGTATATGGAATTAGATTTCGTGATCACGTAACTAGTGCAGTTATTAACTTTCTCGGTTGCCCCCTAACACAGTATATAGAACTTCGCAATTTATTGTTCTTTTATAAGGTCATTAGATCTGGTGTACCCAATTACTTACGTTCTGAATTTATATTTTCTAGGTCTGAGAGAAACCCTCAGATAGTTGAACCTCTTATAAACTATACAATCTTTGAACGATCTTTACTTATTAGAACTGCTAGAAGCTGGAATTTTTTGCCTTTGAATTTACGTACTTTTACATTATCGTATAATGTTTTTAGGAACAGACTTTTGTCACATTTCCGGGACACTGTATGAATGAGTGTTTTTAAATTGTTTTAGGTCAGGCTTTCTCCAGTATGGACTTTTTACATTTTCCTAGTTATGTTGAAACAGCTGAACCATATCCAAAAATAAAGTGTACAATTTTATAGCTATTGCTATCCTGTTCTAAGGATATTTTCGTATTTTTTTTTATATATATATATACTGTTTATTGAATTTAATCTAAGCTATTTGTAAATATATTCTTGAATTTATGTAGCACACTAGCAATACGTCTTTGGCCTTTAAGGCTTATTGTATTGCAAATGAATGAAATAAATAAAATAAATAAATAAAAATAAATAAACTAATCTTAAAAAATAACCAAAATTTAAAATTTTCCAAAATACATTTAATTCGATGGCGTCACACAAAATGTATGTACATTATGAGAAATACAATGTTATTTTTGCAAATGAAAGTGTTTTTTATATTCAATGTTTTGTAAGCGGTCTTGCTAGCGTCATTTAATGATTTTTCACTGTTTTTCTTGTTCAAAAAAAAAAAAAAAAAGATTGCTGTTTTCAGCTTGTAATACTTCTTTCAATGAAAAAAAGTCTTTCAAATTTGTTTTTTTTTAGTTTTTAAAATTTATAAAATGCATGTTTTCATTAATGTTTACATAATTTTCTGCAAAAAAACCTCGTTTTCTGCATATAGGGGGAAAGCACAGTGCTGTATTTTATATTTCTGCACAAATAGTTAGATTCCGATTAGATTTCGCTGAACGAACTTAATTGGGATTTCATTGTCTGTTTGAAATTCCAAATGTTTATTAGATTTTGGTCGAAATCCCATTTTAAGTGGATTTGGACCCTAATTTGATGTGTTACAATCAAAATATTTGAATTTAATTTTTCTTTTTTTTCTCCAATGGTAATCAGCAATTTAAAAATAAAACTTTTTCCAATTTCTGTCAGACCATATTTATTTTCATATTGGCACCTTTACGCTTGTGGAGCTCGAGAATTCAAAATTTGTTTGTACCTCATAAACCCTGATGAGATAACGTTTTTTTATCTTTCATATCAAGAGAAGACTTATTATACCCTCCATCCCATAGTGCAGGAGGGTATATTCACTTTGTCAAATGTTTGTAATTCTTTTAAAAAAATTCTGGGACCCCATAAACTATATATATTCTTGATCAGCATGGATAGAGAAGTCGATATAGCCATGTCCGTCTGTCCGTCCGTCTGTCTGTGGAAACACAAAATACTCCTCCAATACAGAAGAGGTACTGCTAATTTTCAGTCAAATTGTTTGTTGATATCATGAGCAGTTTTCTCGTGAAAATGATCAAAATCGGTTAACGCGTTCAAAAGTTATGAGTGAAAATGTGGAAAGACCTCTAAAATTTTTTTTTTTTTATTTCATCATACATACATACATACATACATACATACATACATACGTACATTCAATGCTTATACACAAGAATATACGCAAGCAGGGATGGCTGTCAATATCGCTGAATTACCGTCCCCGATTCTAACACCTTTCAACTGACTATCGTTATCGCTTAAATACCGTTACCGATATTCTTGAAATACCGTTATCCGTAAAATACCGTTACCTTAAAATACCGTTACCGAAATAATCTAACAAGATCTGAACAAAAAAACTTCTGTAAATAGATATATTTTCCCAAAGTGTGATCATAAACTAGACAGTCATTTAAACTCGGGCATAATGCGGTTAAAAATTGAGGTGTGCATTAACATTACCTGAATAATTAAAATAACGTTATCCTTAAAATGCCGTTAGCAAAATAATTGAAAAATCTTTTTCCCTAAAATAAAGTTACCGAAATATCTAAAATATCGTTACCGCTAAAATACCGTTAGCGAAATAAATAAAATACCGTTAACGCTAAAATACCGTTAACGCTAAAATCCCGTTACCGAAATAACTGAAGTATAGTTTCCCCTAGAATACCGTTACCGAAATAAAAGAAAATAGCGTTACTACGACCAATAACCACATAGAATCGGTTACCATCCATGGTCATGATCAACACTTAAAAACAAAAAAAAACCCACAAAATATTGTTGTTGTTTTTTTGTTTTGTAATACAGTATGTATGTACGGCCCTATGCTCCTTATACCCGCCTAGCAATTGGAAGATTGTTTTTTGATAAATCACCAAAACGAGTCTTTTTCGAGTACTTTTGGTGATCAATAACTGATTAATCACTTACACGTTTAAAAAGCGACTCGGAAATGTTTCGCGCTTATGAGTAAAAAGTGATTGTTTTGAAACGCAACAACAAATTATATAGCACTCGCAAATCAATCTTCTAGGTGTTTAAATGTAATTGTTTTTTTCGTTATACAAGATCACAATTTGCTCATCTAGAAGATTGAAAACTGTTTGATCGCAAATAGATAATGCAGGTGTTTTAAATGTGATTAGTTTTGTTTGTTTTGCTATCGTATTTGGAGCAGAGAGATGATTAAACCTGCTTGTTTGTTGTTTTTTTTTTCTTAAGAATAACGGGATAATTTTTGCGTATTCTTGAGTAAATGTCAACAAGTTGGATATTTGTCTAGTTATAAAAGTTTCATTGAAGTGTAAGCGTCCTTTAAATTAATTGCACAAATGAAAATGTACAAATTTTATTTTTAAGTTTTTGTTTCCTGTCGAAATGACAATAGTTTTTGTGTTATCTTAGGTGTAGTCTTATATTTGTGTTAATTTAAAAAAATACTTACTTTATGTATTAGTTTTTTATTAAAAATAAATCTTAATTTAAATTGAATATTATTCTTTTATTTCTTTTAAGAAAATAAAAAGTGACTCACAGCTTATTTCGTGTGTTAAACTGTTAAGAACATATTTGTTAATATTTTTAACATTAACTTAAATATTAAGTCCAAATGGGTATTTTTTTAAAGATATATTATTTTTTATTATATTTACAAGAAACAACTTAAAAAAAAATCAAATCTTTAAAAAATGCCCATTTTGAATAAATATTTAAGTTAATGTTAAAAATATAAACAAATATGTTCTCTAAAGTTTAACACACGAAATAAGCTGTGAGTCACTGTATATTTTCAAATGACTAGAAAAAGACTCCGAAACAGACTGATAAGGGACTCAAAAAAGACTCCCAAACAGACTGATAAATGGCTCTAAAAAGACTCGTAGCTTATTCGAAGAAGACTCATAAATTACCATAAAACGATTCGAAAAAGACTATAAAATGACACAAAACTAACAAAAAAAACAGTATCATAAATGAGTCATCAAGAAGAGTCGCGGCTAGGGTACCATTTTCTACCGACAAATGTATCATTTATGATCAGAAAATGAGAGCATATTCCAGCTTTTTAGTCGCGCAGAAGTATCATAAAAGACTCGAATATGATTAAAATTTTCAAAAAATGCTGGGTGGGTAGTAGCAATCGCATGCAGAGTTGCCAGGTTTGACGATTTGTCGTCATTTTGATGATATTTAATACCCAAAATAACTAAATGACTATTTGACGACTTTTGCTTCCAAAATGACGATTTTTTGACAATAATTTAATATGTCAGCAAGATCTACTTATTTATCATTCTCATAAAATCGCCGGCTCGATTATTAAATTTATATTATTTCGTTAAAAATTGAAAGCAAAAACATTGTTTTTTGATCGATAGCTAGCTTGTATATGCTAATATGATGTGAAATATAATTTTGCAAAAATGCAAATCCTAGAATTGAATAAAACTTAATCCAAACCGCATTTATTTTTTTATAAATTCATTACGGGTTTAGCTTAATTTAGTTTCTGTGTTTATATGTTTAGAACATTTCTTTAAATTTTTATAAAATTTAATTGGAGTTAGATTTAAATAAAAATAAAAAAATTTTCATGTTAAAACACAAGGCATGGACTTTTTTTGCGAAACAAACAGATCTCTAGCCCGAATATATTTCATGTTTAAAGATGATATATATACAACTTTAAATGAAACAAAATAAATCCAAAGATAAATCCGGTGCTTAAAAAACAGGCCTAATAATATAAATAAAGTGCCAAAATTTAATAATTAAAAATATAACATTAAGTTTGTTCGATAACACAAAAATTTGTACAAGTTTTTACTGGAAGGTGTTCGTTTAGACAAATACGCAGTAAAAACTGGTAAAAAGAGAGAGTAAAGTGACAGTTTGATGCCAAAGAACTTACAAGTTTTTACTGGATACATTTTTGTCAGAAAGAATTTGTAAGATGAAAAAAACATATGACTAAAAAATAAAAAAATATGCTTGTATTTTTAGTAAACAAAAATTAAATTAAATTTTAATGGTTTATGGATTGAAAGTGAAAATGATTAAATAATTAACTATGGAAGAAGTTAAAAAACATTTAAATTATTTTTGGTCGATAATTTCAATTAACTTTTTCCTTTTCCATAATGACCAGTTGATTTTTTTTTAATATTTAAAACAAGCTATTTTATCTAATTTAATAATTCCTACATATTTTCTGTTCGTTTACTTTTTTGTAAATTTGTCTTACTATTTGTAATTTTGTTACTGAGTAGTTTTTACTGAACTTTACAGGAAAAGTAATCGAACAGACTTATTGTTAAAGAATTTCCAAATTTTGTAAAAGAATTTAATATTTAAAAAGTTGTGCCACTGAAATGTTGTTCACAGAATTATGCAGATATAAGTGTTTAACAGTTCAAGTGGTAAAATTAGTTTGATTTAAAGTTGTATTTATTTGATCTTTCAACATTATATTTTTGTTATTTTATTAATTAATAATCATATAATTACAAGTTATATACTATTACCCTAACCGAGCACTAGCTACTATGGCCTTCGGCGCGTTGTAGCGAAAACAGATCAGTGCCTCTGGTGGGAATCGAACCCACGACCCCCGCACTGATAAGCCAGCACGCTACCAACTAGCCTACTGGGGCACACTGTTTCAACATTTTATAAATATGAATATCGTTGTAAAATATAATGATTTTCGAAGTTTAAACCAAAGAGAAGTGTCAAAAATCGTGTTATATTACAACGATAACACGTTAACATTTGAAATGTGAATAACATTATTGTATTTTATTTTTTATTAAAACTTTATCCCTCTTCTAACAAATATATTTTATTTTGACGATTTTTCAAAATATGATGACGATTTTGACGATTTTTTCTAGAAAGTTTGTCGTTTTTATGCTTTGCAAACCTGGCAACACTGGTTATAAGTGCAAATGCGAGAAGCCCTCGAAAAATTGTTAAGCTAATTTATAAAGTATGCTTTTGTTTTCCATATACCAGGCTTGCCATATACCTTTTTTTGTTAACCCCAACAAATCAAAAAATCACCAATAAGAAAAAGGTAGAACAAAATAGTTTAGTTAAAATTCTTTATTTATTTGACTGCATTAACCGGAGTTGCCAGACACATTAATCGTTATCAGATCAAAAAAATATCCAGGAACAAAATCCCCGAATCCAACAATGTAAATTCATAACTTTTTTTCGTACACTATTTTTTACTTATTTTCATTCTCAACCTTTAATAAATTTGCAAGGAAACTCTTACATTCTAATTACATTTATTAAAAACCCCATTCAATTTAAAGGACATTCACTTTCAGAACTTTTTTATTTAAGACATATAAGGTGCATACTTCATCTTAAAATCTTTTGATTATATGCATTTGTTTTCCTTAAAAGCCCTAATTTTTATTTGATACATACAAAAATAATCTAAATTAAAGTATTGATGTGTAAAAACCAATCGAATTTTGGGAAAATTTCTTAGGGTTCTTATTCTAGGAGTCGTAAACGAGAATTGCACAAGCAACTGAGATGAAAAACAATAATTTGAAATACCAGTTTCTTTAATTTTTTGTATCTCGAAAACACTCGAAAGATTTTCTTTTATAATTTTTGACAAACTTAGTTTCATCACACTTTCCGTTTTACTTATGTGATGTATAGTATAAACACATGTGTTGTAATGTAAACTGGCATTTCATAATTATTTCATTATGTATGTCTCCGCAAGTGTATTTTTGTTCCCTTAAATTTATCTAAAATTCTGATTATTCGAAACTGTTTTTATGCGTTTGTATTCATTGCATCTCTTCTAACGATCCAAAAATATATTTTAGTAACTTTCTTTCATTATTATATAGGCAAAGAGACAAACAACAGGCGAATTTTACAACAGTTTTTTTAACATCATAAGGAACTATACAAATATATATATTTTTCACTACACGTTCTTCTTTAGGTAATCAGAATAACCTTTGAATACCCACTGCAGAATTTCAGATTCATTTTAGTAAACTTTAATTAAACATTTTTTTCTTCTGAAACATCCCAAAGACATTAATCAATCAGTCATATTTTGTTTTACTTATAAAAACAACATTATTTTTGTTATTTTTACAAAGAATATAGATATTAATATTGTTTGCACTTTCCCTGGTTTATGAAAACACCGAGATGGAGGGTATCCAAAAATTCGTCACAGCCGAATTTAATCTTTTTTAATACCAAATTCGGCACATCGGACTTTAATGCTTCCACTTGTTTTTTACTCATATTGGATAATTTCGTCATTTTTTATTCTATTCATATTAATAGTTTATGTTTTTAATCCAATAAAAATGTGGATTGTTTTTTCATTGCACGTGTATTCTATTTGAAAAATTTTGATTATATACCTGTCGTAACATACAAAATTCTTATGAAATTTACCCTTGATGTGATTATTTGCCGCCGCTGACACATTTTTCCCCAAGCCGTGGCTGACCATATTAAGGCGGCTGCGGGCGATTATTGTGCCGATTTTTGCCACGGCTTTCATCTCTGGCGGAGATACCATCTACTTTCAATTGAATTATTCGATTTTTATGCATCATTAAATATCGTGATCATGTTTCAAATTATGTAGTAGACTATCTCGGATGCAATTGCGTTTGTTATTGCATTTTTAAAAAGTTTTTGGGGCTAAATGTCCGAAATATTTATTAAAATATTTTGTATATTCAAGATCTTTAAGAAACCCTCAATTGATGTATTCTCTTCATAATACATCAATTCTTCAACGATTTCTTCAATACAGGGTAGCTATAATTTGGAATTCTTTGCTCTTATTAGAAATTTTGACTTTACTGTCAATGTATTTAAAATTAAACTCAGAGAGAATGCCTGCTGCAACAATGTTTAAGTTTTTTTTAATTATATTAGATATTTGAAAGCAATTATATACTGGGATTAATTAGGGAACAAATTTCAATAGGTTTAAAATGCGAAGTATTAATAGAAGTACGTTTGTATCCATATATTTTTATTATTTTTTTATGGGTTACCGTAATTTTTCTCATTTTGTGTTTTAAAAAAATACTACATAAGTTTTTAGGAAAACCCGACCACTCTTGCTTAAATGGTGCATTTTAAACACGGGAAAAAACTTTTTTTAAAAATAATTTTTGGTGTTAAATCGAATGGTGATTTAAAATTTCATATAAATACAGCTCTTTTTGGTCTGTAGAACAGCGTTTTTAGGCGCCGAGCGCAAGTTAAAGAAGTTGGAATTTAAAAAAATTATAAACCCATTTTAAAAAGTGATGAAATACCAAAAAATAAGAAAATTTATTCTTTTCTGACGAACTCTAATTTAACCCAGTTCGCAACATCCTTAGATTATTTTTTCAGAATATATACCATGAATTACGACAACCATTTTAAAATGGATTTATTAAAAAAAAAAGATTTTGGAACGCACTGTAAGAAATTTGTTGCATTGTGTGCGGACTGATAAACACTTGACCATTTACTTTGTATCATTGAAATGTTTTAGCTGCCATATGTAGTGCATTTTTGAACTTTTTTGAAATTCAGACTCCAGTTTCAAAATTACAGATTCAAGTCGGTGACATCCTGATTAATGGTCAGATTTAATTATTTGTATAAATTTTGCAACTATAAATAACTTTTTTGGAGCAAAATATTGATTTAAATTTTATTTTAGCAAAAAAAAGTGCGCCCAATTGAATTTCACACCAATTTTAGATTTTTCGTTTTAATTATATCAAAAATATTAATCGATTAAAAATAAAGTTAACTAAATTATTGATAACTTATCGAAAAATTCAAAAATATTGCTACGATTATAGGAATTTCGGTCACTGTATATAGAATATTTGGTATGTACAATAGTGTTATAACGTATGGCAAATATACAAGCTCCCGTTAAAAAATGCATTGAAGTTTTGTATATAAGATTTATTTTTTTTTATTTAAAATGCAATAATATCGCGAATTTCAGTAAAATGTCACTTTTTTAATTAAAAAAAAAATTGTGAAAAGCGTAAACTTTTTCAATCGCGAAAAAGTGAAATCGCAGTTCTTACAATCTTACGATTGCGATGAAATTTGGATGTTATACAGAAAAAATAAGAGACCCGTATTTTTTTAGTTTGGTCAAAAATGTTCAAATTTTCTGTTTTTTTAGTTTTATTTTTATATTTCTTCCAAAGAAACTATGTATATATAATGGACTATCTAGGCCATATATGGCCTAAATAAGTTCGGTTATGTAATTTGAATAAATAAAAAAAAGTATTTGAAATGCTCATCACTAGTATAAAGAAACATGTCCGAACATGACCAACTTTTCGTGGTATTCAAAAAAACACATCAATTTTGGGGGGTTTTGTACTAGGTGGTGTATTCGGATTAGGTCGAAACTCACATATATTATTCTTTATTAAGTTTTAGTGGACACTTATTTTTTTTCGATATTCGTGCGTGTTTGGATTTTAGACGAAGTTTCCCAAAACACTATATTTTGCCACAGGATGGCAATTCTATGGCCAAAACATAGGCACTAGGTATCAAATTTCATATTTTTGAAAATGCATTACTGCCATGTATAATATATATGATTTTATTACGTGAATTTTAAAAGGTTTTCCAACGATATATAATACTATACACATTTAACAAACATAAGCGCGATAAGAGCTAAAAATATATTTTGCAAGCACTTTGTATCAAACTAGTCTCTTTTAAGGTAAAATGCTCTCTATTTCATAACCGTATAACCGATTTTGTTCATTAATATCACTTTTTCTAGGAGGGAAAACGTAGTTTTTAAATTATTCACAAAAATTATGAAAAACATATGTTACGTATTTATTATTTTATTTTTTTTCCTCAAGTTATCATATTGAATATTTTTCACAATATAGTCTTGTTATATTAGTTAAATAAAATTTTTATTAGAATCTATAAAATGCTTATAAAATTTCCTTTAAAATGATATATGTATAACATGTACAAATAACTTATATGCAATAACTTGATAAAAAAAATTAAATAATAAATACATGATATACGTTTTTCATAATTTTTTGAATAATTTTAAACATATCAACAACTTTTAGAAATAAAAATAATATAAGGGGTCAAAATGACCTCGTTGTAATTAGGTATACCACATATATATCTCTAAAACTAAACGAGAGAGATTTAATCAAGTTCATGTTTAAATAGAATATACCGGTAAATACAAATAAATTCACTTATTTTTTTAATTATGGTATTCCCATTGTTAAGAAAATAAGCGACGAGATTCGCAAAGAGGTCAAAACGACCTTATTGTGGTTTTAGTGTTAAATTAATCCTTGTTGTACCACAATAAACATCCAAACAGTCATCATGTGTTTACTGTATGTATTGTGTGTATCGGCTGCCATACAATTTACTGATAACATAAAATAGTTGCTTGATTGCCCACTTGTTCGTTAGCTTTGCTCAAATGTACTTATCATACCATATGTACACTGAGGAGCATAAGTGTATCACAAACCAACAACTATCACTTTAACAACCTATAATTTCTATAAATTTTTCTCAAATGCAATCAAATTTTTCATATTATGTTTGTACAAGTGTCTTCTCTCTTCCAAAAAGGTTTTATTAAGATCTGATCACAACAACAAATACACTAAGGCATAATGCAAATAAATCAAAATGATACAGTTTTGCACTCACTATTTATTTTTACATTTTTAAAACAATAATATATTTTTAATAACTGGTCCAGTAACCCTTTGCCTTCTTAAGCTTCTGGATGCTATTAGGTAGACTTTGTGTGTACCTCTGCACAAATTCTGGAGGAATCGCATCCCACACTTCCTTCATCCACTCCCACAACTCGTTCACGCCTTTTGGAGGACTGGCATATTTTGCAAGCTGCGATTTGACGTGACCCCACAAATTCTCGATCGGTTGTTAAAGTGATAGTTGTTGGTTTGTGATACACTTATGCTCATCAGTGTATATAGTCGTTAATCGTCGTTTTTGTATATTTTAATTATTACCCAGTACTAAATGTCTGATAGCCTCTATGATTTGTATTTAATGACGATTATTATTTAATATGCTTACTTCACCAGAAAATTATTTTAGTTCATTAAGAAAATTTAAATACATTTTCAGTATGTCGAGTAACTGAGCTATTTTATAAAACGCTACGCATTGCGTTTGACCTATAATAAGATTATACAGCAGACCCTTTTAAAGACGTCCTGAATTTAATATTTTATGATTTTGTCATAATTTACTACTTAATCCGTTGAGGTGCAACAAGCAGAGCAACAAGCCGACCCTAAATTTTAGGCGGAGCCGTCGCAACCAATTCAGCTACGGCGGTGTCGTTGAGGCTTAAAAATGGCGGCGGCTGAATTTTCAGCTCAAAATTTTGTTTTTTAAAAATTTACTAGAAAATTTCAAGAAAACAGTTTCAAATATAAAAATTCCAACCCAAGCTCTTTCAACATCAGCTGATGCTTTAGCAGCCAAAACGTAAATCAACAAAAACAACATGTAATCAATTATCTAAAAGATACTCATTATTCAAAAAGCTAAAAAACTAAGTATTTAATTAAATTAAAAAACTTAAAAAAAATATATTTATTTATATCTTAAAACAAAGATAAATTTCTTAAAAAAACTTAAAACAAAAAAAAAACTATTAATCTCTTTTTTTCAAAATAAATGGTAAATATTGTTCAATATAATGTGCAAAGTTTAACAAAAAATAAAAATTATCTTGAAATTTATCTTAACAAATACAACTGTGATTTCGCTGTGCTTTCTGAAATTTTTAATGTGGACGAATCTCAAGCACTCTCTCTTATTCAAAACTACAACACCATTTCAAGAAAAAGAAAAGATAATTACGGTGGTGTGGCAATCCTTGCAAAAAAATTTATACAAATGAAAAAAATACCGTTTAACACTTCTCTTGATATTCTTATATGTGAAACAAAAAACCTTTCCACAAATTTAACAATTGTGTCGATCTACTTTCCGCACTCCGTAAAAATTAAAGAGTTAAAAACTGAGCTCCAAAAACTTCTAGATTTTTGTGAAACTAGAACTAATGTTATTATTTGTGGTGATTTCAACGCTCGCTGTAAATTGTATGGAGATAAATTTGACACGAATCGTGGAAACGCTGTTAAAAATCTGATGGATGCGTCATCTTTCAAAATTTTAAATGACGGTAGCATTACATTTGTAAAATCCCTCCTTGATCCCGTATCTCAAAGCTCTGTTTTGGATCTATCTTTCTCAAATTCCCCGTTAAGCACAAAATGGAAGGTCAACCCGGTTGCTATTGGCGGCAGTCATCATTTCCCGATTCATATTAACATTCAAGATACTAATTTCACAAATTGCCTTTTTCTTTCAAAAAAAAAACTTTTATCCTCCATTAATCAATGTGCTTTACCGGGCAACTTTAATGACATTGAAGATACTTTCGAATCGATAATCAAAAACTCTAAACACAAAATTAACAACAACAGCAGGCGTTCTCCAAAATCGTGGTGGAATGAGGACATATCAAAACTTTGGCGTCTTAAAATCGCTGCACAAAAAACTTTTAATGGAAATAAAACCTCTGAAAATGCTAATATTGCTTCAGATGCAATAAAAAAATTTAAAAAAGCCGTTCGCCACGCCAAAAGTACTTCTTTTTCTTCAAAAATTAATCAACTGAATGCAGCTCCTAACACAAAGTCTTTTTATAAATTTATCAGAAGATGCAAAAATTCTGGGTCTGAAAATACTAACAACAGATGGAATAGTGACAATAATTCTCTTTTTCTTTTGCACCTCAAAAACCAAGTTCCTGATAACGCTGATTACTTGTCCATCAACTCAAACTATGAATCATCCCCCAATTTCACAATGGAAGAATTTCTTGCCGTATTAAAAGCTAAATCCAAACCATCGTCTGCTGGTCTTGATCAAATTTCCTATGAGATGATTCAGACTTCATCCTTTTCATCTAAAACTTCCTTTTTGACTGCTATTAATGACTGCTGGCAAAACTGCAATATAAGAGAACAGTGAAGAAAGATTAAAGTCGTGCCGATTCCAAAAAGAGGTAAGGACCTTGATATTTTCACCAATTTCAGGCCCATCTCGCTTATTCCTGTCTTTATGAAAGTTGTCAACCTCATGGTAAAGGAAAAATTAACAGCTTTTCTCTCAGAATGTAACATCTTACCTGGCCGCACTTTTGCCTACAGAAAAAATTTTTCATCTCAAACTTGTATCAACGAAATTTTGCATACCATTTCCACATCAAAAGAAAAGGGTCTTAAAGTCACTTTAATCTCCCTTGATATTTCAAAAGCATATGATTGTGTCGACTTGAACAAACTTTGTGCTATTCTTCAGCAATTGAACTGCCCATCTCATATCACGATGTGGATGATGAACTTTTTAAAACGTCGTATTCTCGTACTAGGCAATGAAACAGCAGAATTATTTAACGGATTACCACAGGGAAGCTGTCTAAGTCCAATATTATTTAACATATATACAATGGGGCTGCATGGCATTGTAGATCCCAACACTCACATTTTTCAATACGCGGACGATTTCGTTATACTATCTATGCAGAGAGATTTCGAAAAAGCCGTTTCTAACTTACAAAAAAAGACCGAAGAGTTTTGCTCCATAACTGAAAATCTGAATCTGCAAATTAACACAGAGAAATCTATCACCATGTATGCGGCAAAAGGAGCCAGAAAAAAAGTCAACATATTTATCAACAATCTTCAAGTAAAAAATGTCAAATCCTTTAAATTTTTGGGAAGAACAATTAGAAGCAGCCTATCGGTTTTTGAACACAACGATACCGTAATGAAACAATGCACTTCGGCAACAAATGCAGTCAAAATGTTATCTTCAGTGAAAGGTGGTCTACTGCCAAATCTTGCTGTCAATCTGGCCAAATCCCTTGTTTTTTCAAAAACGGAATACGCAATGTCTTCCATGGCTCACGCACCCACATATGTCAACAAAAAAATTTCAACTTTCCAAAATAATATACTCCGCAGATGTCTAGGACTAAACCCCTCGACGCCGGTTCAGATAATCTATGCTCTTGCTTTAACTCTGCCACCCAAACAACGAGGCATGTATCTGGCTGCTAAAGAAATTGCTAAACAAAAAATCTTTAACCCTTCAGCTTTTAATTTTATTTGTGAAAACCCATGCAAAAAATCAAGTATGGGCTTTATTTATAACAAATTCAAAGATATTTTTGATGACATGTGCGGCAGTCTCTCCGGAGCAACCTCTGACAAAATCCAAGTTTTACTTAACCTGTTTACCAACTCAAAAGCAAATACTCCCAAAGAAGTATTCAGCGCTTTCTACGCTGAGAAAATTAGTCATTTAAAAGCAGAAGGCTATGCAATCTTTGCCACGGACGCCTCAATTACAGAGGTTTCAACCGGATGTGCGGTGTGCAACATCTCGTCAAATCAAAATTATATGTTTAAAATCTCGTCTAAAGGATCATCTCTCATGGGTGAATTATATGCCATTGAAAAATCAATTGATATCATAATTGAACAAGGTATTAGTAGAGCCGCCATCTTTACCGACAGCAAAAACTCATGTCTCCTAATTAAAAACAATACCTCATTCAACTTTTTAGCTGACAGAATAATCAACAAAATAAATTTGGCAAATATCTCATCTTTGGTATTTATTTGGACCCCCTCCCATGTAGGACTTCCATTTAATGAAAAAGCTGATCACTACGCCAAGCTTGCTACATCCAGCGGGTTAGAGTTAACGCCTCAATTTTCACTCAAGGACGCTTGCACCAAAATTTATAACAACCTTTGGGATGAATGGAACTCTGAATACAAACAGATATCGCGTTTAAAGGGAACAAAATTTTTCACGATTTTTCCCAACATGCCCAAAAAGCATTGGTTCTTAAACTCATCTCTGACTTCTACAGAAATAAAAACAATAAATAGACTGTTAACGGGGCATACTTATAATAAACCGTATCTCCACATGATTAAAGTAGAATCATCTCCAAACTGCGATGAATGCGATACACCTCAAACCGATGACCACCTTATTTTCATATGCCCGAAATTTTCGGAAATACGAAAAAATTTTGATTTCTTCGCACAATTCAACAACCTGTATACATTACTGAATACGTTTCAAGATGCTGTCTTCAAAAAACTTGTTGCTTTCATTAACCTGTGTCAAATCGACCTCTAATAGCTGTCTAACCATCAGTGAATCATCAGTAACTGCAATGTTTCCTTGCTCGTCTAATAACATCAGCTGTTCTTATTCACGCACACACGTTTCATTCCTGCTATGTATCAACCAATCGGACATTTCGTTTCTTTTTCACCACTTGGCAGTACAACAAATCTATTTATTCTGAAAACATCAACTATCTTCAAGTTATGCATACATCTTTTTGGATTATTTAGTACTGGCATATAAGTATCTGAGGAATACTTCGCCAACCGCCTGATCTCATCAGGCAAACCAAAAAAAAAAAAAAAAAAAAAAAAAAAAAAAAAAAACTATTATTAACTTGGATATTTTTTTTTTTTTTTTGGTAAAATCTAGGGATAATATCGCAATATTTTTTGTCAGATCTAATTTTTTTGTTAATAATTAACCAAAAAAACGTTTTTAATTATAAATTATAAAGATTTAATTAAATTGGGTGGACTAATAATAATAATAATAATTTAAATACAAGTTAAAATATAAAAGAAATCATTACATTTTTTAAAAGAAAAAAAAAAAAAACAGATTCCTTAAAAAAAATTTTGAAAAATGATATTATAAAAGATATAAAATGATTCATGTGTTACAGTTAATAGTACAGTTAATCCATGTCAAACCAACCAATGGGTTGGCAGCACCTTTGCAAAATTAAATGGACATTTTTACTAACGTTACCTTTTACAAAACAAATACTCTCACAAAGTTTCAGATTACTGGCTCTTTTAGTTCCCAAAATGCAATGTCTTAAAAATCAAAGATTTTCAGGAAAATCTACGAATTTGTTCTTACCTAATTTCTTATATCTTTAAAATTGAGTTATATGCATAACTAAGGCATCATATGAAAGGTATTAAACGCACCATATAATTATATGCAACGTGACTTTTATTTTCAAAAGGTTAAAGTAATTTTTAAGATTAAACGTTTGGAAAGCTATATTTAAAAATTCAACATTTTTTAAATTAAAAAAAGTTTTATATTTCGTATATTTTTTGTTTTAAATTCAAGAATTATACGAACTTTTTTAAATTACTCAGGAAATCTTGATTAGGCAACTACGAAATTTACTAACAGCTTAAAAGAAGATTTAAGCAACAACATAATTTTCTCAGCATTAAAAAAAAAATGTCACATTTTTAAATACAGCTTTCCGAACTTTTGGTCTTAATAAATGATATTTGACATGTTAAAAATAAATTTCAAAGGTCATATGATGACTTTGTTTTGCAAACTCTTTAAAAGATTTTAGCAATTATGTAAGTTAAAATTTGAAGATTTTTCTGAAAATCTTAGATTTTTGAGACATGATATTTCGGGAACTAGAAGGTCCTAAATTCTTAAACTTTGCGAGAGTATTTGTTTTGTAAAAAGTAAAGTTCAAATCAACGGTTTCTCTATCGAAATGTTGCTTGAAAGTTTTATTTAATTTGTTTTACCTTATATGGGTGCCGGGACACTGTGGTATAGCGGGGATCAATGTGGCTAATGATTTGGGGAATTTTGGGGAACGCTAAACCTTTTCGAGCTCTCAAGGCGGTGCTGATGGACTGTGCTGCCACCATGCATATGACCATCTGGGAAAATGCGGGTGTTGGCAGGACTGCGAGTATTATCTTAGGCAACCCGGACAGTTCCTTCTCAGTAGGAAGGAACTGAGTCTTTTGATGGAAATCCTCACGGGACACTCGACACTTAGGGCCCATCTCCACCGTATTGGTAGGGCGACTCGAAAGTGTGCGGGGCCTGTGGGGAAGACGAGGAGACCATGGAACACTATATCTGTGAATGCCCGGCATCTGGGGGAACTTAGGGGCATAGGATGGAAGAAGTTGAGGAGTTTCGTCAGTGCGACGGAGTTCCTGGGGTAGAAAGGTGACATAGGACCGATTGTTTAGAGCGCACAACAAGCCGACATTCTGGCTTAAGTGTAAGTCATCAGGGACTTGAGTCGGATTAGGGAAGCATTTTCCCTTCTCCTAATCCTCTTTTCGACCTAACCTCAATCAACCCTAAATCAAACCCTTAAAAATTCATTAAACCTACCATAAATATTGTACCAGGCGGTGTCAAACACACTAAAATTTACTATATTTGTTATGATACCCCTTAATATATCGTTTCTCTGTGATTATCTAAGAAAATTGTTTAATTTTGAATTTTATTTTTCTTAAACATATGGCTTTGTAGTCCTGGATAAATACAGGACTATATCTGAATATTTAAAACTACAAATGGATTTATCTCAAAACAATATTTTTTAATATTTTAAATCGAAAGAGGACATATTTATATCATTGCAAAAAAATTCAGAGCAGTTAATTTTTCAATCAGAGACTGTTAAGTTAAGCAAATTTTCCTTCCGGAGAAACTAATTCTCTTTCCGTTCCCGCATTTTCATAAAAATATCGCAACAATTTTGTTTTTTTGTTAAATTTATATAAACAATTTTAATCGATTAAGAAATAAGTTATATTATTGATAAATAATCGAATAAGTAAGTATTCCCAGCCAACACATTTATTTCTCAGCGCGTAGAAATTGTGTCTCATAAAAGACTCTAAAATTTGATAATTTTTAGAGCGCTCAAATTTCTGAGTCATAAATATAACATAATGAACTCTTATTTATGAGCATGTTTGAAAACTATAAAAATTTTTTTTTCCAAAACTCATAAATGCCTCAAAAATTAATCATAAAACCTCGTAAATGACACAGATATTCTTACAAATCCAATAATGCTCATATTTAAGAGCCTTTTATGAGTCATAAAAGAACGCTTAGAAAGAGGCTTCATTGACAAAGAAAAATACCCTCATTAGCTATGATTTCAGAAGGTGTGAAGGTTTTTTTATGAGCATTTTCGGACGCCAAATATACACTGGGTTGATATTTCCATTTTAGATGAAAAATATTGCTAAACCTAAAGGAATTTCATTTACTTTATAAATTTAAAAATAAATCCGATGATTAAAAATCCCTACCAAAAATTTAATTTTAAATTATTGTTTAATTTTTCTTTTTTTTTCAAACAACAATCTACTGGCCAGAATAAAATAAGATAAATTATTTATTGTAGACAACAAATAATAAAACATATTAACAACCTGCTGGCGCAACACACACAACACAATGACATCAAGGTAATTATAGATACAGTTGTTTAAATGTTTTCTCGGTATCTTTGCATAAACTTAATTAATAATTATTTTCCACACCTTTTGCGACAGACTTGATCGTTTATTTATACTGCTGGAATCAGGCTCGTCAGCTGTGACACGTCGAGCTGCGGCTAAGCAAATTGGCGAAATACAAAAATTGTACCCACATGAATTGCATGCTTTGCTTAATCGTCTCATTGGCTATTTGCACAGTACATCATGGGATACACGTATTGCAGCTGCGCAAACAGTCGAAGCAATACTTGTCAATGTGCCCGAATGGAAACCTGAATTATATGCCACTAAACGTGAAATAGTAAAAAAGGAAGAAAATACATTAGCAGCAGGCGTACAAGATGAGGAAAATAGTTGTCAATCGAATGCATCATCATCAGCCACAACACTGACATCGTTATCGGCAAATAGTGAATACTATAAGGAACGTTATTTAACATTTAATGAATTCAATTTAGAACAAGTTTTAAAAAAAGGCGCCCGTCTAATTGGTTCGGAAGGTAATGAATTTGATTGTATCGACGAAGCGGCAGGAGCTGCCTTTTCAGGCGCAGATACGGCTGCTGAACGTTTGAGCCGTCAACGGGCATTATTAAATGAAAAACTTGGTTTGACACAGGCCTCTAAATTGGGCGTCAATTTAACCGACATGATAACCGATGAAGATATGATGCGTAGTGGCAGTAATTACAATGTCAATGAAGAAAAAGTCCCAGTCGAAGATATACTCAATATTAAACCAAATGTAAATTTGATACCATCCAATGGTCAACAATTGAGTTGTCGCGAAATGAATAGAGCCAAACGAAAGGCACGACAACAAAATACTTCAACATCTGTTGCAACAACTGCAATTAGTACCAGTTCTTCAGGGAATGGTTGTAATGAAGAGCCGGAAAAGAAAAAACTAAAGACTGGAGAAACTCACAGACAAGAAATTTTTTACAGTTTAAATGGTAAGAACATTTTTAGTATCTTAATTTAATACTTAACCCTAGCTACGTGATAAATTTGTTAGTTTAGGAGATGCACCAAAACCCACTTTTTTACGAGATAAAGGCAAATATCGAGAATATATTTCGCTGAGAACATTTTTTTATGCATATAATCATTTTTTTTATGCCCCAGATCCTAATAAACATATTTTAATAAAAGTATTAATGTATTTTGCACTATAATATTTAATATATATTTTTTAAAGATATATATCGAGAGCTTATATTCAACACCCTCTATAAACCAAAACACATGTTTTTAGGAGAGACAAATAACTGCTTTATGCTAAATTTCTTAAAAGTATGAACGAATATCTCTTCAAAAATGTGTGTTAAATATGCCTACTGAATCCTATGTATAAAAATAGGAAACGTCGAGAAAAACGTGTATTGCAACTAAAAAATACAAATATTTTTTGGCTGTTAGAATGTATTTTACAGTAAAAAATGACACAATTTGCATTTTTATTAAAGTTTTAACGTTTTCTTTAAAAATTTTTCAAATATATAACAACTAAAAAACAAATTTTGCATTGCTGTTATTACTATTACTTTTAACGAACTAAATTATCATAAAAGTAATGTCTAGGGCAAGGAATTTCATGCAAATGCATGTTTTTCTCGATTATCTAAAACTAATATGGACTAAATACTTATGGGAAGCATTAACTCGAGAACAAAATGGATTTTGGTAAAAGTGCATATTTTGACTTTTTATGCATATTTTGTACATATTTGTGCATATTTTTCATTTATTTTAATTTGTTAAAAAAATATATAAGCGGTATTCGCTCTTGGTAGCAAACTACCCTTGCAGACCTTTCAAAGCTTGCAGATCTTGTATAAATACAAGAGTATGCAAGACCACAACAACAAAATACATGAAATAAAAATATGCAAGACTTTTATTTATATGCAAGACTTTTATTTATATGCAAGACGAAAACCTATTGCATATTCTGGGTCTTGCAAACCTTTCAAACTTACAATACGTGACATCTTTTAGTTTTGCCGGAAAACAAAAAATAACAGAAATATTTACAAAAAAACATTTAATTTTCGTATAAAAAAAACAACAATTTTAACACAATTTTTTATCAAAAAACAAACTAAAATAAAAGAAAAATACGATATTAATATAAAAACGGCTCTTCGTAATTAAAGTTGATATTCACACAAAATAACAACAGAGTTAAAAATCCACTGAGAACGAAGAATAATGCCAACCTTTTTTATTTGAAAAAATCGCTAAAGTCTACTTAAAAATCGCTAGAAAATACATTTTCGTTAGAAATTAGCTGTTTTGTCAACATTGAAACGCTTGGGTTGTAAACATACAATACACACAAAAAAAAGACGCTCACGCTTTGTAGCATAAAATCATAGTATTAATGCAACCCTTGCATAAATGCTATCAAGAGTGAATACCGCTATAGATTTTTATATTTTGATTTAACAATTAAATTTTAAAACCCTGTTGAACAGGAGAACATCGTTAGATTCTGTTCTATTGAAATTTGTTTATATATTTTTTATGTTTTTAAGCTTTGATTTTTGGAAAAAAAATTCTTTTAAGTGCATATTTTTATATTTTTTATAATTTACGGTTTGTTAAAGTTAATTTTGTAACAGATCCGCTGGACATTTTTCAACCAAAATTTTCAAAAATCTCAATGCTTCATTAAGATTTTTGAAATTGTTTGCCTTAAAGCGACCTTTAATTGAAATAGCAACCATGTTGAAACTTTTGACAGATTTAAATTTTGTGAATAAATCTTTATTCAAAAATATATAGAAAATTTTTTTTTTTAAATTGACCGATTTTTTAAATTGACCGATTTCTAATATTATTTTTTTGAAAATACCATTTTTTAAATTTGTCATATTGCAACCCTGACATTATAATTATTATAAGTGTAGTAGTATTTTAATAAAACCAGCTAATATTTATGTTTTGAGTGAAAACGGAATAAATTTTGGAATTTCGGAATACACGAAGTCTAGTATTTTAAAAATTCATCGTCCTATCGGGAAGATATAAATCATTTTCCTAAATTTTTTTTTTATTCACAATTGTAGTCAAGATGTTGGATAATTTTATGGCTTTTAAACCACTTAATTATCTTGATACAGTAAAAAATATAGACGTTTAAACGTACTGATATATAAATCGGAACAGATGGTCAATAATGAGTTAAAAAAATCGAAAATCGAAACGGTAATTTATTATGAATTTCACAATTTCTTTTTAAGCACTCTCCAATATTATAAAAAAAAATTATTATTGATTGAAAGCTATTTCTTTAAGAATCCGGAGAACGTATTTTACGGGACACACTAATAAGCAAGCATTTAAATAACCTTGATAAATTACGAAAAATTGCACAAAAAACTTCGTTTAATATATGTAGTAATTTTTAATGTGTCGATAACCTTAATTGTAGTTGATAGAGGGTATTGCATTCAAAAATGAATTTTATGGTTGATAGAGAAATAAAAAATGTTAAAAAGGGCTAAAATTTATTTTTTCTCTCTGAACATTTTGTCAGAGATGTAGCTGTCATGAACAGTTTTCCTTCAAAAAGTGCTTTTCAAGAAAGTGGTTCATAGAGGGTATTTTGAATATAAGGTATCGTCGACACACTGTTGTAGTGTACAAAAGAAGTAAAAGTACTTAATTTAATGTTTTTTGTAGATCCTGTTCCCGATGCTACTGGTGTTTGGATTGATGCTATACATTGGCCTTTGGAAAACTTTTGTGCCCGTCTCTATGTAGATTTATTTAATGCAAAATGGGAAGTACGCCATGGTGCAGCAACTGCACTGCGTGAACTTATTAACCAACAGGCTTCAGGGGCAGGAAAAAGTTTAAATATGACACGTGAAGAGGTGGGTTGATAAAACTGTAATATTTTATAAAAAAAAAAAAAAACATGAAAACTTTTTTAAAATTAATAATTTTAAAGATGCTACATTATCATAATTTGTGGCTCGAAGATGCTGCTTTACGCTTGTTGTGCGTTTTATGTTTAGATCGTTTTGGTGATTTTGTCTCCGATCAAGTTGTGGCTCCAGTGCGTGAGACCTGTGCTCAGGTTTTGGGTACAATTGTTAAAGAAATGGATGCAAATAAAGTGCATGAAATTGTCTATATTTTACGCACGTTACTCAAGCAAAGTGAGTGGGAAGTACGTCATGGTGGCCTATTGGGTTTGAAATATGTATTTGTGGTGCGTGAAGATTTATTACAAATCTATTTGCCACAATCCATATCCGATGTACTAATTGGTCTGTTCGATACCGTGGATGATGTGGGTGCGGTAGCTGCTTCCACTTTAATACCGGTTGCTTCTTGGTTGCCAAAACTCTTAAATCCTACTCAAGTGTCCTCGATTGTTAAAATGTTATGGGATCTGTTGTTGGATCAAGATGAACTAACATCGGCCAGTAATAATTTTATGGGCCTATTAGCTGCCATACTATGTCTTCCAAATGCATCCCATTGGATACAGTAAGTTTACTTTATTTTAAATTTCAATTTAAGATGATCCAATTTAGTTTCGTTTATTTTTAGTATGGAACCAATGTCTACTTTGATACCTCGCTTATGGCCATTCCTTTCACATAGCACTAGTTCGGTGCGTAAATCAACATTAGTTACCTTACAAACACTTACCAACAATACAACGACAAATGATAATATTTCTAGTGCTGGTGAATTATGCACCATCAAATCTCCTAGTCCTTCATCTTCCGCTGTATCCTGTGTTGGTGAAAATTTTAGTTTTGATTCTACGAATCTTAGACTTAATTTTGGAGTTAAAGACTGGCAATGGAAGCTATTGCAAGAAGCCTTAAGGCATATTTTTCAACGTATTCTAGTCGAGCCTCATTTAGATATACAACAAATGGCCAAAGAAGTTTGGTTAAGCTTAATAGCTAATGCTGACTTAGGGGCCTTACTACATGCCGCATGCCCCTTTGTATCCTCCTGGATATGTTTAGCTATGCAGCCTCCACGTTTAGCATTTGATTCGTCAATTTTAGTTCACACCATTAGTGGCACATCAAGTGGATCACAGGATACTATATCCCCAAGAAAAAGGCATCATAAATTGGCAGATGATTTAGGTGGATCCAATCCCATAATATCGCAAAAACTGTACTTGGGCGGCAGTGAATCTACGCCACTCGAAGTAAGGGAGAAAAATTATACACGTGCTCGTTTAATGGCGGCTCGAGTATTGGGATCTCTGTCACATTATTTGGTACAACCGGCACCGGGTGTAATTTATACATGCAATACTGAAAGTCCCATGGAGTGTTATATCAAAGTTTTGTTAGGTCATTTAAATTCACGTTCAGCTGTACAACGTTTAGTCTGTGGCTTGATAATTGCTTTTTGGGCTAAAAGCGATCCTACCGTTTGCCCCGGTCCGGAAAAACTGCAGGAAAAGTTACGTTACTGTGTCATGGAATATGTTTACTACGATGAAGTGGCTGTATCCTTTACAAGGTATTTAATAATTTCCGATTTGAAATATGTAAATCATAAATGTAATTTTTATTTGTTTTAGACTGCATCAAGAGACTCATGATTTCATTGCTACTTTAAAGCAATATAAAATACCTATTGATGACTTTGGCCAAGCCAAGGTCCTAACACTTGATCGAATCGAAGCAGTAGCCACAACACATACTGCCGATCTACGAAAACATGCACTGAAACCAAAAATACTTGAAATGCTTGAAGATCGTCGTAAGGGTTTACAAAACTCTTATCAGCAGACCTCAGCTGAGCAAGCCACTTTTAGTGTTAGCACTCAAGCTGCCTTAGCCGGAGCTATTGTATATTTAAAGTGTTTGCCCGAAAAATTGAATCCAGTGGTAAAACCGTTAATGGAATCAATAAAACGTGAAGAAAGTCCACTCTTGCAGGAACTGTCTTGTGAGTTTTTAGTACAATTTATGTCAGAGGTTTATGATAGAACACCTAGTCCGAATGGTAAATTATTAATTAATCTTAGTACTCTACTCAAAAGTGATACCGAATATACTCCAAAAATTGTAAGTTTGTTAAATAATGATCAACAACACAGTGAAAATGACATTTTAGACCTTAAACAATTTGGACGAAAGTATTCGTATGTGAAATTAATATTCCAGGTGGAATTTGAGTCTTGCACAAATGTTCTCGTTTTCTATAAGACTCTTAGAAGTGGCTTGGTGGTTGTCCCTTTATGTCATGAGTTTACTTTTTTTCATTCTAGTAGACTCAACAATATAGTTATACCTAGAATTTTATGCACTCTGTTTAAGAGGTCTTTCATGGTGACGATTGCTCATTGCTGAAATTATTTGCCTTATGATCGAACAATGTTTTTAGACTCAAATTACTTAAATATATCTCGAATACATAGTATAAACCTGTTTTTATTTAACTCTATATGAAAGTTTGAATTTTTTTTTTTTTAATTTGTAGAATGTTTTTATAAAATGGAGTTTTGGATAATGTATGTAATGTGTGAGCTGTTACTGATTGTTACCAGAATATGATTCTTAATTCTAAACTATTAGTTCTTAATTGTTTTCTTTTTATATATTTTACGGCTGGGGAGTCAAAACAGTTAGGTTTGGTTTTAGGTGAAATGATTTATGCGTATAATATTTTGTTAGCATTTATGTATTTTTTAGGTTTAAGTTCTTATTCAGGATCGTTATTGCTATGTAATACGTTTTTTGGCCCTAAAAATACATATTTGTATTGCAATATGTATTTTTAAATAAAAAAAATAAATAAAATTTAAAATAATTGAAAAAATTACAAAGTAGCATTTAATGGCAGATGCCATAACAAAACTTGCTCTAGCTATTACATGTGGTAACCCTTCCACCAGCTCGAAACGATGCAAAACACGTGTTAATGCAAACAATTTTAATTTCAACACCAATTTTTTTGTCGATTTTATATCACATATATTAAAAAAAATGCACTGAAACCAAAAATACTTTTGAGCTGTTTTTATATTAGTTGCTACAAGAAAATTATCTATAGCCAAAAAATACACAAAGTGTTGGCCTATAACCTGCTGTATTTGGATTTGGAACATTACATTTAGTTGTATTATATAGCACAAAAAAATTTAGGGCCACATTAGAGAACATTTCCTTATTAAAACGTGTTTTTTTTTGTTAATCCAGAAAGTTTCACCGTATAACTTGGCTCCGTTTTGCAAAAAATTCATTTAATATAGTTCATCGCAAATATTCAAATGTTTGTTTGTTAGAACTACAATGCGTATGATGAATTATATTAGCATATTCATAATAAGCACTGTAGTTCTAACAAAGAAATATTCAACCAATATTTTCTCCAAAACGAAGCCGTGTTTCTTGGTGAAATTTTCTAGATAAAAAGGTTATTATTATTATAATTCTCGAATTCAATGGCGAGGTGCAATTTTCTAGATAGACAGAAAAACATCTGTTTTTTTATAAATAAAAAAATTTTTTTGCCGATTTTTAGATAAATTGAGTTCTCTATTAAACTAAAAATTGAGAATAACGTATGCGGAATGAAATGTGAACCTATTTCTATCCATCCCTGCAAAAAGAAAACAAAACACAATAACAAAACAAAAGATGAGAAAATAACCGTTACTATTCCTTTAATTACCTGGCAAGAGATCAGTTCAGTAGATTAAAAATAGAAGCAACCATGTCATTAAATAAAAAAGAGCGTCTACAATTAATTTGTAAGTTATGTGAACATAATGCAAACTAAAACAAATATATAATTAAAATGATAATGAAAAATGAAAATTATTCAAGTTCGAGGCCTTACTCTATATTTCTTTATTAGGATGTTGTCCTAACAAATAATCTATAGAGTTTTTTGTTTAAAAATTTATTAATTGACCCTTTCAGGAATGTGTTGATAGATCTATATAAAATATACATATATAATTTTTAATTAATTTTTTTAAATGTAATTCAAAAATCCTTTATTTATATTGCGAAAAATGGTTTCAACAATGAAAAATTGTCTAAAAGAAAATGCGCTTGCGCTCAAAAATTCGCTTTGGAATGCTTTCAAACTCGGGCTAAATTGAAGGAAAAATGTTAGACCAATGGCAATCGAGAGTTCAAAAATAATAATAATGTCAACGAAAAACCTACACAAAATTATATATTAGATATAAGAGTAATCAAATATGCAAAAAATACCTTTTCTGCAGTCTTCGAAATGCAGTTGCTACTCGTTAAAGATTGACTATGTGTTCTGTCAAGAAAATTGCCTTTTTCAGCCTTAACGTACGTTTACATTATTGATGATGAGAGCTTTCATTATTGATGTTGAGAGCTTTCATGACAACAAAATATTATTTTTTGTATAAATGTAAAGAGAAGTGTATACGGAAAGGGTTTCAAATAAAAAAACCTGGACTGCCTTACAAATAATTTTAGCAGAGAGCTGACAAAAATGAGTACATAAGTGATTCAGGAGGCATTGCGTAAGGTGTTTTAAAACATAATAAAGGCCTATCGCTGGGTTTATGATTTTCTCCGTAAAGTTAGTTTGTCATGTTTTATATCTACGTAAAAGCTGTTGTTACTGTTAACAAGTCAGTTCATACTTCACTCCGCATACGTTAGAATACAAATTTAGATCCAGTTCTGAATTTTTTTTAATAGTTCAAAAGTGACTCAAAACAAAATTTTAATTTTTCGGGTTTATATGCTTAAACTATGCACAATACAGTTGTTTATCTAAAAAAATATCAGTGTAATTTGTTGTTGTTAACTGTTGCTAAAAAACAGTTATGTCTTTCTTTATGTTTCAATTGGTATAAAGTTGCAAATATTTTTTTCGATTTTAAGTTGAGTCACTTTTGAACTAGGTGTGCGATATATTCTTTGTGGTGTTATTTGTTTAACCAGCACTGTTAATACTTTAATCTTAATTTGCTTTGGTTAATAATGTCCATTCCACTGTGTAATTATTTCTTGGTAAACATCGTATTAATAATGTTTTCTTTCATAGTTAAATCCTTCGGTAACATTAAAACAATCACCAGTCATTGCTACTGCTAGTGATTGTAATTCATGCATCTATTATGGCATTTTAACTTTAAGTTTGCAACAAAACACACCAAACTCATCCATAAGTAGAACTACATCTACAGCAGGTAATACCGCTGGTAGTAGTGGCTCTGGAACTACGGCACCAAGCACTTCAAGAGGTCCAGGAAGACCACCGTTAAGTGAAACTTTGGCGGTAGTTGCTGCTAGTGAAATTACCTCGAAAGTTTTACTCACTGAAGTGGAAATGAAAAAATGTCGTATTCAACGTTTAGGTTCTACGTGTGCGATAATAAAATTGTGCCAACATTTTGGTGCCACATTAATGGAAAAGATTCCTGTTTTCGAACAATTAATGTTTACTAAAATTAATCAATTTTTAGCAGCCTATCCCAAAATTGAAGTTTTAGGTGATATTTTAGTAGATGTGGGACAAACAAATGATTTGATGACTTCCTTGCAACTAGTTGAAATAGCAGCTCCTTATTTACATAGAGATTTACATGAAAAACTGTTTCAATTAATGCCGCCATTGGGTAAACTAATTGCACATCCACTTAAAGCCGTACGTCACATGGCTGCAAGATGTTTAGCTACTTTGGCAGATATTGATCCTTGTCGTATAATGGATTTTGTGGTCAATCACATTTTAATACTATTACAAAACATTGAAAATGTTATAGAACGCCAGGGTGCCATAGAGACTATAGAAAGAGTTGTGGAAAATTTGCAGATACGCATTGTTCCCTATATAGTTTTATTGGTGGTACCACTTTTAGGAGCCATGAGCAACAACGATGAATGTGTACGCCTTTTGTCAACACATTGTTTTGCAAATCTTATCCAGCTTATGCCATTGGATACTGCCACGGGCAGTAATGGCATTAAACATGAAATTAAATCTGCCGACTTACAGGCTCGTAAAACTAGAGATCGTGAATTTTTGGATTACTTATTTGCACCCAAAACTATACCAAATTATAAAGTGCCAGTGCCTATAACAGTTGAATTAAGAACTTATCAGCAAGCCGGTATAAATTGGCTGTGGTTTCTTAATAAATACAATTTACATGGTATACTCTGTGATGATATGGGTCTTGGAAAAACATTACAAACTATATGTATACTAGCCGGTGATCACTGTCAACGACATATGGATAAATTAACAATCTTACCAAGTCTAGTTATCTGTCCGCCAACTTTAACCGGCCATTGGGTATATGAAATTGAAAAATTCCTAAAAGATCCAAAGATACTACTACCACTACACTATGTAGGCCTGCCAAGTTGTCGGGAAAGACTTCGCAGTTATATCGGCACAAAGTGTAACTTGGTTGTAGCCTCTTATGATACCATACGCAAAGATATAGATTACTTTAGTACTATTAACTGGAATTATTGTGTCTTGGATGAAGGTCATATAATTAAGAATGGAAAGACTAAAAGTTCTAAAGCCATTAAAATGCTCAAAGCTAACCACCGTTTGATACTCTCCGGTACTCCCATACAAAATAATGTTTTGGAGTTATGGTCTCTATTTGATTTTCTAATGCCTGGTTTCTTGGGAACCGAAAAACAATTTATTGCACGTTATTCTCGTCCCATTTTTGCATCACGTGATGCTAAAAGTTCAGCCAAAGAACAAGAAGCTGGTGTTTTAGCTATGGAAGCTTTACATCGTCAAGTTTTACCCTTCCTTTTGCGCCGCGTTAAAGAAGATGTACTCAAGGATTTACCACCAAAAATTACCCAAGATTTATTGTGTGAATTAAGTCCTTTACAGGAAAGACTATACGAAGATTTTAGTCGTACTCATTTAAATTCGGAAATAAAAGATTGTCTCGAAAATGGTGGAGAAATAAGTGCTAAAACTCATATATTCCATGCATTGCGTTATTTACAAAATGTCTGTAATCATCCAAAATTGGTACTTACTCCAAAACATCCGGAATATGGACGGATAACTCAAGAATTAAATCATCAACAAAGTTCTCTAAGTGATATTGAACATTCGGCAAAATTGCCAGCCTTAAAGTGAGTATATTTAATTTTATTGTAAAATTGAAATGCAAATTTTAAATTTAAATCCATATTTAAAATATTTTTTGACTGAAAACATTTTTATAACCCCTTCCTCACCATTAGGCAAAAGGGTTTATAACAGTTTGTCATTCCGTTTGTGACTCATCGTTAAATGGTTCGAGAACTCCATTAAGTATATCTCTGGACTTTTGGCAAAAGCACACTAGAGTTCGATCTATTATTTCATGCATTTGTTAGACTAATTTTTTCAATTATTCATAAGATTATGAACACAAGATGAACGAAAATTACAAAAGTTTGATGAAAATAGAACTATGCCAGTCTTAACCGTTCTCTTGTGATATTTTATTTATATAAGGCATCTTCACTCCCTAAGAGGGATACCATACAAAATGACACTTTATAAAATTTGCACCCATCTCTGTAACTGCACCATGGTTGCCCAAATGTATGACCAACCCCCAATATTTCTTCAATCCCAAAATTTTCTCGAAACATACCTACATCCTATCTACACTCCCTAAGGGGGCTCCCATATAAAAATACTTTTTATAAAATTTGCTCCCACAGCTCTGTCAAATGTCATTTTCCACTTAAAAATTTTCAAGTACCACGTTTTGGTGGTTTGGGGGAGAGTTTTCGCTCTTTGCCCATCCCCGTAGGAATTTCCAAAAATTCCATCCATGTAGTTGTCTACTAGTGATTAGGAACCAAAAACGCAATATTTAAATTTCTCGCCTTAGTAGTTTGGCCTGGCTGCCAGGACTTTTCCCCTTTGTGCCCCACCCCTTAAGAATTTCCAAAAATTCCGCCTAGATGTCTACTCCTTATTAGAAACTCACATACCAAATTACAAGATTTTAGCTTCAGCGGTTTGACCAGGCCCCCAATAAGGAGACTTTCTCCCCCCTTTTTGCCCCTATTTTATTACGCTTCTTTGCCAAATTCCAAAAAGGACCATTACAAGGAGTTAGGTTATATCCAAAAAAACACATTGAAAATGTCAGCTTTCTAGCCAAAGTAATTTAGGTAGCCCGCTAAGGGGAGACCCTGCTCGTAGGAGTACTAAAAATCCCGTCTTATCGGTCATTTACGGCGGAGGAAGTTAGGCTAGGCGATGTTGAGTCAGTCAGTAACGTTATTCTTTTATAAATACACTTAAAAAAGTTTTCCAATTACTACATGACAGTTGTTTGTGTAGTTAATCATCAGTTGTCGGTTTAAATTGCAATTATAGTTGTTTTTCTATGAAATAATACAAAACCACAATTATGACAGTTATTTAAAGAAACAGATGAAAAATGCTGCATTTGAAGCAGTTTTTAAAAATTCTCGTTTAGTTTATATTTGTTATTATTGATATTTTCATAGTCTGCAAATAATAATTAGAAAATTTCATTGTATCTCCAATGCATAAAAACATCATAACTGGAGCACCGTTTTTGGAATTTTGACTACATTTTAAGTGGGATATACAAATTTTTATTGTAATTGAAGGGCTTATTATAAAAACTTTATAAGCTACATTTCATTTTTAGTTTGTTTATGTCTTTTAAAGGTTAAAAAGTTGCAGAAAATATAACTTTAGCAGGACTTTTATACTCTAGGTACTTGTTTCAGCAAGACTTCTATTAAATATTAATCAATGGATTGTCTAGAAAACAGTGAAAATCCTCAAAAACAATAAATGTGGCTTATCAAGTTTTTACAATAAGCCCTTCAATTGAAAGAAAAAAAATATTTTTAAAATAAAAAAAATAAATAACTGTTAAAAACAATAGTTTTTACAAATTTTTACAGTTGTTTAAACATTTTTTTATTGTAAAAATGTCAGTTATGTATACGACATTGTTAGTTTGTTTTCCAACAGTTAAAATTACTAAATTTTTTGTTATTTTAACCGTAATCACCTTTGTCGCCTTTTTAACTGAATTTACATTTGTTTTTACTGTAATTTTTATTAGATTCTATTGTAAAAGTTTTTTGAGTGTATGTGTATAGATTAAAAAAACAAACAATTTTTAATCGGGAATTTTTTTGTTTGTTTTTTATTTATTAATAATCATATAATTACAAATTACCCTAACGAAGCACTAGATACTATGGCTTTCGTCTCGTTGTAGCGAAAACAGACCAATGCCTCTGGTGGGAATCGAACCCACGACCCCCGCACTGATAAGCTAGCACGCTACCAACTAGCCTACCGGGGAAAATTTTTGTTTTTATAAAATATATTGAGTATAATTGTCTTCTTCTTTTTAATAAATCTTATTATATTTATTCTATCAGACAACTTTTATTGGATTGTGGCATAGGTGTACAAACTGAGTCAGTGTCTCAGCATCGTGCTTTAATATTTTGCCAATTAAAGGCCATGTTGGATATAGTCGAAAGAGATTTATTAAGAAAACATTTGCCAACAGTAACATACTTACGTTTGGATGGTAGTGTACCGGCTTCTATGCGTCAGGATATTGTTAATAATTTTAATACCGATCCCAGTATTGATGTACTTTTGCTAACGACACAGGTAAGAATTTTCTTAACAAAAATATTAATCCATTTACAAAAAATATTTCTATTAATTTTAGGTTGGTGGTTTGGGTTTGAATCTTACCGGAGCCGATACTGTTATATTTGTAGAACACGATTGGAATCCTATGAAAGATTTACAAGCTATGGATCGTGCTCATCGTATTGGCCAAAAGAAAGTCGTTAATGTTTATCGTCTTATAACACGCAAATCATTGGAGGAAAAAATTATGGGTCTACAAAAGTTTAAAATACTTACAGCCAATACTGTTGTCAGTGCAGAAAATGCTAGTTTGGATACTATGGCAACCGGACAAATATTTGATTTATTTAATTTAAATGAACGCAACAATAAAAATGGCAATGATAGAGGAAATGCCATTGCATCATCTACAGCGTCGTCCTCCTCCTCTACGGGTCAAATATCTATGAATTCGATTATCGAAAACCTTCCAGAATTATGGTCTGAACAACAATATGATGAAGAGTATGATGTGTCTAATTTCGTACAAGCTTTGAAAAAATAATAATCATACTATACAATATTTTATATTTTAAACCATATTTTTTTTTTGTTGCTTTTATGACAAACAATTTTAGGCAAGAAAATCTTGTTTACATTTTTTTAACTCTGTATTTCTTGTTTTTACTTGTAAACTGTTTTTTATTTTTTTTAGTAAGCAGTCAAAAAAATATAAAACTTTATAAACTTGTTCCTGGAATAGTTTTATTATTCAATATGAGTTAGACATCATCTTATCGTATTTGTGTGTAAACAGTGATACCTTTCAATAACGGACACCTTCCTTTTGTTCACAGTTGTGACGGTGTGTCAAATAAAGTTTTTTTTTGGAAATTAAAAAGAGATTGCAATACTGTCAGTTATGACCCGTTTCCTGTTTGCAGGCACAATGTGTTAACAGAGGTTGAGAGCATTGCATAGCCATTGTTGACAGGATGCGTTTAGTTAAAACACTTAAAAACACATTTTTTATTTATCAAGCAAATGCTATGATTACGTTGGCTTTTGAAAACATAATAAAGAATAAAATCACTTTTAGGTGAAATTTTGGTATGAAGCCTCTGCAATTTGTATACTACACCTTTTGCAATTGTAATTCAGAAAATATTAATTGAATGGCTTATTGTAAAAACTTGATAAGCCATCCATTGAATAATATTTAATAGAAGTCTTTCTTAAGCACTTTGTGCAAGTACGTAAGCGTCCTGAAAAAATCGTATTTTTTGCATTTTTTTTAACCTTTAAAAGGCAAAAACAAACTATTAAATGACTATAGTTTTTGTTAGATACAATTTTCAAATTTAAATGACTCAAAGAAACATTAAATTTAAAAGTGTATAAAATTTAATTTTTTTAACAGAATCTTTAAATATCATCCACAATTTTATTTCAGAGTGCGAAAAAAAAAAAAATTTACTAAAAAGTTCTTACCCAATGGTTTAGTTTAACATAAAGTGTAAAGCTAAACTTACGCAGGTGAAATAAAGAAAGAAACGTAAAGTCCAATTTCTGTATGTTAGATTACTTTGTTTCTTATTAAAAGTTTGTAAACGACTTGTTGAATTGATACCAAGTCCAAATTCGTACTTAAAACTTTTTTAAATAAATCATTCATACATTTTTTTATTTGAAATGTGTATAGCTTTTTGTCTTCTTTGAATCCCAAAATTTCATGTTTTCTTCCTACACTAAGAAAATTATGTCGGTAGAATCAACTGCAAATGGCAGATAAAATGACTATATATGCAGTTGAAAAGGTATACACTACATTTGCATGTGTAGTTATTTTATAACTGTTAAAAATTAACTGTCGAATGTAGTAAAAACAACTAGAAATGCAGTTAAAACAACATTACCAGTATTTCGAAAAAAAGTATTAATAAAAAAACTTTTTTTTTTGTAAATATTCTTAATTGGATTTTATTATTCAATAAACAAACTGTTGTAAAACTATAATTACATAAAATATAACTTAAATAATCACGTTTCACGCTATTCTTAAAAATTATTTCTGCCACCTGACTGTCTTTAAGAGATGTAATATTGTTTTTTTTTTTTTAGATTTATTTTTATCCCATTGACTTCATATACAAATATTATATACAGTTGAACCTCGATTATCCTGGTTGCACGGGACCGGACTCAGCACGGATAATCGAAAACACGGTTAATAGAAGTTATTTATTTTTCCCGAATTTGAACTCTTTGTATGTAGGTGAAAAGAAAAAACAAGCAAATAAATATGTGTGCTGCACGGATAGTAGAGGTGAAGCACGGTTAATAGAGGAAAAAAAAAAAATAGCACGGATAACGTAGGTAAACACGGTTAATAGAGGTATAAATCAAACCACCAGTATGCCGGTTAACAGATGTGCCCGGTTAATAGAGGCCCGGATAATCGAGGTTCAACTGTAGCTACAAGAAAAGAAATACAACATTTAATAATATTCAAGTAAATAAATTTATTTTGTATTCCAAATCTTACCTTTATATTTTATTTATTTAATAAAATTTACAGCGTTATGGTAATTCTTTAGAATTATATTCTAAGCAGGCTTCTAAGCTTTTATTTTATATGTCTATCTTATTTAGCATTCTCCTTTTGAACACTAAAGGTAAAAGAGATACAATGTATAAACAAGCCGCTGTTTTTGTATCTTCTGATACAGACACACTTTGTCAAAAAGTCGAAACAACTGCATAAAATAACTGTTACCGAAAAGCGTTGATTTTGGTAGGTTGTTTAAAAAAATCAACTCTCAAAAACATTAAAACATTTTTTTCTAAATAAAACACCTGCAATTGCAGTTAAAACAACTACAAACGCATTACTGCACAAATAACTGTCATGTAGTAACTGTATTACTTTTCTGAGTGTACTAATTTTACTCGTGCAGGGTGGGTGGGTGTTGGTTTCAAAGAATTATTAAAAAGAAGAAATTTTTGTGGTGCTACAATAGCATTTTTGTTTATAGCGAATAACCTTATTTGACTGATAAGTTAAAGTATATTATGGGTTGTGCAAAAAATTCTTATTGAGGGGTTTTTTGGGTTATGGTTGGTTATAATGATAAGGATTTCAAGAAAATAAGTATAAAAGCATCTTAAAAACTCCGTAGGCAAGTATTTGTTAAAACGATATGAGAAAGTAAAGAACTTCATTTAATAAGTAGTTAAATAGTCAAATTATATTTATAATTACAAGAGATTAAAAATGAAATATTTTATTAGGTTAGTTGTGATTGCCTTCCAATGCGTAACATTGTTTGATTATACATGGGGACATGGTATGATGTTAAATCCACCCGGTAGATCATCACGTTGGCGTTATTATCCCTCGGCTCCTAAAAATTATGACGATAATGCTAACTATTGCGGTGGGTTTTCGGTATGTATACATATTAGAGTTAGTCAGAAAAGTATAAAATTGCGTTGTTTTTGGGATATCATCACTTTTTAAAATGTTTTGGCATCAATCCAACAAATGGCGTTATTATTATTTTTAAATTCCAAATCCTTCTACATGCTCACGGAGGCCAAAAACACTGATTTGGGGTTCCTTTTCCTGCAGAGCAAAAAGAGCTGTATTTATATGCAATTTTAATTCACCTTTCGATTCTACACCAAAAATTATTTAAAAAAAAACTTTTTTTCACTTTTTAAAGTGCAGTATTTAGAAAATAGAGTGGTCGGAAAAAATAAATATTTTTTCAAAAAACTTATAAAATACTTTTTTATGGTATAGACTCAAGGAGCATTTCTATTTGAGACAAATGGTGCAACCCAGTTTAAAGTAATTAAGTTTTCAGAATGTTGTCTTTACTAAAATGTAATAATTTATTGGCTTACAACATTTTAACGGGCAGTGATATATCGAAAATGTTTGGGGTATTTTTCTTAGCGCAGAATACTTTTCCATTGTGTGTTAGTGTTTCCAAAAACCGACTATTTGAGAAACCGGTTATTCGATTAACTGACTGTTAAAAAACCGGTTAATCGGTTAACCACCCTTAATTAAATCAACATTTCTCCTACTATAAAATATACAAAATGTTTAAAAAAAAAAACGCCCTGCTGGAAATATAAATAAATGCTGGTAATATACTCTTGTTTGGAAAACATTTCCGTTTCCCATGTTTCTAATATAACATGTTTACTTGCAAATATCATTATGTTTGCCTACATATATGTGTTTGGCTGCAAATATATATATGTTTATTATATGTATGTTTGCATGTCACAAACATAATATATACAGATTTTAAAATTTGCAAAAATATCTTAGTTTAGGTTTGAAAATTTGAATCATTGTAAACATATAAATAATTGCCTGCAAACGTATTCAAAAAAAAAATGCAAATGTATGTGTGTTTAGGTTTGAAATTTTGAATCATTGTAAACATGTAAAAATAATTGCCTGCACACTATTCAAAAGTGTTTTTTTTTTCTGAGTGTGAAAATGACACTTCAGAATTTGGATTAAATGGATAATTATTCATACAAAACGCTTAAAGCTGTCTACAAATGTATTAAACTTTATTATATTCTAAACTAATAAAACAGAAATTTGGATGTTTAAACAAATATGTTAAGGTAAAATTTCCTTTGCATTAAGTGCCATATCAAAGGGTTCTAAAGTAACTAACAAACAATTAAATATAATAGCATCCCAAACTGTGGATGCTAAAGGCTTAAGGGAAGTGCCCGTATGACATACATATTAAAGTTTTATTAAGATATGAGTGTTCACCTCCCAGAGGCCTCCCACGTTAGTTCCGATATATCTTATTTTCTATATCTTAAAAATTTGTTACAATATGAAAACATGTGTCGTTTCTAAAAAACTCAAGTGTTTTTTTTTATAAATTACTAATGTTTCCGTATTTAAAGCAATTGTGCCCAACAGCTTTTTTTAATTTTTTTATTTCGAATATATGTTGATGTTGAAACATAGTAAATTGTTTGGATTTCACGTAAAAAAGGCATTTATAATCAGTAAATAAAGTTAAAGACGTAAAATTCTCGTATAATATAATACAAATTTAAAATTCAGCATAAAATACGGTCTACGTAAATAATATATGATTTTAAACGTTACAAACGTTTGATATACAAAAGTTTTTTCGTTAGATTTTCTCTTATTTATTTTTATTTTTCTCTTATTTATTTTATTTAGTTTTCTCTTTATAGAACTCATACAATAGCCCTGTGTTTTAATCACCGGATTTAAATTACGTCTTAATTTGTGCGTTTATGTCAAACATCTTTGTATGTATTAAATGAATGATACTATAATGTTTTCATTCAATTGGTAAGATGATGAATGAACATAAAGCTCATTTACTTCAAGAACGTCACAACTCAAAAAACATGATTTTTGAGTTACTGACGCAGAATAATTCGTTATATCACGCATTATATTGTGTAAAAAAGTCGTATTGATATCTTGTCGTTTTTTTTTTTCTTCAAGAAAACTTTTAACTCGTTTTCTACAACATCAAAATTTTTGAGTTATGACTTTATTGAAATAAATGAGCGATATGTATAATTGAATTGAATTCAAGTTGGGAATATATTCAATACCAATTGAAGCTTTTAGAGGAAGCTAATGAATGAATTCTTAGGAAGCGGATTAATGAATGATATATAAACATTCTTTAATTCTGAATTAAACTTTTTGTGAATTAAGCTAAAATTGAATTAATTCTTTCGAAGCTCTGAATACAAGAATATATCTTATAGGCTTCAGTTATTTTAGTTAAAACATGTTTTGATAATATCCAGCTTTTTTTGCAAAATCCAGCTATTTTAATCCGAATGACCAGCTTTTTGCAAATCTGGATCTGGCAGCTCTAATTTGAGGGGCCATTACATTAGTCCTTTAATAAAATTACTAATTTTATTTCAATAAATAATTTTACATTGTGACATTTTCGTATGACGGACGAATAAAATTATCACATTTTTGTGTAATGGGAAAAGGTATCGTAATCTTTTTTGTATCTCAATTTTGCTGCTGATTTTTTTTTGCATTCTCATGACTTTTCATTTTATTTATTTGAATAGGTTCAATGGTATTCCAATGGTGGTAAATGTGGTCTATGTGGTGATAATTATGCTGATGCCAGACCCAGGGCAAATGAATTGGGTGGTAAATTTGGTGGCTCTGGTGTTATTGTAAAAACCTATAAACATTCGTATACCGCTCTGGTTGGTATCAAAATAACCGCAAACCATTTGGGTTATATTTATTATAATCTTTGTAATTTGGATAAATTTAAAGTAGAATCAGAAGAATGCTTTAATGAACATCGTCTTAATTTGGTTGATGGTGGTGACAAATTTTATGTTGGTTCTGTTATTGGTTCGATTGATTCCACAATTGTTTTGCCGGCGGGTTTAAGTTGTCAGCATTGTGTTTTACGTTGGACTTATAATGCTGGCAACAATTGGGGTACTTGTGAAAATGGAACTGGCGCTGTGGGTTGTGGACCACAAGAAAACTTCAAATCTTGTGCTGATATAAGTATTATAGCTGCAACCAGATCTATAAAATTGCAAGTAGCAGAGAAAAAACATGTTGATGGAAATTTGGCTGGCGAAATTCCAATTATTGTTAAAAGTTAAAAAGGAAATATTAATTATATAAAAAAAAACTATGAACAAATTTAACAGTATTTTATAAGTAAATTGAACATAAAAAATAAAGACTTTTTTATGTACAGTTGAACTTTGATTATCCGGGCCTCTATTAACCGGGTACATCTGTTAACCGGCATGCTGGTGGTTTGATTTATACCTCTATTAACCGTGTTTACCTCTGTTATCCGTGCTATTATTTTTTTAATCTATTAACCGTGCTTCACCACTATTATCCGTGCAGCACACATATTTATTTGCTTTTTTTTTCTTTTCACCTACATACAAAGAGTTCAAATTCGGGAAAAATAAATAACTTCTATTAACCGTGTTTTCGATTATCCGTGCTGAGTCCGGCCCGTGCAACCCGGATAATCGAGGTTCAACTGTACATACATTCAAAATTTACTAATTTCTATTATTTGTTTTTAAACGAAACGAAATTCAATCATAATTTAGCGCTTTTAAAAACAAGAGTGATATATGGAGGCGTATGAGTGTTAAATGAGTGAGTATTAAATAAATAACACTCATACGACACGTTATCTTATTTTTAAAAAAAAAAGAACACAACCATAGCAAAAACTGGTTGAAATGCGATTAAAACATTTGAAATTTCTTTGTTAAGATGTTATTTTATTTGGAATTACTAATTACACAACTCGGCGGGTTAAAAAACCTGGCTTTGAAACACATAGTTTTTTATTAATAGACATAAATATGTTCGCTGAATCCAAATCTAGCAAAAACAAATTGTATATCATTTGCAGTTTTTATATTTACATCATTCACCTAATTTTTCGGTAGGTATATTTCTTTGGTATTGTAAAGAAGTTCAAAATTATCCGTTTCTTTAGTTTTATCCTAATAAATTTTATGCATCCAAAAATGTTAAAACGTTATCATTGTACATAATCTTGACATTCCAATGAACAAGTTTTTGTATTAAAATTGCAAATCTGTTGCAAATGTTGTGAATATTATTTAGAAAATAACTTTAAACTTTAAATAATTCCCACATGCTTTAAATTGCAAGTCAAAAACAAAAAAAAAAACCTCCTTTTAACCCATTTTTTTTATAATAAGTACCCAGGTAGAAAAATACAATCTTTAAAACGTTTTAAAAGCATTTTTCATGATGGTACAAGCGTTTTCAGAACATACCAAATTACAAATTTAAAGCGTTTTGAGAATGTGCAAAATGATAACCCAAATTTACGGTCTGAGGATGGTATTTTATAACGTTCTCAAAACATTGCAAAACAAAATTTTTGAAATGCTTTTTCAATCGTTAAATAAGTATTTGCAGAACATTTTGGCTTACAGTTATTAAGCGTTATGAAAACGACCCAAATGATAACCGCTTTGAGGGTTGTAATTTTGAACATTGTCAAAACGCTCGAAAGACAAATTTGAAAGATCTTTATGAATTGTTCATAAATACCAATTTACAGTTTTAACGTTCTCTAAGCGTTAAAAAAGCTACAATTAAAGTACTTTGTCATTGTTTTCAACACAAATATCAGAATAATAATTTTAAACAATTTTATATATTTACATTTTGAAAAATAATATTTTTATTGAATTTAATTAAAATATATTTTAAAGTAACAAAATATAAATTAATAAGCTTGAAACATAAAAGTATTACTTCAGGGTTTTAAATTAAGGGAAATGTGATTTAGTATAAAAAATATAAACATAAAACATAATTTTGACGAAACGATATTGTGACAACCACAAAAGAAAAAATAGATTTAAATTTGATATATAAAAACATATCAATAAAATCAATGAAATTAAAAATCGAATATTCAAATATGAAAATAAAAAGCCCTCTATTGGAAAATAGATATATTTCATTATATAAAAAAATTGCATAAGAAACCGAGTTCGCATATAGATAGACCCCTTATGACAGTGTTGTTTTTTAATCAGTAAAATATTTTGTAAAAAAAAAAGTATTTCTAAAGTACTATTGGCAAATGTTAGAAAAACGCTTTAACGCAATGGTTTTACATTGGTTTCATTTTATAAACCGTTGTAAATTTTGTACGATAAGAACTTCTAAAGTACTTTTTACAAACGTTGGAAAAACGCTTTGAACCAATGTTTTTACAGTGTTTTTATTTCACAAATATTTATAAGTTTTGTATAAAAAGTATTCCTAAAATACTTTGTCCGAACGTTCGAATAGCAATCCAAAATAATGTTTTTTAAATGCTTTTTTTTCGTATTATTTGCAATTATCGCTTTGGAAACGCTTTTATTTTAGTACCATCAAAAACAAACGTTTTGAAAACTCTTCGTTTTTTGTACCATCCCAAATTTCTACCTGGGTATTATTATAGTATCCAGCCAGCAAAACATGAATAATTTTTTTAAGATACAAAAATTTAAGAAAATCATATATTATAATCTTAAAATAATATTACTAGTTTCCACTCAGGATTTATGTTTTTATTGACTTTTAATGTGCGCCCCAGTAGGCTAGTTGGTAGCGTGCTGGCTTATCAGTGCGTGGGTCGTGGGTTCGATTCCCACCAGAGGCAATGGTCTGTTTTCGCTACAACGCTAGCTAGTGCTCGGTTGAAATTATATGATTATTAATTAATAAAATAAAATAAAAATTTACTTCTAATTTGTGCATGTTAGTGACCCTATTTTATTGCCTGTAACTGTTTGTGGTCTCATAGTAAGAATATTTTAAAACTAATTTTAAACATGGTAATTATATGATGCTAATATTTGGTTTAATAAAAATTTTATTTTTTGTAAAAATGGTATACAATCCTATATTTAGTTAGAATATTGTTCTACCGCAAATCCAAAATATACTATGATGATGTCGTATTAGATTTTATTTGTTGCTATGCAAAATGATTAATAATTTTCATGATAAACAATACATTTTTTTCATAGACATAACCCTAATCTTCAATTGTCCTCAAAAGAAAACAATAATTGACTTAACTCAAACCGAGACTTTACATACAGCCTAAAAAATCTACTCAATGAAAATTTTTGGCCGCTTTAGAAAGTTTTAATTTTATGATTAGGCTTATGAAGATTAGGGTACTGCCTATGAAACAATTGTATTGTCTATCATGAAAATTATAAAACCTTTTAAAAAGCAAATGATAATATCATATTAGACTGTGGACTTAAGGCAGAACAATATTCTAACTAAATATATGAAAGTATAGAAAGTTCAAAAAAAAAAACAATTTTTATAAAAAACTTAAAACCTTTTTTAATACAATTGAAGGGCTTATTGTAAAAACATGATAAGCCAAATTTAATTTTAAGTTTGTTTTCTCCTTTTAAAGATTAAAAAATACAAAAAATATAATCAGTTGTACTCCAGGTACTTGTAATAAGTTTTTAAGCAAGATTTATATCAAATATTAATCAATGGAAGTCTAGAAAACAGCGAAACCCCATCAAACAAAAAAATTTGGCTTATCAAGTTTTAACAATACGTCCTTCAATTATATTATTATATGGCTCCTTTTAATTTTTTATTGTTGATCTACAAATATATTATAAGTTTGCTATTAATTTAAAAAAATGTACTTGATCTATAACCGAACGAAAATAAGATTTAATTTTTTTTTTTTTTATAATAAATATACATTTTTTAACAAACACGACTTTTGGAAGCTAAATATTTTTTTTTAAATCAAATCATTTAAATAAGAATTTTGATTACTTGTGCCTAAATAAATATTTCCGCCATTTTTGATTAATGACACTAATTTTTGTGTTTTTTTTTTGATTTTCAAATTTGAATAAAGACAACAAAACTAAATTTAAAAGTGTATACAATTTTGCTTAACAGCATCTTTTTTGTTTTAAAAATTGTAAAAGAATTGAAGAGTTGGCGCGAATAATTAAACGAGTAGAATGTTTGTTGGTATCAAAAAATTTTATAAAAAAGAAAAAAAAAATAATTTTATTAGATTAACAATATCAATGAATACTTAATTCTATATGAGGTCAAGTCCCCACAATGAGGATTTCCCCAGAGTATAAAATAATCCAACAAACACCTCAAGCAAGTAGTATTTAAAAAGATCTAAGATAGTCAAGAACTACATTTAATAAGTAGTTAAATAGTGAAATTATATTTATAAACACACAAGAGATTCAAAATGAAATATTTTATTAGTTTAGTTGTGATTGCCTTGCAATGCATAACATTGTTTGATTACACATGGGGACATGGTATGATGTTAAATCCACCCGGTAGATCATCACGTTGGCGTTATGATCACTCAGCTCCTAAAAACTATAACGATATGGCTAACTTTTGTGGGGGTATTAAGGTATGTAGTATACATATGAGAAAAACTAAAACTCATACGGTGGAACATAAATTTAAAAGCTCGTGTAGTTATAATGTAAATAACGTTTTATGGGTCTTTTTTGTCCCAGCTCAGTAACGGTTAAAGATTTTTAAATAAAGAATGGATCAAAATTGATAATTAATAGGGATTTTGTTAAAGCTCTGCCTATTATGGTGGCTCTAGCTTTTCTAAAACTTCGGGTTCTGGTGAGATCTTTAGCCAGATCGAAATATTAGTATCAACCTAGCTAATATGTTTGATTTACTTTATTTTTGTAAATCTCTCGATGTATAAAAAAACAAAACTCTAATAAAACTGTAAAAAATAAATCTAATTTATGATTTTTTAAAATTAACTTCATTACTGTTAGAGTCTCTGGTTTGGACCAATAAAAAACATTTTTGTAAAAATTAATTTGCTATTTTTTTAAACTAAACTTTTAGCCATATCAATTTAAAAATTAAAAAAACAATACAAAACAAAACTAACGGCATTTTTTACAGCATCAAATCGTAATTAAAAAATAGTAATACAAATTTAAAGTTAAAAAAAAAAAATCAATTGAAAAATCACATGTTTATTACATAAAAACCCAGTTTAACTTTCTAGGGTTAATAGAAAATTTAAATAAATGGGAGAACAAATTACGGATCCGGCATTTTAATATCGTAAAAGAGAACACTGTTAATTCGTATTGACTTTTCATTTATGTGACTTTTTCCTATAATTCTATTTAATTTGAAATAAAATTTTAATTGATATAATTAAATGTTTAATATATTTTGTTTACTTATAATTAACAAATTAATTGTATCAATTTAACAAATGTTTGAAACAATTATTTCTGTGTGCTTTGATATACCCTAGACATGGGTTGCCAAATATTTCTTGAGTGCCAAATATGAAAACACTTTGGTTAAATTATGTGGCATGTCACCTACAGTTAATTGCCCCTTTTAAATATCTTTTTTATTTACTGAAAACTTATGCAAATTTATAAAAACTTTTCCTTTTATACATGTCACAACACACACACAAAAATTTTAGCTATTTGCCAACTGAAATTTGGTTACTACGACTCAATTATTACGAATTTCAGACAGTTGGCACAACTTTTATATATTAGTTTTCATAACAAAGTTCGGTGAAATCAACAGAATTTTAGTTGCAACAGCCAACATTTGCAGAAATCGAATGTAAATATCATTGTACTAATTGAATTTATAAGTTGTTACCATTAATATACACTTTACAATTCGGTTGGCACTTTATTTCTCTGTGTGCAGATTTACAAATTTGTTCATTAAAATATGAAATTTTCACTGCTGTTCAATTTTCTTTGAAATTTTTCCCAGAATATGTGACTTTTCTTATCGAAGTACTTGTAATTGTATCAATATAAAATTGTGAGAAATTTGTACAGATTTTTAATACTTTTGATTTTTGGTACTTTTGATTTAAAAAATTTACTGAAAACAATGGTTGGTTGGTTGGTTGGTTGGTTTAAGTGGCAGCTCACGCTACTCGTGAGCATCAAGTAGAGTCAAAAAGCGACTCCGTTTTGAAAAGACCACACTACCCGTAAGGAACTAATATCCGGAGTACTAGACCCAACCCGTTCGGTTAATATAACGTATGAGATCACCGAATCCCACACGTGATATTACCGAGAGGTCGTCCAGTATATGGTCACCCAAGATCCGGAGTCGAATATTCTGCAGCGCCAGACAATCGCAGAGAAGATGCTCCACAGTCTCCTCCTCACCCGGTATGCCGCAGCTGCGACAATGCGAACCGCGTACCGCGTACAATACAATACTTCTAAGGTGGCGAAATACATTTAGAATTTGCATTGCTATGATTGTCAATAAAAATCAATTTTTTATACGCTTTAAAAGAATATTCAGCTTGTCACCTAACTAAATTCGGATTTTTTAAAAATATTTAACAAAACGTTGAATGCCACTACTCGAACCAGTGCCATTGAATCGCCAATTTTGTCGATTATCCGATTAACATAATTGGTCGAATAATTCGAAACACTACAATTATATTAATTCTCTCTAAACTATGTTCAAAACTTGGAACCAAAGATTTTTAAGTACACATAATATTTTAACGCTTCAAACGATTTTTTTTTTTTAAATTCGTATTAAAACTATTTAATGTTCCAAAACAATATTTTCCAAGTTTGTTTCTAAATTGATTGTATTATCTGCTAACAGATTGATTGTTCTGCCGCCAATGAACATTTTTAAGAATAAAAAATTAAAATAAAGAATTCATAAAATAATTCTTAACTTAATTTTCGAGTTCATCAAGACAAAATAAAAAAAAAAATATAGAGCAATTCCATATGAAAGCGATCACCTTTTGGACGACCCCTCTCCGATTTTAAAATAAATAGTCTCAATCGATTGCCCAGCAAAAAATAATGTACCTACATATTTTTTTTTTTTTTTATAGTGACTGGTTTAGTGGTGGTGTGCACCACTGTCATGTGACAAAATTGAAGAATTCTTCATAAGGGACCTCATTGAAAGTGATAGCTCGTTGGAAAGGTATTGAATCAGGCTTTAATTGAAAAATAAAATTTTCCTAATTTTTCTTGTTAAATAATTAAAAATAATTCAATTATAAAAAATATAAAAACAATGAGAACAAGGTGGTCTCTTAAATGCTCTTCTCCTGTCCAAACAAGGAGTCGGGGCCCATTTTTTTATTGCTGATTCTTAAAGCAAAAATTATGAGGAATCCAAAAAAAATAAAATTAGCCGGAAAATTTAGGAGCTTCTGTGGAAAATCGGAAAATTTAATTTTCATGGGAAAATTTAATTTTCATGGGAAAAAAGGTAAATTTCTGAGAAAAATTAGGAAAATTTTATTTTTCAATTAAAGCCTGATTCAATACCTTTCCAACGAGCTATCACTCGTTGCGATCGCTTTAGTAGTTTTTTTAAAACAACTTTCAATGAGGTCCCTTATGAAGAATTCTTCAATTTTGTCACATGACAGTGGTGCACACCACCACTAAACCAGTCACTATAAAAAAAAAAAATATGTAGGTACATTATTTTTTGCTGGGCAATCGATTGAGACTATTTATTTTAAAATCGGAGAGGGGTCGTCCAAAAATTTGCCAATTTTGATCGTTTTCATATGGAATTGTTCTATATTGTCACATTTAGTGCGATTTAAATTTTTAATTTAATTATTTTGTGATCTATTGTTATAAAAACTGTGATTTAACTGTACTTTAAATTTAAAATTGGCTCCTAATAATCGTACCATCTAGTATTCAATTTAACAAGTTTATATTCTACTAAACTGATTCGTATCAAATTATATCAAACTCAATGTAATATAATCCATTTATATACAATACCATTTTTCGGATGAAATTGTGTTGCCAATATATATAGCGCTATATCAAATTTGATACATTTCTTTGTTGCATCATATTCATTTTTTAAGCCGGGTGTTTTTAATTGTCAAGATTTTTTTTTCTAAATCAAGATTTTTTTTTGTGAATGTCAAGCAATTGGCAAATTTTAATTTAGCAACCCTAACTGTAGTGTACTAAACTAGTGATACCCGAATCCCAGTTTTTTTTTCTGGATTTTTTGGAACTACGTCAAGTAAGTATACAATACAATTGAAGGGTTTATTGTAAAAAGATGATAAGCCACATTTCTTGTTTTATGAATTTTCGTTGTTTTCTAGACTTAAATTGATTAATATTTGATAGAAATCTTGCTTAATGAATTATTACAAGTGTCTAGAGTATAGTAAATGTCCTAAAATATCACAATTTTTACATTCTTTCAACCTTTAAATGGCGAAAACAAATTAAAAATAAAATGTGGCTTATCAAGTTTTTACAATAAGCCCTTCAATTGCAATTAAAAAAAATATAAATTGATTAACAATTTTGGATATTTTATATATTTTGGATATTTTATATAAAAGTGTCTTCATATTAATTTTTTGTTAGTTTTAAAAAAAAAACTTTATATTTACGACTTTTCATTTTATTTATTTGAATAGGTTCAATGGTATTCCAATGGTGGTAAATGTGGTCTATGTGGTGATAATTATGCTGATGCCAGACCCAGGGCAAATGAATTGGGTGGCAAATTTGGTGGCTCTGGTGTTATTGTAAAAACCTATAAACATTCGTATACCGCTCTGGTTGGTATCAAAATAACCGCAAACCATTTGGGTTATATTTATTATAATCTTTGCAATTTGGATAAATTTAAAGTAGAATCAGAAGAATGCTTTAACAAAAACCGCCTTAAGTTTGCAGATGGTAGTGATAAATTTTATGTTGGTAAAGTTGTTGGTTTGATTGATTCCACAATTGTTTTACCAAAAGGTTTAAGTTGTCAGCATTGTGTTTTACGTTGGACTTATACCGCTTCTAATAATTGGGGTTCTTGTCAAAATGGTACTAGTGCTGTGGGTTGTGGACCACAAGAAACTTTTAAAAATTGTGCTGATATACGTATTATAGCTCCACCCGGACATTTAAAATTACCAGAAGCACAATAAGATGCTGCTGTGGGAAATTTGGCTGTCGAAATTCCTATTATTGTTAAAAGTTAAAGGAGAAAGAATTAAATTATTTAATAAAGAAAAAAACTAAGAACAAATTAAAATAAAGACTATTTTTTACTTATATTGTACATTCTAAATTAACTAATTTTTTTTGAACGAAATTCAAACGTAATCTAGGGGTTTAAAAAACAAGAGTAGTATACGAGGGCGTATGAGTGTTAAATGAGTGCGTAATAAATAAATAATACTCATACGCCACTTTATCTTATTTTGTTAACCCTGCAGTATTATCGTCTGGGTGGAATCCACCCATAGGGCTGAATTTTTGTTTTTTTTCAAGAGAGATGTACATTAACAAAATATTATTTCAAATAAATGAATTGCCAAACTTATAAAATTAAATTTTTTTCTGTATTTTAGAGTTCGTTATTAAAAAAAAATATTTTTTGCAAAATTGAATTTAACTGATATGAATGACAGATACTAATAAGTACTGGTGGATTACACCCAACGATAGTAATGGCGTAAGTTGAAGTACGCTCAGAACAGTGTTGCCAGGAGATTTGTTTTTAAATCCCTACGTTAATGAAAATAAATCCCTTTTTTCCCTACAGACAGAAAAAATATTCACTACATTTTTCCCTACACATTTTTTTTAATAAATGCAAACATTTTGTTTTTTAGCAGTAAATTATATTTACTTTTATTATAAATTTGTACAGTAATTCATGCAGGTGCAATAGATTTTCATTAAACAAAAATAACAGAAAGTAAAAAATAACATAAAAGCTAAAAATATACGGTAAACGAATAAAAAATGCCATTTTTAAAAAATACTCGTATAAACACCTGTTTCTCGATTTTGAAAGAATGCTTAGAAAGCGAAAGAAAATTGATTTGGGTTTCTCTAACTAAATTTCTATGCGAACGATGACTTGAAGTACAAGTCGAATGAAAACGTAAAAGTTTTCATACTAAATTTGGTTTCTCTATTTCGAACGATTTGTCAACAGTGCGAACGTAAATGTCAAAACCATTTTCATTTATGCAAAGCCAAGAGCACATGCAAACAATGGTGCCAAATGTTTAAACTTATTTCTCATTTTTCCAGTGCCACCAGATTTGTTGGTTTTATTATATTTTTCATTGTTTATTATAAATTATAAATAGAATACAATTTTTAATAAAAAAATCCCTACAATTTGACTGAAAAACAAAATCTGTCCTTTTTTCCCTACAGACAGATGAATTTTTTGGAAAAAATCCCTACGAAAAGGGAAAAATCCCTACACTTGACAACACTGGCTCAGAATATTTTTACAGTAACTACATGTAGGTCAATCGGGTAGTAAACAGTAGTAGTTGTTTTAACTGCTACTGTAGTAATTTTTCTATGAGAAAATTAAAAACGACTCATTTAGACAGTGATTTCAAAAAATAACTAACCATAAATAATGTACTTCAGTAACAGTTGTTTTGAGTAGTTATTTTAGTATTTGAATAAACAACTGGCAAAACAGTTATTTTGCAGTAAACAGTTTTATTTTAGTTATTTATTTAAAAATAGAAGATTATGTCGAGTTTTTAAAAATTCTCGTTTAGTTTATATTTGTTATTATTGATATGTTCATAGTTTGCAAATAATAATTAGAAAATTTCATTGTAGAAAGAAATTTTCATTTGCATTAGAAAATTTAATTTTAATGCATAAAAACGTCATAACTGTAATACCTTTTGGAATTTAAGAAAAAAATAATATTAAATAAGATATACACTCAAACTAGTTTATAGTTTAAATTAACTGAAAATGTAATTTAACATAAATGATAAATCACTTAAAATCCGGTATACTTACTTTTCATTTAAATCAAATGTTTCTTGTTATTTATTTTTAAATATTGTTTAACAAATTGATAAGAAAAAATGAATAGCAAGTTAAAAATAAATGTTTAAATTTTAACTACAGATCAGTAAAAATAAAAGTTATGTTCAGTTATTTGAATTTATTTTAGTTTTTTGTTTCTGTTCGTTTTTCTATTCTATAAAACGTATACACAATACACACTAAAGGGTAGCACGAATGTCTTACAAGACATTAGCAAGACAACAAATTCTTTTTGCTCTAAAAATATTAAATCTTACAAAATTATAAAAATACGGACAAAATTAAAGTATCCCATGAAAAAAATAAAAACTTTTTTAAGTGAGTTAGTCTGTTTTTGCTATTATTAATATAAAAATCGTCAAATCGTCAAAACTGACATCATAGCAAGCAAGAGAACATTTTTCAAAACATTCTTGCTAACCTTCAATGCACACATACAATTGTGTAAACTTTTTAAATTTATGGTAATTTGAATTGAAATTTTTTTTTTATATAAACAACACTTTTTAATAAAAAAAATGCACTAATTTTTTGAATATCTTTTTTGAAAAAAAAAAATAATTTAAATTTATAATAACTGTAACGGAAACAAAGAAAAAAAAAATTATTTCCATATAGCGGCTTAGCATAGCTTTCCAAGTTGACCCCAGAGACCCCATTTTTGCTATACTCTATACTTTTACTTTATTATCTTTACTTTTATTATCTAAAGAAACACTTATAATTGTATCAATTTAAAACTATGAGAAATTTTTACAGATTTTTTTGTACTTTTGATTTAAAAAAAAATGTACTGAAACAATACTGCCCTACTAAAAAAGAAAGTCACATCTCCATTTAAGTAGTTTTGAGATATTTAGCTTTTACGTTTTTTATATTTCGCGCCTTTAAATTCAATATTTTTTTATAATTTCAAAAATGATTAAGGAATATATTATTTTATTCAATTTTATTATAGTATCAAACAGGGGAAATTTTGATGATAAAGTAGATAAAATGGACTTATGACTTTTTTGCTTAGTATAGACATCAAAAAAAAAAATCTTACGAAAACCAAATTGCACAAATAAATTCAAAATTTCTTTGCATTTGTTTGCAATAAAAATAAAAAATTTATTTCATATTAATAAAAACATAAAAGCATAACAAAAGAAAACAAAAACAAACATAATTCAAACATTAAAGGTAAAAAAAATAAATAAATAAAGCATTAGTCACTAAAACTGAAATAAAAAACTAAAGAATTAATCTCTGTCGTCGGTCGGTTCACTTGCTATTTCTGGAAGAGATTTCCAAAATTCCATTCTGTTTTGGGCAAAATATCTTTCAGCTTTTTTATAAGGTCTTCTTTTCTTTTAATCAATATAACACGAGGAATCGTTTTGGCTTTAGGTTTTGAAATTCTAGATTTTTTTGATGCAGCTTTTATGAAATTTTAAGTCTGTGTAATTTGTATCTGTAAACTTAGTTTTGTATAACAAAAAGCTACTGGTTTTTACAAATTTTACTTCTACCAATTCATTTAAATAAACTCTCGGAACTGTAGCTTTGAGTTTTTGTTGAGACGAGTTGTCGTACCATTCGTAAAAGTTTTCCACTTACATTTCAATCACTTCAACCTTTCCCGAATTACTCCTTTGAACGCAATTTTTGAAATCTGTTCTGTCATACACTTTTTTCTGTTTTTTTAATGAACTTTCAACTTGGTGATGAAAGGCATCAGCAGACATAAATGTATGTCCTGGCTCAAAATATTTTAAAATTATGTTTTCAACATTATATTCAGAGGAATTAACAATATATACAAAAAAAGTAAACAATGCCCAATTTTTGTTTTGCGCGGCACAGTTATCAAGTCAAAAAATGAAATACTGTTTTTTCGAACTCTTCTTGTGCGTAATATTGCACACACAAAGAAGAAAAGTCATTCTATCAAAAAAAAAATAAAAATCATTAATACTAAGGAAAAAATTCCTAAAAGCCTATAATTTTGGTCAATGTGACTTTTTATCATAGTAAGTGGCAGATAAGACTTTTTTGACTAGTAAACACGCTAGAAGTGGTAGATGTGACCATTTTCCTTAACGTTTTTTAGCCATTTACAGTTGAAAATGGGTCTTTTAAACTTAAATCGAAATTCAGAAACTCATTCAAGGTTCTGAATCTGCCCTTATCTCAATTTTCGATTTTTGGCACTTATGACTTTCTTTCTTAGTAGGGCAGAATACTTGTTAAATGCTGAAATACGAAATAAAATTTGCATACACTGATAATAATCCATGCATAAAAATACCAATAAATGTCAAAATAACAAAAACTTTAGTAAAATAAACCAATATTTGTTCATTTTACGAATGTTTTTGTTGTTTTGACATTATTTTCGTATTTTTAGCATGGTTTATTATGAGTGTAGCTATGATTATCCAAAAAATCAATTTTTATGCTTTTTATAATTATAATGAATAGCTTTTCAGCAAATTAATTTCGAATTTCTTAAAAAGTTTTAACAAAACGTTAAATGACACACTCATAATAATCCATGCATAAAAATACGAAATTATTGTCAAAACTACAAAAAATTTCATAAAATGTACAAATTTTCGTTTATTTTACAAAGAAATTGGTTATGTTGATATTTTTTTCGTAATTTTACGCATGGATTATTATCAGTGCACTACTGCCACGCGTGCCATGGTTTTGTAAGCCCTGCCCGAATAGTTTAAACTAGAGATGGGCACGTGAGTGATTTTTCACTCACGCTCTCGGAGAAAAAATTATAATCACGCACGAACAATTTTTGCTCACTCACGCACGATCACGTGAGTAATTTTACCTTGACTCACGCTCACTAAACACTCACGCTCACTAAACACTCACGCTCACGAAATAATAACGAAATTTTCGTTTTATTTTTATGAAGAAAAAGCTATTAATTTATGCATATAGAAATTAAAAATTAAGTAAGAAATGAATTTAGTTTTTTTAAAAATATGTAATCAAAAAGAGTGTTTAAAAATATTGAAACATAAAATACAATTGAAAAAGTATCGAGTACTCAATTCAAAAGTATTGAGTAGTATCCGGTAGTCAAAAGCAGCAGGATTTCACAACACTATTAACCACATCTAAGTCAACAATTGTTGACTGCTTAATTAATTGAATTGCTTAAGCAACAATTGCAACTTAGTGCTTTTCACGCTTGAATTTGCGCTTTTTGTATAAGAAAGATGTGGATAGCTGCTGAAGCTTAGAATGTATCATTGTGGCATCAGCCACTGGTAAAAAAAATATAAATAAACTATATTTTTTTTTTTGAAATTACGCAAACTCACGCAGTAAATTTGACTCACTCACGCTCACGTACGAACTTATTTTTTCTACTCACGCTCATGCACGACTAACGTGAGTAAAATTGTTTTCAATCACGATCACGCGTGATTCACGTGACTCACGCAAATTTCGTGTCACGTGCCCATCTCTAGTTTAAGCAACTTTATTTGTGTTTTGTTTTTTTTTTTTATTGTAAATAACTAAAAAACACATTAATTTGCATTAAGCGATTAATCGCCAATTTTTCGATTAACCGACCCGAATAACTGGTTAATCCATTTCAGCGATGAAAACAGTATGCAGAGTTAAATTCAGTATAATTTTGTTTCGATATTAACTTAACTGGCCAATAAACAAGAGTTTAAGTAACTGTCAAAAACAAAACTAGGCCTAAGTAACCCACATTTGTGAAAAATAAAAACCATAATTTATTTTTATATATGTATGAATGTATATATTTTTTTATTTTTAATATTTTGTTGCACAAATTTAGGTGTTGTTGTTGTGCTATTTTTTTACTTTGTTGGAAATAATAATAATAATATATTTGTATAAACCATTGTTTATTTGCATTTCTGTAGAAATAAATATTCTATTTTATTTTTTTTAAATTATTTTTAAAATAAGTAATACAGAACTTAATGTATTTTATTTTCTAATAAAGTATGAGAGCGTATCTGTGCAATTTTATGTAAAACAAATATTTATTGTTATTTTTATTTTTAATTTTTTTTTTCTTTTTTATATTAAATTATATTTACCTGTGTGTGTTTGTTTGTTTTTTTGTTTAAATAAAATAATCAATATTTTTTATAATGATTATAATAAATTCGCTACTAGTTATTACATATAAATGATTATTATTTTTTTTTTGTAATGATTTGCATTTCGTTTTATACTGCGTTTCCACTTACATGTTTTGAGCAAAACATGTGTTTTGGTGAAAAAAAAAATGTAAAGGAAAACATGTACAAAACATGTTTTGTTTCAAAACAAGTGCAAAACACGTTCAGTGCAAACGTACCAATATGTATTTACAAAATTATCTTTAAAGGTGCCCATACACTAGCAATATTATTGCGCAATTTTTCGATTTTGTTCTAAAATCTATTATCACATACGATAATATATAGTTTATGTGTACCTTAAGAGAGATGAACACGTTCAGGAGAAGTCCTTTCATTTATTGACTTTACACAGTCTTACAAAGAAATACATGTATCGAGTGATTAAAAAAGTTCAATAAATACTCAATCAAATATGATTGCCATTCATATAATGAGAAGGTTAAAATTCTTATGACATGCTCATCACTGATATCTTGTTGTATGTAATGTTGTTTAGCCTTTCCATATCTCAAATTATTGTTTATTCAGATTATTATTTTGCGATTCTTTTTATTGATTTTAGAAAGAGCATAATATATCATATGATTTTATTTATTGTGCAAACATTTATGATTTACTTTGCAATATATGTATGTATGTATGAATGAATTTCTTTGTAACAATTTGTATTATTCATAAATTTTAATATTTGTATGTATTTTTATTTACCATTTTTTACCGATGAATCAAACCATGAATTACTTTATATCTGTGAATTTACAAATTAATAGTCAATGGTTAACCGTAGAAAGAAATTTAATGAGTTCATACAATGACGTTACGATAATAATTACTAACATCGGTTTTACACAGTCAGTACACACAATCAGACATCATATTTAACAATTACTACTCATGAACGGCTTATTTTGAAAATGGTATAAGTCCAAGATCCAATAAGCTAGAAGACCGGAATTTGGGTATGTATTACAGTCAAAACATTAACATGATTTTTTTTCTTTTGACGAACTCATTTAAACTAAACAAGGATATTAAAGGATAAAATATTTAAAAGGACATTATTAAAATGTTTGGTCTTGAAATATTACGACAAATAATTTTGTGGAATAGCAGAGTTTATGATATTTCATCTGATGTCAATATTGGCATCATTTAATGAGTACAAGTATTTAAATAATTTGTTTGAAAATTTAACTTTAAATGTCCCTTGGAAAGGGCATTGGATGTGATAACGACAATCTGAGTAGGCAGTTAAACTAAGAATATTATGTAGGTAAAGACGATAGCAAATGTAGTCAAAAACAAATGAAATTTCACTTGAAGAAAGGACGACTAACATTTCATTAAATTTAACTAACTTTGTTATTTGTTTTTACTATTCAAAAAAATACCCACAATTGTAGTAAAAATGAACCACATATTATTTTTTTAAAATAACAAAAAACGAATGTAAAAAATTAATGTAAAATCCTAACACAGTCATTTGATGTGGTTTGTTTTTTTTTTTAAATGAACTACAAGGTTAGTAAAAATTAAAAAAGTAAAAATAAAATGACTGACATTTACATTAAAAATAAGGAAACTGTATTACAACCCAAACGACTACATATTTTTAAAGTAGAAGTTCCTCTGTTTGACATGCACATCGATTTTCCACGAGTGGACAAAATTATTGAAATTTGTCGTACGGTTCTATGGGAATATACAAAAATTTATATTAAATATTAAAGATACTTTCGGAAAAGTTCCTTTTATTTCTGAACGCCTTTGATTCACAACTTTGAGTTAATTGCAAAATAAATTTCAGAAACATGAATTATGTTTCTTTTTGAAATATTTGCGAATTAAGGACATTTCGTTATCCTTTACGCGTAAAAAGTTAATGTTTATGCAACACTGTTTAACACTAGAATGCCCGATTTTTTATACCTACTCTAGCCAAAACCAGTCAAAATGACAGATGGTTTTTAAAAATTCTTCAAAAATACATTTTTCATCCGATCATTACGGTTTAAGAAGCAATGTAATCTTAAAGTCTAGCACTTAAAAATTGCATTTCAAATTGAATTTTGAGGTATTGTGTTGTTTAAGCGATATTTGGAACAGAATGTAGCTATATGCTATTTTTGATGAATTTTTAATTAGTTTTTTTAAGTGTAACTTCTTCTAAAATTGCAGGATTTTTAATTAATTTATATATTTCAAATCTAGAATTCCAAATACTAGGCGTACTGGCATTTGGAACCTTCAGCTGTACATAAATCAGTAAAATGTCTGGAAACATTTGAAAACTTGTCAAAAATATTTGTTTTAATTAGATTATAGTGATTTACATATCAACTTTTTTAGGAATTTGTGGTTTATTATATGGTTTTACAAAAAAAAAAAAAAAAATATTTTGGAGATTTTGGGTTCAAAAGTAAATTAAATATAAAACAAAGTGTGCATAAGTAAAAAATACTCTAGCGTCAGCTATTGTTTAAATTTTATTTTATTATCTGTTGCAGAAAAATAAAAACCAGGGACGCAACAGTTATAAGTTTTATTTGAAAATTTTTTGTGTGTCTAATATTTCTTTTTTAAATATTTTTTATTTTATTTTTAATGGCCCTGTATGATTTATAATTTAAAATCAAACATAAAATCAAATATTTTAAAAACAAGACTTTTCACTTTTTTCAATAGTAATACAAATTATTTTGTGATTTTTTTTTTACAATATTAGAAAATAACGATTATAAATAAAAATCAAATGCTCGGGAACAACTAAATGCATCAGTTTAAGTATCCCGCTATTGACAATTAGTAATTAAATCGGATTCGATGTTAATTAATTGCAAACTAACCCGTATATTTCATCAAGGTCTGTTTTAATTTTTATTTCATTAACAATTTAAAAAAGTTATTACTTGATTGTTTAAAAAAAAAATCAAAAAACAACTTTTATAAATTATTTTAAAATAGAAATCAAAAACACAATCAAAAAAATATTAAATAACAGATCCATTCGTTTACTTTTCCAGTAAAATCCAGTAGATGAGTAAATTTTGGGCAAAATGAAAATTTTACTCTCAAAACTGGCTCTTGCACAAAAAAAGTAAACGAACGGAAAAATTGCAAAAACTTGCAGGTTAATTCAAACATATGAGCGCTGAAAAGCTTAGTGTTGTAAAATATATGTTATTTATACTACCCAGTAAATATTGGTTTTGGTACTTGATGCATTTGCATTCTAATAATTATAAATTCGTAGCAATTGTATTTATTAAATAAACTTTTGGGGAAGCTTTTAGACTTGTTTAGTTTGTACATGACTTTTAATTTTGTTTCTAGTTAAATAACATACGAAAATACATGAATACTTGATTTTTGATATTCGGTACCCTGAATAATATGCAGTAAGAAGTATTCATATATTCATTAGCTTTACATCTCTAATATATTAATGTAAATAAAAACAATTAACACAGATATTAGAAAACTGATAAATTGTTACTATAATAACACAGTGCAACACATAAATTGGTTCCTCTTTCGTACCCGGTTTTTTTTGAAGTGTATATCGAAACTAAAAAAAATCCGCAAAGGACTTGGCCAGATTACATCGAAATTTTTTTTTTCGGACACCCTAAGTTTTTGCACCCAAACATGATTTTTTTAAAAAAGGAAAATTTTTATGGAATCCATATATCATAAACCGTTCGGAATTTTGTTTTTATGTCTTTGGCAAAGTTGTAGATCCAAACCAAAGCAAAAAAATTCTTATATGGACCGACCCAAAAAAATTCCATCCACTGCATCAAAATTGCAAAAAATTGGGAAAAAATGCTATTTTTTTATGATAATATGGAAATAGCCAAACTTTAAAATCCAATGCAATGCTTGCAGAGGTTTGTTGGTGGAGCCACAAGGTGTGCCTGTGTGAGGATGGTGATATGGAAGACCCAGGAGACACTGGATTTAGAGATGTGCCTTTGGATCCTCTTTCTTCTTGTAGTAGTGCAGAGTCAGATCATGACCTTGAACCACCACCAAAAATATTTAAACCTTAACAGGCGTGAGTAGCAATGGTATGTTATTTATTTATTCTGTTAAAATTATATATTTTCTTATTTTAGTTCTGTTCGACAAACGTTACCTCGCGAACCCGCTTTGACTCCATCTTACCAAAAAGCGTTTTTATTAACAAAAATTCGGTAAATGAGAGCGTGATAAGAAAGTAATTGTGTTTCTCATTTTACCAGAAGTTACTATACTTTTTTCGGGTAAAATCGTAGCAGAATAAAATCATCGGCAGTTAATAATACACATGTTTTGCATTTGTATAAATAAACAAAAAAACTTAAACAAAAAATAAAAAAAAAATTATGAAATTGTTAATTGCGTTATAAAATAATTACTTTTTATTAATAAAATAAATATATTCATTTTTTCAAAAACATATCAGCATTACAACAATAAAATGTTTAAATAGTAAATTTTAAAACAAGTAACAACAAAAACGGCATTAACCTATATAGTCTTTCTTTGTCGAAACGACAAACATTGGCTATGCAAAATAAGTGTGAGCAAAAAGATGTGCTTTCTAGAGTTAAGGAATGTTCGTATTAAGATGACATGTACTAGAGAGTTGTTTATATTGTTGTTAGATATAATTTAGCTGAAGAAAGATTTCTTAAATTCCCAGTATTTAAGCCATTTCAGGACAAAATCATGAAAAAATCATAAAAAAAATAGCATTTTTTCCCAATTTTTTGCAATTTTGATGCAGTGGATGCAATTTTTTTGGGTCGATCCATATGAGAATTTTTTTGCTTTGGTTTGGATCTACAACTTTGCCAAAGACATAAAAACAAAATTCCGAACGCTTTATGATATATGGATTCCATAAAAATTTTCCTTTTTTAAAAAAATCATGTTTGGGTGCAAAAACTTAGGGTGTCAAAAAAAAAAATTTCGATGTAATCTGGCCAAGTCCTTTGCGGATTTTTTTTAGTTTCGATATACACTTCAAAAAAAAAACGGGTATGAAGGAGGAACCAAACGATGACCTTAAAAATGCTGCACTGTGTAATTGTAACTGACTACTTTAATTTTTTTCAGGTTGAAAATAATTATTTTTAGTTTTTGCCGCACTTTTAATTCAGCTTTTGTTCTTTTAAATGTTTTTTTTATTAGATTTGTTTGTTTATTTTTTGTTTGTTTACTTAATTTAATCATATGTTTTTGTTTTCTACTGGATTTTACTGGCAAAAATTTGTCCAGTAAAAATTTGCAGGTTTTTTGCTGACAACTGTCACTTTACTCTCTTAGTAGATGCTCTCTTTTGCAAATTTATGTGTACGCGAACGCATTTCAGTAAAATCCAGTACAAATTTGTGCAAATTTTGGTGTAAACGAATGGACCTAATGCATAGTTTTGGTATTGCAATTAACCCGCATATTTCAGGTCTGTTTTAATTTTTATTTATTATTAAAAAAAAAAAAATCAAAAACCAACTTTTATAAATTATTTTAAAATAGAAATCAAAAACACAATCAAAAAAATTAAAAAAATATTAAATAATGCATAGTTTTTGTATTGCAAATTAACCCACATATTTTATCAAGGTCTGTTTTAATTTTTATTTTAATTTACATTTTAAAAAAGTTTTTACTTGATGGTTTAAAAAAAAAAATAAAAGTTTTGTAAATTATTTTAAAATAGAAATCAAAAACATAACTGTAATTTTATGAGTAAATTAAAAAAGTTAAATAATATTAAATAAGGCAAAGAAACATATTGTCTTAATATTTGTACATTAAATAAATGTAAGTTTTGTTCTATATATTTTGGGATTTAAAAAAAATAACAGTTATTTTTGATCTCTGATAAAAACTTATTAATATCATTTTGTAACTTTGAAATATGTATATAAATTAATTAAAAATCATACAATTTTAAAAGCAGTTACACTATAAAAAAAAACTAATTAACAATTCATCGAAAATAGTACTACATATCTAGTTTATGTTCCAAATATCGCTTAAACAGCACAACACTTCGAAATACTTTAAATGCAGCTGTAAAGTGCTAGACTTCTAGATTATATATCTGCTTCAGCCGTAATGTTCGTATGAAAAATGCATTTTTGATGAATTTTTAAACCAAACCAATCAAAATGACTGGTCCGTTCAATCTAGTGTTAAAGAAGAAGATTTGATCTTTAAATTGGCAACTAGTTTTTAGTTTTCTGTTGACGCGCTCAAAAGTTATGATAAATCAAACATTTTATATTTCTTACGCATTTGCTAAAAACCTTTGAGCATCGACTAAAACGAATTTTGAAAAAAGAAAAAACACGTTAACTATAGGAGAATATAAATACAAAGGTCCATGAAATTTGAAAGACCTTAATTTAAAAGCTGTGTCGAACGTTTTTAAAACATGCCTTACTAAAATTTTTTTTCAACTCACTAAAAGTGTCTCTTGTGGAAAATTATCTTCTATTTACTACATAAAAAATTTAATCAAAAATGCAAAAATTTCGTAGGATTTGAAAGGGATTTTTAAATTTTTTCTAGCTTTGCACCAAAATTAATCCTATACAATGTGCGCCCAGGGTAGGCTAGTTGGTAGCGTGCTGGCTTATCAGTGTGGGGGTCGTGGATTCGATTCCCACCAGAGGCACTGGTCTGTTTTAGCTAGTGCTCGGTTAGGGTAATAGGATATAATTTGTAACTATATGATTATAAATTAATCCTATACAAATTCTTTCTCCTCATTAAAAATTTGTTACACAAGTTTCTCTGAATATGTCTCTATAGTCTCTGTTCTGGAATGCCATTCCACAAAAAATAAAACTAATTTAAATGTCTTAGTGTTCTTGAATTCACTTTCACTATTTTTTGCGGGAATTCGCCAGAGTTCAGTGGCGAATTTGACGACTTTAATTTTGTATGTGCAAAAAATCTAGAGATTTTGCCAGCTAAAATATTTTTCTTAACAAAAACTTTGAAAACACCAAAAACGTACGAATTCAAGAACACTGATTTGTACACTGTGAAATACAGAACTTGGCCGTTAATTATAATTATAATTTTTAAATTTTATTGTTTAAGCAAATATTTGTTTAACTATCAAAACCATTATTTTTATATTTTTGTTTGTTATTAATTTAAACTACAAATATAATTTTCAAAGATTATTGAAAAAATATTATTAATTTTGTTTTTATTAATTATTTTATTATTTATATATTATTTCTGTTTGTTTTTGTTTTTAATAAAAGCACTTAAAATTATATTTAAAATATGTTTTTGTTTTGTTTTTTAAACATTTCACTTTGTTGTTGTAAATGTAAAATTTTTTTTTTATATTTTATTTTATAAATTTTGTAGCTAATTTACAAATTCAATTGATTTTTATTTTATTTTTGCGTTAGTTAAATAGTTTTTTTATTTTTTTGTTTGCTTAAAATATTTCTTAATAATGTTCATTTGTTTGTTTTTGTTTTAATGTATTTTTATGTTTGTAATTTAGTACCTGAATTTTAGAATTTTGTTTTTGGGTCCGAAACACTTTTTTGTTTGTTTGTTTTAATTTTTGTTTGTTTGTTTAATGCCAACAATTTGTGTATAAATTTTTACTATGCCGAAAGAGATTTGTTTAAGTTCGGTCACGATGCGACTGTGTCGATTTAGGTAAAATTTAAGTGTTACTCTATTAAGAAAGCGGATTCTGTTTCTAGATGGTTTAAAACAGGAGTGCCCAAGAGTTCCTTATGCAAGAGCAAAAACCAATACATTTAAAGAAAAACTAATTTTTATTCAATATTTTTTGTTGTAAAAACCAATACATACAAAGAAAAAAGAAAAAAATATTTCAATGTTTACCAGCAAAGCATACGAAAGTGTTGTTACTTTGCACTTGCGTGTATACAGGAAGAACGACAAAAAACTAATAAGACAAAGTTGTTTGTGTATTTCGTATTGCTAGTGCTGAGTGCTCTATGTGTGTATTAAAACACACAGCTTATAGCTAAGTGTTTTTACAAAAACAAGTGAGCATGAAGCGCATAGGGCTTGAGCACCCTTGGTTTAAAAACTATTTTCCAACGAAAATGAAAAACATTTAGTTGGCGCTTTTATATTCGCGGCCAATCAAAATTTGACCTTTATTTATTTTCGGGTCACCTCATCGATTTTAGTAAAAAATTTAGGAACGATTTAGATAGTAAGCTGGGTTGATAATTTGATTTTTTTTTGTGTCAGACACGCCCCATTTGTAGGCGGCAAGGGTAAAAAGTTAAATTTTTTAATTTTCTCAACAATTATTTATATGTTCGGGACAAATTATATGTCATTGGAAAGCTTATAAATAAATAATTAAATTTTTATTTTCCAGGGATGGGAGCGTGTTATTTCACTTTAAAAGTAAAAATTACCGAAATATTTTAACTGCAAGTTCTGAAATCATAATTTTTATCATTAACGAACAACTGAAAATTAGTATGCCTTGCTTTAAACAAAATAATATAAATAAATAAAACAAAATTAAATGCAAAATAAAAAGTGAAATTAATTGCGCAAAATGACAAAATAAAGTTTCATTTTTGTTTTTCGTTAATTTCAAACTTTAAATTGAAATAACACTCTCCCATCCCTAGAAAATAAAAATGTATAGATATTATATGAAAGCAGATTTTATAAGCTACTCCAATGACATACAATTTGTCATCAACTGATAAGTAATTTTTGAGAAAATTTAAACTAAAAACTAACTAGCTTATAAGCCTTGAAAACAAACAGAAGTAATATATCGCACTTGATCAACAAGAGGGTATTAACTCAAAATTTTAAAATTTTCAGTAGAGTCAAAAAACTGTTTATGTCCACATTTTAACACAATTTAAAAATTCAAACATATCATAATAAGCAAATTCCATTTGAAAATGTATATACAGGTATCCCTCGATTTACGCGGTACTTTATTTGCGCGGTTTCGATATAACGCGATTTAATAATAGTGACCATTTTTCTATATAACGCGTTTTTTTACGCGTTTTTAGTATAACGCGATTTAAAAATAGTGACAACCCTCTAATTGCGCGCATTACACCATTTTTTTTTAAACATTATCAGCTGTTTGCAAAAAAGAAGAGGTTAAATTTAATTTGCAGTGTAAAAAATCTTTAAAGGTAATAAAAAATAAACAATTTGCTCTGGTTTTTGTTTTCCTAATGATAATGTTGTTACTCCGTTAACAGCGGAAGTTGCCCAAATACTACAAGTAATTGAAACATCTGAATTATTTGAAAAAATTGTTGATGAGGATATATTGGAGATGATAAATGATGTTCCAGAATTGACAGAACAAGATCTCATTGAATTAGCCACGGACCCCGATGAATCAACTGAAGACGAAAGTGATAGTGAGGATAATCCAGATTTTGATTCTTCTAAGTTGAAAACTTTTATACAAATGGCTAAGGATTTGATACAATTTTCCACTGATAATGACCCTTGTACAAATCGATCAGATTTATTTTAGTGTTCAATAAAAAAATCGTTGGCATCATACGAAGAACTTTTAAAACAATAGGAACAGCAAAAAAAGCAAAAGTGAATAACAGACTTCTTTAAAGTGGACGAAGACGTTAATTTTGACCAAAATTCTGAAGACCTTAACTAGATAAAGACTCTGAAAAAGTAGCCTTTGACGAAGATACTGAAGATTTTAACTATGACGAAATCTGAGAAGATTAGCAATATGTATAATATTTTATATTTTTTATGAATTTTTTGTTTTCTTTTTATTAATTTATGTTTTATTGATTTAAAAAGCTGGAATGAATTTTTTTTTATAAAATTTTTGTTATTTTTTGTTAATTTATAAATTTTGAATTTTTTTTCAAAGCTAGTTTAAATATACTATTTTTACAAATAATATTTTGTTATAACTATTGAAAAGTACAAATAAAATAAATTTAATTTAAATTATATTAATAAGCTTTTCTTTTTAACACGGATTTTCGGTCCCAAATTTGAATTTTGTATGAAGTTAGTGTTTCAATTTGCGCGGTTTATTATATTGCTGGTCCCAAAACAGAATTTTGTATTGATATAGAACCTTTATTTATGCGGTTTTGAATTACGCGGTTTTTTTTTCGGTCCCAACGTGCCGCGTAAATCGAGGGATACCTGTACATACATTATTTTTGTTTTAAATTTTACCACTCATTGCAAAAAAAAAAATCAATTTTTTGAGTTAATACCATTTTTTAGTGTCCGACCGAAGTCACTTTTTTTGGCCGAAGCCGAAGCCGTAGCCGAACTTCGGCAAAATTTTTAATATTCGGCCGAAGCCGTAGCCGAACTTTTTAATTTTTTTTTTAGTTTGAATAAAATTTAAATTTTCGTTGATTTTGACTACAAAAAGCATCATTAAAGTATACTAAAAAATATTCAAACATCAATAAATTTGTAGAAAAGCAAATTTAGAATATTTTTTCAAAAATATTATAAAGTCAGTTCAATTATTTTATTGAAGTTTTCAACAAAAATATGGAAATACCTGAACTTTATTATTTTAAACTAAAGTATATGACGAATTTAATTGAAAATTTTGTTTTTTACGTGAAATAAATTTGAAAATTTTGTTATTTACGTGAAATAAATCTAAAATGAGCTGTTCTACTTCAAATATACGGTATTCGGCCAAGTTCGGCCAAAATTTGGACGAACACCGAACTTGGCCGAACATCACTTTTTGGCCGAACTCCGAAGCCGAAGCCGAACGTTCGGTCGGACACTACCATTTTTTTGAAATTTTATCGATTTAAATTTATAGAATAAAACAAATTTTATCACCAAAACAGTTTCAACTCAAAATACAATCAAATATAAATAAAACAGTTTGATTATTTTTAACATAAATAAAGGCTCAAATCAAAATAATACCTTTTTTATGAAAATATACGATTCATTTCTATTTGAACTTTTGTATTAACTCGAAATAATACCTTTTTGTTGAAATAAAGGTAATCACTACATTATCATGAAAATGGTCTCAAAAGTGGTTTTCGAGATGAAAGAGTAATCGGAATACGTTGAAATTTTTACAATAGATATATATTGATGTTGTTAGTTGATTTCTTGAAAAAAGTGATATTTTAAAAATTTTGAGTTAATACTCTCTTGTTGATCAAGTGCAATATATTGCATAGGAAAGGAACAATTTTTAAGAAAATTGAAAATTAAAAAAAAATAACTTTTAAACTTTTCCGCCTCCAAAGGGGGCGTGTCTTATAAAAAAAATAAAAATTATCGAATCAGCTCACGTATCTGAATAGTTCCTTAATTGTTTATCAAAATCGGCGAGGTGCTTCTAAACTAAAGACACGCCAAATTTTAAAAATTTTGATTGACCGCAAAAAAGAGCCACCTAGATTTTTTCGTTTTAGTTGGAAAATAGTATTTAGACCATCTAGAAACGGAATCGGTTTTCGGAATCTAGTAACACTCAAATTTTATTTAAATTGGCTCAGGCACAACGTGCGGGTGTGTGTGTTTGTATTTAGTTGTATGTATTTTCTATATATTTATGTATGTATGTACGTTTGTAAATATATTATGTATGAAATTGTTATTGTTTATTGTAATTGAAAAACAAAATAATTATTTATTTATATATTTTTTTGTTAATAAACATTAATGATTTACTATTTCATTTATGTTTATAGTTTTATATTTTAAATGCTTGGCACATAATGCTGGGAAAAAATTATAAATAATTTTAAAACTTTGGAGTAAAAAAAAATAATTAAAAAAATATTTTAAAAGAATTCCTTGATGATCAGATTGTAAAGGTTTTTTTTACCGAGAAAACAATCTAAGAAAATAGTTATCAGAATATGAAGAATTTTTCACCAAATAAGTTTTCAATAAAAGTAAATTTCTTATATATAAAATTTGTTTTAATTTTATGATCTGAAGATTGCGATAATTGGTTGATAACCTTTGATTAATAACATATTGTCCAGAACATTATTGTGTATGCATGCGCAACTCCAGCAATTAATATAATTGGTAATATAATTGGTACGCCTCAGGTACAAAAAAACAATAAACACATGCAATTGTACATCATGGCGTATGAAAAATTTTCCTGTATATTAATTGCTGAAGCCAAGCATGGGGTATGAGTGGACAAAAGTAAAAAAAAAAAAATCAGCAAATAGTTTTTATTTACAAATTTCCAATTCTAAGGAAATTTTTATTTTTTACCAGAGTTCGAAAATTTATGTACCACTAACATAACGTTGCTATCAAAAAAACCTATACTACGATCTCTATTGTTTAGTTCGTATTTATAAACACAACACAAGTGCTCAAATCGTTGTTTGTAATATAACAAACGGAACAAAACGAAAATGTTTCTTTCGTCAAACATTATTATTTCGTAGTGGTTATTTTTTAGTGTTCATTCAACTTAAACATTAAAACGCGTTTTTAACGTTGTGGTTGCCAAAATAAAGAAATGATTTTTCTGCATGTTATCAATGTTTTTTTGCATTAGTTTTATGAAATTTCACTGGAACTCCTCCGTTGAATCTTCCCAAGAAACAACTTTACGGACTGTCCGTTACAAACGGATTCATGAATCCGGCATTGACGGTAAGAAAACGGACCAGAATTGACGTATCCGTCGGAGCTTGTACGAAAACGAACCATTAACGTACAGTAAAATTGGATTACTCAAATTTTCGAAAATTATCCGTTTTAACTCCGTTTTGCTGTATCCGTTTCGGTGCCGTTTAACCGGACTACACCGATTTTCATCAGTTAAAACTCCGTTACAACCGTTATCGTTTTTCTTCCGGTATTACCGGAGTGTGTTTTGTTTAAAAAAAAATCAAACAGTTTTATTTATTAATAAAATTAAATATTAATAAAATAATATAATAAAATAGAAATAACCACGGAATAACTTTGATACATTAACTTGATACAGGTAAGTTGACAAATCTTAAATAGTTTTTAATCTAGTAATTTCAATAGACTCTTACGCAACGACATTTCCCGCATCAGTAAAATAAGCAATCTCAACATGCGTAGTTATAAATCAACCCGCAGGGACACAACAAATCTATTTCAGTCAATTTTTCCAAATAAAGTAGTATAATTTAATTTTTTTCTTATTTTTAATTAATACATATCTTGTTTTTCTTGTTTATTTTTAATGTAATTGTTAATCCATTTTTGTTAATATCTTTATAAATGAAAAAATTTAAAAATAAAACCAAACTTTTGTTTAAAATTAAAAAAGGAGAAATCATTTAGATAAAATAAATAAAAAAAAAAAAAAAAAAAATGGACCATTAAAAAAAAAAAAACGGTACGAATACGGACCATATTCGGACCGTATACGGTATATTAAAAACGGAGTCCACTTCGTTTTTAAAATAAATGACGGACAGTTTACGGTACGTTTTGAACGTACACTTAATTCGTACACTCCGTTTTATATACAGCATGACGGTACGAAAACGGTCCGTTTTAGCGTGCTTTATACTGTTTCGAATCCGTATTCGATGTTCCTTTTATTCCGTTTTCCGGTCCGTATACTGATCCGGAAAACGGTACGGAAACGGACTTCGGATCCGTATATGCTGTACCGAAAACGGCACATAAACGGACCGGATTGTTTGCTGAGTTTTTATTAAACTAATGCAATTATTCATAAAATTCAATGAAAGCATTTTTTCACTTGTAATATGACATTAACACTAAGAACGGTTTACGAATAGTTTTGTTCCATTTCATAAACACAACAAAATCAAACTGTTTGAAATATTGGCCAAACAGAACAAAATCGTTTAGTTCGGTCTCTCATCGAAAACTAGTTTGTGAAAGTGTTTGTGTTCTGTTTACAAATCAAAATGAAAATAAAGAAATGTTCTGTTTATGTTTACTGTGCACAACAAAATGATTGTGTTGAGTTTCAGCAAAAAGCAAAACAGAACGATAGAAAAACGTTTGATTGTGTTTAAATTCGAACTCTGATTTTTACTGCATATTAAGGGCGATTAACATTTCTAAAAATAACCACAGTTTGATTTTAATCACAGATATTTCCATATAAATTTTACATTCGTAACTATTGTTACGCCTTAAATTTTGGTTACAAGTCTTTCTACAAACTTTTGCCTAGTAAAAATATTAAAAAATACGACAAACTCTAAAACTTGACTTTTAAGTAATTTTTAAAATTTTGCAAATTTTACCTAAACTTTGTCTTCGATATATTTTATTTTTTTTTAACTAGAGTTTCTAAAATTTTAACACTACTACTTCAAACTGTCCGAAAATAACAAAATATTACAATCTCCAAATTGTTGCTTAAAAGGGTGATTATGACGATGTATGATGTACTATTTAAAATGTAACTTTTAAGGCATATTCAAACTTCGCGAATCATAACGAAACTTTTCGAAAAGGAAAAATTTGACTTTTGATATTGTTTTTTTTTTCAATTAATTAAAGTATGTTGCAAAAATTTAAAGTTTCCAAAATACTTAACAAACTTACTTCAAACTGCTCGAAAATAGCAAAATACTACAATCTCGAAATTTTTGCTTAAAAAGGTTGTCATGATAATTGAAGGGAGCTGTAATTTTAAAACTTTAAGGGCATATTTAAAATTTGCGAATCTTACCGAAAATTCTAGAAAAGTTAAAATTTAACTTTTGATATAAATTTTTGTAATAATAATATATATTATTATATATGTTCCAATATATAATTATATCTAATTTTATATAATTATATAAAATTATATATACACAGTTTTTGGATATAATTTTATCTGGTTATATCAGATTTTATAGAATTATAATTATATCCACCAATTTCCGTATATAATTATATATAATTTAATATGGTTTATATAATTTCTTTCAATCGGGTAGTTCCAATGCATTTTCAAGACATTTATAGAGTTTTATAAATTCAAAGAACTTCTTAGTATTAAAAATTTTATGAAACTGTTTAGAATTTAGGCTATAAAAGCTTCATTGTCGGAATGATTCATTAATTTTATGAAGATTTTCATTAATTCTACAAACATTTCATAAACACTGAATTTAATGAAACCTGACGTGTTGTAGTGACATTTTCATTAAACCTATGAAAAAATTCATTACTGAAGTGAAGATATTTTCTCTCAGTGTGGTAATGCACTTTTTAGTGGTACTGATATATTGAGAAATACAGTGTTGTCCCAGTACTGTTTTATTTGAACCGTGGGCATACTGAGAAAAACTGTGTTGTCCCAGTAAAATTTTTTTCGTACCATGGTTGTGTTTTTTTCAAAACAAAATTTAAATTTCGTTCGAAACAAAAACAAAAAAATTGAATACAATTTTTTTTCTATTTGTAATAAGAATTTAATTGTTTTTTTATATTTATTTAAACAGAAATTGAAACACCAAGTTCCGGAATGTTAGAATCTAAACAATCAAATAAATGCCGGAGTATTATCCATCAGCTTTTGTAAGGAATGGTTTTTGATTTTTGTTGTTTGGCTCTGAGGTCCGATTAAATAAAAAACCTATTAATTGATTGTTAATAAGCAATAAAATAAAAAAAAAAACATTTAGGTCGAGTAACTTTTCTACCAATAACCAGAGTTTAACTTTTACCACTGATATTTCCATATAAGGCCTGTTGAATTATTTCAGAATAACCAAAGTTAAAGGCTTAACCAAAGTTATGAACATAAAATGTATATGAAAATCTCTGTGGTTAAAGTTAAACTCTGTTTTTTTTTAGAAAAGTTTCTCGCCCTAAATTTCACATTCATAACTTAACTTTAGTTAACTTGTGATAAGTTAACAGGTCTTAGGGCGTGGTTTTGGGATATTAGTAAAACTTGGTTTAGTTAAACCGATAACGTATTTTGTCGGACATTTTCAAGTTTATTAACAAAAACTTGTCGGAACCATTACATCTTGTACAGAATTTTGGTCTTCATTATAATAAAACAAAACAAATCACATTTCAGAAACAGTATGTATTTAATTTAAAAACTTCGTTAAACTTAGTTTAAAGATAATCTACATAATTAAAAATTGGCCTTAATAGTTTTTCATTTAATCGGACCTCAGAGACAAATAACAAAAATCAAATATATGACCTAAAATATATGGTCATCTATAAACCATATATGGTCATTAGGGTGGGGCGATTTGAACATCTTAATGGGCGCTTCGCGTTTCTGATTCTTGGGATTGTACTGAGCAAAAAAGTCCACTAGAACATACGTCTACGGTGAAAATCGAGCTTCCACATTTTGACTTTTTAGCCGTATTTTGTGAAAGTAACAATGTGTGGGATGGAAATATCTCAGGAAGTAGGAGGAGCTTATCCAAGATTATGGTATCAATCTCTTTTTTGGAAGATTCTCTAGCAGATTAATGCATCAATCATATTTGTGGGTGGGGTTTAAGGGGTTAATTTTTAACTTCAAAATATGGCTTTTTTGCCGTAAAGTCAAAATGTGGAAGCTCGATTTTCACCGTAGACGTATGGTCTAGTGGACTTTTTTGCTCAGTACAATCCCAAGAATCAGAAACGCAAAGCGCCCATTAAAATTTTTTTCCTTCCATACTAATCGCCCCACCCTAATGGTCATATATCCTCAATTTTCGAATCAGAACATATATGACAATTCTTAATTCAAACTGCCCGAAAATAACAAAATACTACAATACATGATGATGTACTACTAAAATTTTAACTTTTAGGGCATATTCAAACTTCGCGAATCTTACCAAAACTTCTCGAAATGTGAAAATTTAACTTTCGTTATTGTTTTTCTTATAATTAGAGACTGTTTCAAAAATTTAAAAAGTTTCTTAGATTGTTATACTTCTGCTCGAAAATAAGAAAATATTCCTATCTCTTTAAACTTTTCGAAGCTTACCGAAACTGCTTGAAAAAAGTGAAATTTCAATATCAATGTAATTTTTGCTACTTGCTTGAGACTGTTGCAGACTGTTTTTTACATTTACTACTTTAAAAAACTTTAAAACAATAAAACACTTCACTGCGTAGTCATATATACCGTTGACGACCAATGGTTGATATATGATGTCCTATTTTTAGTTTTGCACATCTTTCAATTGATTTCTCCTAATGTGGTTTGTATCGACAACTTGAATCAATATGGTCTCAAATAGGGAGACCCCAAAATTAAAAAGATAAATTTATTATCGAACGCTATTGGGTATAGGTGATCAACATTTTTAAAGGGCATAGTCCAATCCTTTAAGTTTTCAGAAACAACGATTCAATTTATTCCATTTCCACCAGGACACTGAAATAATATGGCACAAATGCATCTGTTAAATAAAAAAAAAGGTAAAGAAGGGGAAGGGGCTATTTTTTTTTTTTTAGACAATTTTTGATAAATTACGTTTTTTTTATTGAATTATCGCATATTTTTTGTTGGATGTCTACGATTCTGAACAAACCTATATTTTTTGCAAGTACACTCATAATAATCAAAATCTGTTCCTTGTAAAATTGTTAAAAATTTTAGTTTTTTTTATATAAAATTTTAAATAAATACACGATATAGTGAAATATTTAGTGGTTGGTTATTTTTAGGTATCATTATTTTATGAAAAACCGATATCGTTGGGAAAAGTACATTTACGGTCATAAGAACTAACGTTTTCGTATAAAAAGTAATTTCCGTTCGGAATTAGCTGATAATTCCTTAGAACGGGCAGACAAAATTATGTCACGCCAGTGAATTTTCGGTGGCACTCGATGTTTTGTTGAATTGAAAAAATAAAAAGTCTTAAGTAAATTGGCGAAAATTTGTATCAGAAGTTCACAAATGTACACTTTCAACACCCAAAAATCGTTTTTCAAAAATCGATGAACACACATTTTTGATGTTAGATTACAGAACATAACAAATATTGTCCACAGAACGTTTTTACCATCAAAATTACCGAAATTCCTCTGCGAAAGGTGCACAGAGAAACCATATTCGTGCTGACAATCGAATTTGTTGCCAATTGAATGGTTTTGTTGCGATTACCGAATTGTTTTGTTAACATAAATAATAGCAGAATTCCCGAAAAACCCGGAATTTCAAACAGTCACAAAAAATCCCGAGATTTGTAAATATGAATCCCGATCGACATCCCTAGTCGATATGCACAAATACTTTTTACTCGAGGTGATCTTATCTGCATTTGATTTTCGCATTGATTAGATGTTTTGTGAGGTCCAAAGGCGGATAAAAACTACTCAAGCGTAAAATTCATTTAAAAAAAAAAAATACTACTTCCAAGAAAAATATCATTAGTTCAGATTGTGCTATCGGAGAAAAAATATCTTATGATCATAATGTTTATATCTTACTGCACAATATTATTATATTGCACATTCTATATTTTGTAGAGATGTGCTTTATAGTTCACTTCGTTCATTTCTATTCATTGAACTATTTCGTTTTTTTAGTTTTTATTTTTTTTTCTCAATCATTCATTAGATTATATTTTTTAATTGACGAATATAACGATATTAATAACACGGTGCTACAATGAAAAAAAACTTGGAAAACGACCTAGCGTGGGTTATAGGTCTTGTTGAGTACATTACAAATTGTGTCAAAAAATTTCAGAAACACCCTCAAATTCAGAAGTTATTCTAAAAAGCCGTTTCAAGTGATGTTCGTCAACTTATCGACCTGTTACTCAGTCAGTTTTTGTCCGATTTACATTTTTTTAACGGGTTTGGAAAGAAAACTGATTAGGCTTTAAAATGACGTGCATTTCTTATACATTTGTAAGTTATAAGTATTGTTTTTGTTAAGAATATCTACAAAAAAAAAACGAAAATTATAAACTTTTTTGATTTTAGTAGCTTTTCATTGCTTATTTTAATATGAAAGCTTATAAAAATTTATACCAACGTATAAAGAAAATTTAGTTCTTAACAAAACATGGTTTTAATTTTTCAAATCGGATGAAAATTGTAAAAGTTATTCAACTTTTCATTAACACCTGTTTTTAGCATTTTCTCCCCCAGCGCAAACCATATGAATAAAAAAAAAAAAAATTAAACAAGCGTTTTTGTAAGTCAAGTGGTTTACCAGAAGAAAAGTCTGCAATCTTAACATTTTACTTTAGAAAAAGTTTAGTAACTTTTGCAAATAGAAACCGATTTTAACAAATAATATCTCGTTTTTTTCTATATAAAATTGTCTTTAAAATACAGTGCAAAAAAAGATAGGTTTTCATAAAAAAAAATTAAAATAACTCTTGTTGAATTTGAAAAATTTGGAAAAAAAAAAATAAAAAAAAGAGAAACTTTTGCTAAACACTTACCTAATGTCTTGGAATATATATTTAATGAATACATTTCATGAAAGCCTAATTCTTTGTCTTTCCAAAACTGTTTAAAATTTTGAAATCGGTCAAAAAATGTGTGAGTTAGAGGTACTAAAGTGCTACGACCTATCCTAAAACAGTTTTTTGAAAATAACTCAAAATTTTGAGGGTGTTTCAAAATTTTTGAAAACGGTTTTTGTATGTCCTCACCTAGGCCTACAACCCCCACTAGGTCGGTTTTCAAGTTCTGACAAAAAGTTTTTTTTTTGTAGCAGTGTGTAATTGATAATAAATTGTCGAACAAACATATGAACTAAAAGAACGAACTAATTCAATAATTGAAAATGAACTATTAATTGAAAATGAACTATAAGAATGTAAATACCGAATAAAAGCTTAAAGTATTAAATTCAAGGATAATAGTCCCTTATTTGAAATGAAATTGAAGTAACGTGTTTCGATAAGAGCAAATTGTTTTGCCCAAATTCGTTGTAAACTTTCCCACAGATTTTTAACATATTATAGACCTAAATAATTATAAATTAAATTATATATTAAAAGAAAACACAAAATTTTTTTATAATTGAAAAGCTGTAATAATATATTTAAAAAGTCTTCAAGAACGTGCAAAACTTAATGAAAGAAATGGAGTTTTTTTTTAACAAAAATTATAACAATTTGTTTAACCATGTTTAGTTTGTTTATAATAATGATGATCTATGGTTTTCTAAAATTGTTATACTAACAACTACAAATTAAAATAGTAATAAATCTAAAAAATTCTTAATTTTTCGTGAAAAAATAAACTTTAATCTTAAATCAAACAACTAATACATTAAAAAAATTATATTTTTAATATTGCAGCACAAGTGGAAGACTGTTGGAAAAAAATTATATTAATTTTTTCAAGTTTAAAGCATTTGTGTTTATTTAAATTTATGATTTTTTTTTTATTCCACTAAAACTGCAACAGTTTTTTTGTTTAGGATTTTTATTTTCATACAAACATTTTTAACAAATTAAAATGCTTTTTTATGGATAATAAAAGCAGGAAAGGAAGGAAGATAGATATTTAATTAATATATATCATATACAAATTTAAAACAATATAAAATACAATTTTATTTATTTTAAAATAAAAAAACAGATTAAAAACTTGTTAAAAAAAATGGTAAAAAACTATTAAATGAAATCAGATTTTTTAAAAAATGTTAAAAACTTCTTATGAAAAATGTGATAAAAAATATAATAATTAAAAACGTTTTATAAACGTAAGCCAAAGGGGACAATTTTTTTTATAATCAATTTGTTAAAAACTTTCGATAAATTAAGAAAAAGATAAACAAATTAAAATCAACTTATAAACTAAAAAAATAATAATAATAATAAAAAATTCAATAAAATTCATAAAACGATTAAAAATGTGTAAGTTCATCGGTGTGTTTAAATTTAGTTAGAAAAAAAAATAAAGGAAATGTGTAGGGAAAGAAGGAATGAGGGAAAAAACTGTAGAATAAAAGAAGATAAAAAATTAATTTTTTTTTTTTTTTTAAATTACATAAATTTTAAATACGTATACAATATTATTTTGTTATTGTTTTTTTATTTTTGTTGATATTTTTACTTTCTAAAATGACTCTCGTTATGATATTTATTTTCTTTAGAAATGTGCAATTATTGAAATTTTCAATAATAAATTTATTTGATTAAAATATAAATTTACAAATAATTAACAATTAATTAAAGTTAAACCTGTTTTTAAAACTATGTACAGTTACGGACAAAAAAATAGGGTAACTTTTTCGTAACACAATTTAAAGTTAAACAAAGACAACAACTTTTTGGTGGGAAAATTTGCAATGTATTCAAATCTAAAAACCATATTGCAAAATTTCTCAACAAATTTGTTGTCTTTTTTAATTTTATATTGCGTTACAAAAAAGTGACCCTATATTTTTGTCCGTAACTGTATATGGAAATTGGAAAAAGAATACTTTTATAAATTTTTTTAAAAACTTCGAGAATCTGAACGAAGCTGCTCGAAAATCTAAAATTTTAATTTTAGTATTTTTGCTGCAAAACAAAACGATTACATACAAATAAATGTCGCTGCAGTTTTGGAATTTGCACTTTAAAAAGTTATCACGATATTAAAATAGGGTTGGGTTTTTAACATACATTACATAAATATTTGAAATGTTTAAAAATTTGGAAAATTTTCGAAAATCAGAAATTTTACTTTTTATGCAAAAGCCTTTAAAATCTCAACACTGGAGTTTAAAAAGGATTTTAAATAGAAATGTGCTTCTAATATATTAGCTTTGGAGCCAAATTAAAACTTCGCAAATTTGTCCAATATTGAGAAATTTCATTTCAATATAAATTTTTAGTAATAATTAAAGTTTACTGCTACATATATTTCAAAAAGATTTGCATATCATGAGTTCTTTGTTACATCAAATATGAATTTAACGAGAGTCTTTAAATTTGATTAGTTTTTTGTTCACACATACTTTATGGAGACCATAACATATCCCCCCATATTCAGTTTTTCAAATTTTCAAAAACTCGCAAAAATACGTATTAAAAATTTTTATATGCATTTGTGAAACTGTCCTCCCTCCTAAAGTTTTTTTTTTAAACATCATCAACCAAAAATTTAACATAAATAATTTTTATTTCGTACTTTATTTTTCTTTTATGCAATTAAAAAAAAAAATATTAAAAAAATTGTTTTTTTTTTTGGGGCAAATGCAATTTTAAGATACATTTTCGAAATAGTTCTCCCCCTTCAAAATTGTTTACCCTAAAACTTGAAATTTTTTATATGAACTTTAATTTTTCTGTTCCGCTAATGCCATCTACTTTTTTCGATTTAAAAAAAAAACCGTATCGAAATGCATCAAAATTTTGCGTTTGCATCAATAATACATTTTTGGACATATAAATCTAAAAAATCATTTTTTTTTTAAATAAATTGGATGCATTTAAATAGGGGTTTTTTCGATGGCATTCTCGGCACAGAAGAGCAAAATTAAAGTTCATATAAAAAATGTCAAGTTTTCGATTGATGCATGTTTAAAATATTTTGAAGGTGGAGAACAATTTCGAAAATGTATCTTAAAATTGTATATGCCTCAAAAAATATATTTTTAATATATAATTTTTTTATATTACATAAATGCGAAAGAAGACAAAAGTACGAAATGAAGTGCTTTTTGAATTACAGAAATCTTTCGAATACACTCAACGCAAGAACCAAAGAATGCAAAATAAAAATTTTCTCGTTATTATTAGAAATTTTCTAATATTTTAAAACTATGCTATAATGATGTAATATCCCACACGGCCACATAAATAAATTTTATATGATAAATGTTAAAATTGTTATCCATGGATATTTAAAAAAAAAATTCTTTGTAGAACAAAATAATCAAAGCATACAGGTTAAAGAACTTTGCTTTATGAGTCCAACAAACACAAAAAGGAGCCAAAAAAGAGTCTGTTGGAATCATACTAATTAATAAAAATTGGTTTGTATAAATTTCTAAAAATCGTTAGTACAGAGTTAAATATAAATTAAAAAATGTTTCTCTTATTTTATATGAGGAAGCCAAGTGCAAGAATTTGTGACTAATATTACATGAACTTAAAAATAAAGATGCAGGGGCACGATGCCTATGTCAAAGTTTGTCTCAGTTTTGTTGTGGTATATAAATTAAATTATAAGGATATTTTAATTGTATAACTTCAAAAGCCTCAATAATAATTTAACAATTTTTATTTTCAAATAAAAAATGTTGGTTCTAAAATATAAACGGAATCTTTTTAGTATTAATCACCGTTTCAGAACACTCGGAATTCTGAAAAATTGTTATGTATTGAACTGAAAAGGAAAAGGCTATGATGGTAGTAAATAGAATCTAGTTATGGTGAAAGGAGGTACCACAAATTATAAATTACCCGTTTTTAAACGATATATTAGTAAATTGTTATAGTTTCATAAAATTTTTGATTTGTATGCTTTTATAATTTCGTTGTACGAAAAATACATTCACGAATAACAATTATACACAATAACACTCATCATATAAAATGTATTTATGTAGCATTTCGATCTTATGTCAATACAGTTTACATATAAAATATTTACAATTTACTATGAAAATAATCGATTTTCAATTTGCATGCTTTGGTTCTTTTGCCCGCTGCATTGACTCTTCAAAATTACTGTAAAAATAGTGATTTTTCTAAAATTTAAAAAAACTGATTATGGAGATGTGTGTGTGTGTGAATGTTTATTTTTTTATATATATTTTTATATTTTTAATATAAAGAAAATTGGAAGACATGAAGTCAAAAAATTAAAATTTTTTAGTCTTCTTTCAAAGAATGAATGATATTTTACATGTTTCTAAATTAGCTTGCATCTAGAAAAGTTACATCTACTAAAAATGAGATTAACTGCTTAATCGGGTACTAAATAAGTCGATTAAACCATTTTTTAAACTTTTTGATTAACAGTTAATCCAACTTTTCATATGCTTACTATTTCTAAACAACTCTCCATTTATATTACTAATTGTTCGCAACTCTGAGTTTTAATATAATTTCGGTTGGCAACGCTAAAAAACATGCATACAAAGTCAGGTTAAAAAATTACGTTAAGATGCTGCAGCAAAAAAATTTTGGCACTGTTGGCAACATTTTTACTAACGGCATTGCCTTGTTCCTCTTTTGTCGGGTCACTATCGACGCCACCTTGGTATTTAAAACTATTAATCTTATAGCTGTCAAGTTAAACTTTTAACTGTCAAGAAATGCATATGTAAACAAGGTAGATTAAATATGGTGGATTAACGTTAATCAAGTAGATTAATTTCGCTGTCTAAACTCCTTATAGGAAAATTCCAATACAATCTCGAAATTAGTGCCTTAACAAGTTATCACTACGCTCAAATAGAAAAAACGAAACTGCTTGAAAAAACGAAACTTTACTTTTAGTTTTAATTTTTGTAAAATTTCGAGTTTTCTACAAATATTTATATAGGGACCCATTATTCAATTCATTCTAAAAACAGCTTTAAAGTGCACGAAACAAATATATTCTGTAAAAAGTTTATATGATACTTGAATAAAGACTTGTTGTAATAACACTGTTTAACAAAATCAAATTTTTTCCAGAATTACAAGGTCGGACCTATAAATTTTGATAGAAGAGACAAAAAAAAAGACACGTGTATCGGCGTTTTGAAAGTTTACATCTGGGTTTCATTTTAGGGGGAGGTAGTTTCCCTCCCCAAGTGATATATTTCTTATTGTACTGAAAACGTATCAATTTGCGGAGAATATATTGTGTACATAATTTGTTTTGTGATTTGAGTGTATTCAGCTTTTGTTGTATTCAGGGACTTATAGTAAAATTTCACGGCGAATATTTTTGCGGAACATTTTAACCCCTTAAATCCCTGTTTTAAAGGTGTTTTTTGCTCTTTTTTAAAAGATGGACAAAAAAGACCCTTACCTTGAGGAGTTAGAGGGTTAACATATTCTACAAAAATGTTTCCCGTAACACACCATATACTTTAAACGTAAGCTTTACTCGATTTTCTATGCCGATTGACAATACAAAATTTGCATTTGGGGGAAACTTTACCTAACCCTAAAATGAAGCCCAGATGTAAACTTTCAAAACGCCGATAAACGTGTCTCTTTTTGTCTCTTCTATCAAAATTTATAGGTCGGACCTTGTACTTTTTTTTGTGTTGTACAGTGTAATTAAATATATGAAATCATTTTGAATCTTTGCGAATTTGAAAATAAAAAAAATTTGAATTTTAATGGAATTGCTAAAAAGGAAGTATAACCTTATCATAAGCCAAGTTTAAACATTGAAATATAAATAAAATATTAGTAAGGGAGGTAAAAATTTGTTTAAAATTGTTATATAACAAAAAGAAAAAAATGTAAATTTAATTTTTTTTTAAATAGATATATCGATAATTTGTTTAATTGCACATCCCTAGTTTTGTTTTTATTCTTTTTACTTTATGGGTATATTTTCTGTATATATTTATATCGCTGACTGAACAAATTTAAGGGGAGTCAATGACGGAAGTGGGATGTTTTTTTGTTCATTGATATTTTGAGGGTATTTTTTTTTTTTCGTTTTTTAAATTTGTTACTCATGCTCATTATATTAAGACCTACTAATAATGTTTGTTTAATTTTTTTCGCTTGTTGTTTGTTGTAATTTAAATCTATTATACTATTATAATAATAATGATGATTTGCGTGTATGTGTATTTTTTATATGTATGTGAAAAGATTCTTAAACCTGCGAATTTTTTTATGCATTTTATGCATCCTTTTTGTTTCATCAATTGTTGTTTTGTTTTTCTTCTAGAGTTGTGTATCTGTGCGATATTTTGTCAAATTGTTTACAATTTAAAATATTTTAGTTTCTTTTACTACAATTTTCAACAGAGACCATTATTTAGTTAATAAATATTAAAGTTAGCTTTGTTGTGACTGTTGTTGTTGTTGATGTTGTTCTACGGCATGTTGTTGGTGTGTTGTCATAACTATACAAATTTACACGAAATTATAAAATGAACAACAGTTTTAAAGTTTTTTTCAAATAAAATTTTACCTGTATGCCCTCCTATATTATTGTAATTTGAATTTATATTTAACGACTGATTACTGTTTTCAGAGGGGGTCATAGGACCAGCCGATTGTGGTGTATAACCAGATTGACTCATTTGTTTTTGACGCACTTCGCGTATCTTTAATTGTAAATCCTGTCGACGTGGAAATACATCTATGTGTTTTGTCTGTTATTAAGGATAAAGTTTAGAATTAAATGCTTTGTGTTGAATCCTTTTTTTTTTTTTTTATTAAAAAACAAAATTTCTTACCTGAAAAGCAATTGTTGCTTGAGCCGATGGAAATAAACCATGTTCAGCAAATAATTGTAAAACCAAATTACGACGCTGTTCTAAAAGTTTTCGATGGCCTTTTTCACTAGCATCCGAACGAGCACTTTGTAATGGTGTTTGGGGGGTGCGGGGAGAACGTCCAGTCTGGTCAGATGATTCCAATTCTTAAAAAAAAAAAAAAAAAAACAATCGTAAATCCTATAACCACAAGTACATAAAATAAATTATTATAAAAATGTATCTACCTCTTAATGTATCTATATTAAAATCAGGACCAAAAAAACGCTGTGTTGGTGTTGGCGGTATAGAAGCTGTAGCTATATCATCAGTAGCTTCATCTTCACTTTCTGTTAAAATCAAATACACATTACAAATTCTTTATATTTTCTAAAATAGGTTTTAAAACTTACGCATTCTTTGTACTGGTGGCGGAGCTGTAACATTCTTTTTGCGATAATTGGTACCATAAACGCGGGGTGAAGATGGCACTACAATGGCGCTGGGTGATTGACAATCTTTAGGTTTAAATTGTGGCAATGCTTCATATTTCTTTTCAAAATCAGCCAAAACACTAGAGGCAAGAGCACTGTTTTGAAAAAATATATAAAAAAGTTTCTACATTTGTATTTTTCAATTAAATTACCTTGATTTTTCATCTTGTTGTTGCTGTTGTTGCTTCTTTTTTGGTCCTATATTAGCTTTAGGAGATTTTGGATTCATATTAATATTACCGTTGCCGCTACCGCCACCACCCCCACTACTCGATGATGGCGTTAGTGGTAGTTGTTCATCACTGTTTGGTGTAGTTGATGATGAGGTAGGCGTTGGTAGTGCCGTTGTTAATGCCACAGACGAAACATGACCTATTATGGGTGAGGAGCCCTCCATTATAGGAGAATTTAAATTTTTCGTTTGACCACCTGAGCAAGGATTTGACAAAATTGTTCCGCTGCTTTCAAAATTGGTTTGATTGTTATTTTCTTGTTTAATGGAAGCCATACTGCCAACAGCTAATTCAAAATTATTAACAAAATATAAATCTTAGAATTATTATAATTTAAAACTTGTGCAAAACTCACACAAATTTTTACGTCTTTGCAGTGGTGCTCGACCAAGTTGTGCCGGTGTAGGAGCCAATATAAATTGTTGTTGGGTTTCATTTGTTTCCTGTTGTTGTTTAGTCGTCTCTTCATCACCGGACGTTTCTGAATTACGTTTAAAACCAATTTCTGTAGCCGACTTGGGTGTAGTAGGCAACGATGACCGTTGGGAAGGTGAAATTGGTACATGTTCTATAAATGTAGGCAAACAAATTTTAATAAATAACCGCCTGCATTCAAAATAAAATTTATTCAATTTTAGCTAACTGCTATAACATAGATGATATTATTAACCACTTAACTGTGTAGTCAAAATAAAAAAATGTCGCCTGTTGCGTCGAAATTAAAAAACACATACAAAGTGGAATAGAGTTTTGCTAAAACGTATATATACATCTTACGCAGCAGAGAGGTTAATAAGCCTATCGATTAGATTTATAAACAGGTCTTACCTTGTGTATTGTAATTGTGTAAAACCAAAGTGTTTTGATTTGACGTGGATACCAGCTCTGTTTGTCCATTATGTTTTTTAAAGATGTATTGCATTTGTAAAGCATTCGGTGCCTGCTGTTGCTGTTGGTGCATTGGTAAAATGGCATACTAGATAAGTAAGGTAGATAAAATATTTTAGTTACAAATTGTGCACTTAATCAAATCCTAATTTAAACACTAGACTAGAGATTAGTTTATATTCCACACTTCAATACGCTTTTTTCCAATTTTTAAACAACCTCTAAAAAAACTTAAATTTTTTTGTAACATAACCTAGAAAATTGTTAAAAGTATGCTTACGTCTAACGATTTTTTACTCAAAATTTTTTTCACCGTAACAGTCTAACACAAAATTGACATTAAAGAGGTAATATACATTTGGTGTCTGTTTTAAAAGATTTTGCATTTGCATACTGACGTGAATGACTTATTATCAAGGACGGCAAAATACTTATTAAATATTAAGCCGACTAAGCAATGTCCGCTTTCCTGTTAAAATTGTAGCCCGGCGCGAAAACGATATGCTCATTTTTACCTAAATATTGTCTTAGAAAGTTTAGTATTGAAAATGAGCAAAATCGGTCCAGCGGTTCAAAAGTTATGAGTAAAAAAGCCCTGACAAAGCACAAGTAGACCATGGTCTTACAAAAAGAAGCACTGGCGAAATGCAAATGTTTTGCCAACGTTTGAAATAGGTGCTTATCCAGTACTTGATTGGCAAAAATGTTTACGGTTTTTTAAAAAGAAACACTAGCTAGGCACCAAAATCGAATGCTTTATCAAATTTTAAATTAGGTGCTATATCAGTACTTGGTTTCCAAAATTTTCCAGTTTTTTTAATCAAGCACTGGTAAGGTAACAAAATCGGACGCTTTGCCAACGTTTGAAACTCGTTTTACTACAATTTGTAAAGTCAATCAAATTTAAATGTTTTCTTTGAACTTCATAAAATATACATACAATGGAAGTATCAGAAAATTAATCCGTTTTTGTTTTAAATATCAAAAATGAGCTATTTTCTCTTAAATGGCAAAGGAACGTAGAAATTTGAGCAATTAGAGTTGCCAAAACAACTTTTAAAAAATTCCACCGTGTGGTATTATCATTTAGACGTAGGGAAAACATTTCATTTTTATAAGGAAAGCACCCATTTCAGTGCTTTGCCAGCGCTTGCCCCTTTGTTTTTTTCTACCTGGATACCTCTGAGCATACACGTTTGGGTTCCAGTTTTAGAGATCGCGATTGGACAATTACTCACCCCATTGGAGAGGACAAGGCCTACCTAAAACCTCTGCTTTGATCTCTGGGTCACAGCACGCGGTTGAGAAGTGCAATTCCACACCGAACAACTAGTGCTCTACATGATTAGGCTAACCAACAGCCACCACGATTCTCCCCGAAGGGCCTTTCCCAATAGCTATTACCGTAACGGGCAATAGTGGAATCATGCAATCAACACGAACACAATGGGAATGACTCTGTATAGCTAATTACCAGTTAGTATGACAGACAGACTCCGCACACGTTCAACCAACAAAAAATCTAGCACACACTCAACCAATACCTACGTCCCCAAACCACCCAGATTTCACCAATCCACTATTTACTCCACCCACTCATTCGCACCGACTGACTCCACTTCGTGGCAACGGCCACCCTGTTTGCATTAACCACCCTGTTTGCATAACACATGTATACCGAGTCCCTGTCCGATCCGAGTTGAATTTCAGCAGATGATATCTCTAGAGATACCTTTACGGTGGGCCAATGGCTTCCGTGGTGCCAATTTCAAGTCATTGGTAAGACCTTGTAGCAAATTATACTTCCACTTCAGTTCCAAACAACTCGGTAATGGTCATCAAAGAGCGAACGAGCGACCACAAGTCTCTATCTACCTGAATTAGATAGGGACAGTAGGAATCTCGTTAATTTAAAGTAGGTATGAGGAGTCAGATCCGTAATTTGAGTCTTATTTTTTTTTAAATTTCAGAAATAAAGTTGTTGGAGTTGAAAAGGGAAAGAAAGTCAAAACCGCTGGCGATAATAATTTTGTATTTGGAATGAAAGCATTCCCTAAAACAAAGTTTTTGAAAAACATTATGAACATAAAGAGGAAAGCATCACTTTAACCTCCTGACCAAACACCCGAGGTGCCCTTATTTGCGGAATGATGGCGTATTATCTAAAAGTTCTGTGCCTTCAAACGTCGAAGTGAACGTAAAATTTAATATATTACAGGATGAGTATGCTTGCCTTATCTTTAATGCTAAAAAAAGAACTTGGTTGTAAAAAACAACACTTTTTACTTGGGGTTCCAGTGCCTTCATTATTTTCGCAAAGTTTTCGTTTTTGAACACTTTTAAAGCCGTTCGTACCGTCGAACGTTACTTTTGTACTTCTTAGTATTATACGACCCAACTAATGGACGCAGATGTTATTAGGAATATAGTAAATTAGCCAAATAACTAATCAATTGGAAACATCGAAACAAAAAATGAAAACTCTAGTCCAATATACTATGACTGACAATTCTTACCTGATGATGTGGCATAACATTATTAACAGCGAATAATATTTGTTTTGGCTGACCCGATTGTTGTTGTTGTTGCTGCTGTTGTTGTATGGATGATTGTACACCAGAAGCTGGGGAAGATGGCACAGAAGATGATATTGCCGACGACGAACCTAAAGTTTTTGTTATTAGAGAAGAAGTAGAAGAATTTGTAGTGACTATGGTTGTACCTAGAACTGAGGCTGAAGAGTTTTTTGTTATAAAACTGTTAGTAGCAGCAGAAGAAGCAGTAGCAACAGTATGATTGCAATCATTTGTTGTTAAGGGTATAGACGAAATTTGTGTACAACCATTAATGCCACCAACGCCGCCACTAGTGGTGTGGTTGTTGCCACCACCGCCACCAGTAACAACAATTGTGTTAGTAGATAATTTATTATTACAATTATTGTTGTTATTAGTTAATTGGTTAGTATTAGCACCACCAGCAGCAGAAGAATTAGCTGGTATTATAGTTATAGCACTACCTTGTCCAACGCCACCAACGGTATTAGTTTTTTGTATTTGATTATTGTTATTATTAACCGCTGACGATGTGGTGGTTAATATGCGAGCATTTGCCGGTAAAGTAATTTTACTAATAAATGAAAATGAAGGTCGCACCGTGTTGGAAGTTGTTGTACATGTTGCTGCTCCGGCTGAAAAATTATTATTACGTATTTTGTGCTGCAACAATTGTTGGGCAATACTTTGTTGCTGTTGACGATTTAAACTGTTGGCATCAGTTATCAGCAACATAGTTTGTGGTTGCTGTTGTTTTAGAAGATGATGGGATCTTTGTTGTTCTTCTAATGGATTTCCGCCATTATATAAATTTTCTTTTTTAATCTGTTGATGATCTTCTCCAATGTCTGTATCATTTAAGGTATCCAATACCAAAGCATCATATAATATGGCTGCTCTTCCAGTGGCTTTAGTACATTTTTCTATTTTTATACCAGTGATGTTGTTCGTGGTGTTGTTGATGGTGTTATTGTTGAAATTGTTACGTACAAATAATGTTGTTTGATTGGTTATTGGGTTAGAGGAGTTAGCAGTGGTTGTTAGTGTTGTGGTATTGGTCGTAGAGGAAGAGGAGCATATTTTGTTACATGGATTTTTAAGATTATTTAATTCATTGTTTGATGATGATGATATTGATGATGATGTGGATAATGCTGATGATGATAGTGGTATCGATGTGGATGACGATGATGATGATAATAATTGTGTTGCTGATCTTGGTGATATGACTAAAGATACTGTTGATTTTGTCGAAGAGAAGGAAGAAGTGCTAATATCATTAGCTGTTAATTGAGTTCCTTTTGTTTTGGTAGCTGGTCCACTAGTTTTTGCTGTGGAAGTCATTATACCCTTTTGTATGGTACGAAAAAACAAGGGAGGTGGTGTTGTTAATGTCCTTATAATTGTAATTTGTTTAGTTTGATTTCCCCCACTACTTCCTTGCGAAGTTTTTAATAGTGATGCTGTTGGTGTTATAACAATACCCTGCCTTGTATTGTGTTGTTCATGGGAATAGGGTGTAGGTACCCGTGTTATAACCGTGGGTGGCGTTTCTACTCGTCTAACATGTAAATTCTTTAAATGTCTATGCGGTGAAGCGGTATGTTGTTGTGGTGTCATAGCACGTCTTATATGTGTATAATGTTGTCGTCGTCGTATTGGTGGAGTTATTGATGTTAAACGTATATGATTAACTGGTACCATACCACTATTTCCAGTTAATGTAGGAGTGGGTGTTCTTGTTACTAATAAGGTTTTTGTCTTGGGTATGGTATAAAATTCAATATCATCAAAATCTGTTTCAGTTTCATAGTCATCATAATCGTCGTCGTCGTCCTCGTCATATATATTGCCAGCGTCTTCCTCATCTATGTCCATGGCATTGTGTGGTTTTATATTATTCAGTTCATCCTCATCTTAGTTTTCATGAATGTTATATGATGTATAGATGACCACATGACCACATGATGTATGATGAATTATGATTTGTATGTTTGATTTTAGTTTGATAAATTGTTAGTACGAAAACACATACAGTTATTTAAATGATTATTGTTTGTATTAGTTACAGAGATAGAGAGAGTGGTGACACACACACATAACACAGATTACAGTTAAAACCGAAACCCAAAAAAAATGTACAATTTGTGGAATGCATGAGATTTAAGAGAGAAAAACAATTGAATATGAAATAGTTAGATGATTGATATCATTTTATGTAAATTAAAAAAAAAAAAAGCTGCTAAAGAATTTATTCAAATTTCAATATGAATTGCAATAAAAAACATTTTTAAAATAATACATTCATTTTGGTTAACCTGGGTTATATCGAGATCTTCAATTCAATGCAATTAAATACCCTCTATAAAACAATTTCTTTTAAAAATCACTTTTTAATTCACAGCAGCATTTCTAACAAAAATTTTTGAAAAAAATCAATTTTAGTATCTTTTTATTTATATTTTTTATTTTGCTATCAACCATAAGAATTATTATTGAATGAAATACCTACACTGAAAAAAGTTTTACAGTAGAATCTACTGAAAATTACAGTTAAAACAACTGTAATTTCAGTTAAAAAAGCGACAAATGTAATTACCGTTAAAATAACTAAAAATTTAGTTGTTTTTAACTATTGAAAAATAACTACCAAATGTAGTAAAAACAACTCCGCAGATCCTAACTCATAAGCTATCACGAAATTTCTATCCTTCCCGTGCATGCAGTAGTGGATGATTTAAGACATCGGCTCTTTAATTTAATTTATTTAAAAAAAACCAACCGAGCCCTTTGGGGCATATATAGTTGGTAGACCAACAATAAGAATCAACTTCATTATATCACTTAAAACTATATAACCTTAAATATCCTGTTTTCTAACAATATAAAACAGTTTGTATCATCAAATATCATTTACAGAAGCATATTCTACAAGTTTACACTTGAATGTTTTAAAAGATAGATCAAAAGATCTAAGGGTAAATAGTTCCAATACTAAGCTACACGAACATGAAATGATCGTTCATGAATAATATAATTTCTAATGGGATATAAAAGTTGAGGGTTTCTTTCAGTGTCCAAGAATATAAAATGTCTACGAACATATTCAGGGCAATTAGAGAGCATGACTTTATGATAGAATAAATAGCAATCGAATTCCAAAAAAATTATTAAAATTGCATCCCAAAAAATCAGAAATATGCCTCGAAACATGATCATATAGCTTCAATTTGTAAACAAAAGGTATTATTTTATTAAACAGTAAATTACATCTATTGAAGTCATCAACACTACATCCAGAAAAACTTCAATATGCGTTATCTAATAGAAAGTGGCAAATAAAGATTTAGGAAATATAATCTACGCAGGCTAAAATTTATTTTGGAATTTAACCAGGTTATGTGTCGACCGAATTCTAGATTGTTATCTTTTAAAACACCTAGCCATCTCATAACTTCTTTACAGCTCGAATCAAGGATTTAGTGCAAATAACTAATTTCCAGTAACAAGGTTGAGAATGTATATATTATTAGTCTTTACTCCTTTAATTTAAAATGACATATTATTTTTTTAATGTTTTCAAAAATTATACTTCTATTTTTATAACCGATTACATTTAGTGAAGTGATGTTAAAATCGAAGTCATGGGGTATATTTACTAAAATATAACCTCAAAATGGAGAATGGAGTGTTTTTGACAAAATTAAAATCAAATAATCGAAAACGGAGATAAAATGCAGAAATGGCACAACCTCAAATACCAATGTTTGAAGCACTACTATTTTAATGACCACAGCTGTATATCTTAAAGAACAAAATAATTTAATTCATATTGATTGAATTCGATTATTAAAGAATGTTGAATTTAACATTTTAAGCTTTTCATTTGAAAGCGAATTAATTCTTTTAAAGCTTTTTTTATTTAAATTAAACAAATATCTCTTAATATACATATAATAATAATAACAAAAAGCAGTGAGTGCGAGTTTAATGCTTTCGTTATGAAGCGATTAAATAAAATATATTCAAATGTACAACAATATACAATCAATAGTACTACTAACCTCTTGAATCCGTAGCTGTGGGACTTCTTAATTGTGGATGCTGATGCAGAAGAGATTGTGATTTTTGTTGGGATAAAGCTGTGGCTGCTGGTACATTAAATGTAAATATACTACTAGCTTGGCTAACAGCCGATGATAACGATGATGACGAAGTCGATGTTGATGAACATACTGCAATATTAGAACCACCGCCGTTACCATTTAATTTATAGGGAGATGGTGGTTCCTGTTTTATATACTTGGCATCCATGAGATCTTCTTGTTTGATAATTATTTGTTGGTTTTGTTGTTGCTGTTGCTGTTGTTGTTGTTCTTCGAGCTTTGTGCTTTTTGGACTTATGGGCATAGTCTTGAAAGCACCACCTAAATTATTGAAAATAAAGTAAAAAAATAAGAAAGTATTTCATTATTCAACAATACTAATAATTGAAAAATATCAATAAATAAGGACAGAAGAAAAATATAAAAATTATAAAATCATTTTCATTTGAAATTGAACTAAATATTTCGAAGACGTTTTTTAATAGTTTGAAATATAGATGGTGGTTTACTCAACCCAGAAATTGCCAATTTATAGAGAAAGATTAATTCGAATACAACGAAATTTTACTTTTTCAACAATTCGAAGACATTAAAGGATGGAAACGAAAAAATTTAACATAAAATATTGTACAGAGAGCATTTAATTAGCTTTATATTAAAAATAAAAAAGTTCAAATTGACCGTTTTGGTCTGGAGATATTATTATTTACGACTTTTTATAAAAATTAAAAATTTTAAAATTTAGCAATATCTTTAAAACTGTTCTACTTTTGGACTTAAATGCCAAAATATCGTGGATCGAACATTTTTTCATTTGAACTGTATAATATTCAACGAATATTTTCTCCAAAACGAGGACGATTTACACTATAAAACTTTATGGATTGATATAAAAATATCTGAGAAAAAGATCTCCAAAATTAAAAAAAAAGTCTTTAGAATTGAAAAAAAGAAAAATCGATTAAATTGAAAAAAAAAATCGCAGAATTTAAAAAAAAATTGAACTCCAAACATTAAAAAAATTGCTAAAAACTCCAAACATTAAAAAAAAATCGGCAAAACAACAATCCCAAAAAAATCACCAAAAATTAAAAAAAAATGGCAAAATTTACAAAAACCACAATTAAAAAAACAAAAAAAAGTTTTCCATATATGGACATTTTATAAAGTATTTAGGTGATTTTTAAAATTTTGTCGATTTTTTAATAAGTTTGTCGATTTTTTAAAAGTGTTGCGATTTCTTCAAACATTAGCGATTTTTTAAATTTTGGGAATTTTTTTAAAGTTTGAAATTTTTTTTCCCAGTTTTTGGAGATTTTTTCCAATCTTGGCGTTTTTTTTTTTAATTTCTGCGAGTTTGACAATTTTTATTAAATTTTGTCAATTTTGAACAATTTTTTCCAAACTATTCGCAATTTTTTTTAATTTTAACGATTATTTTTAAATTCTGGGTTTTTTTTCAATTGTGACAACTTTTTCTATGAGTTCTTGTGAGTGGTGGATTAGAATGAGGCTTATGATGACCTAGGTCGGAACTGCTATACTCCCTCTAGCGCATATTCTCACAAGATTCTATTCCATCTTTCTCTTACATTTATTAACAGTTTGCGTTTTTTATGTATAATAGTAACATTTTAATTATGATCTCAAACCTGTCAATTCAAAATGAAATGCATTTTTTTTTTTTCAATGTTAAAGATTTTTTTAATTTCGAAGATTTTTTTAATTTTGACAAATTTTTTTTTAAAAGTTGGTGATTTTTTTTAAATTTTGGTAATTTTTTAAAATTTGTTATTTGGCGTTTTTTTCAGTTTCTTTCGATTTTAAAGAAATTAAAGCTTTAATAGTCTCTATTTAAAATTAAAGTTTTAATAGTCTCTGTTTAAAATTTGTTTTTGAAATTGAAAAAGAAAATAAATTTAATAGTTAAAAATTATTTAAATTGATATTAAAATTTCCTTAATAGTACCGAATTCAATTAAACTTTTAATTGGCTTAACAAATATTTTAATTGTAACTCGATTTTAGTTTTTTCTGTGCAGACATTAATCGGTTAACCAACTATTTTTTTGGACCTTCTGGAATACGTTTTAAATATTTCAAATTGAACTATTTCAATCTTCTCTTTGTTAAATGTTCTAATATTGAGTATTCTCAATTTCAAATGAAAAAGACAAAAATAAATACTTTCTAAATGTTAAATGAAAATTTTAAATTTGGAATTTCTAAAACAATATCTTAGAGTTCGAAATTTTTCCAATTACATTTAGAAATGCATTTTTTTTTATCTTAAAACACAAAAAAATTATAATTATTTTTCTTCAATTTTTTTCTTTTCTTAAAATAAATGCTCGCCTGTTGGTTGGAAAGGTGTTACACCAATTGGATTCTTAGGGCTTGGATAAGAAAGCATAGACATTTGTTTATAATTTATCATGCTGTTCTCCAAAGTAGGAGGCAAAGCCTTAAGTGGCGTAGGTTTACACGTCGCAGGAGGAGTAGATCCCAGTTGTTGTTGATCATCCTTTAACAAGAATAATTAAAATATTATAAGAAAAAATCTAAAATGTCAAAACTCTAAACAAACCTTATCATTTACTAAAGTGCCCGAAGCTAATGTTTTACGGAAATCATGACCTGCATCTTCTAAATCAGAATCTGTAACACGTTCGCGACATTTTAGATCTACAGAAGCAACAGAATTTTGGACTTGTAAATTCTGATGATTATATAAACCAGCACTATTACTGTTGCTTTGTTCATCAGGTTCATCAATTACCATCTGTTAAAGCAAAAACAAAAATTAAACTTAAAATCAGAATAAGTTCCAACAAAACGTGTCAATTAAATACCTGTTCATCTTCTGATGTTATATCATGTTTCATTGGTTCTTCTTTAATAGATTTTTGTGTATTCAAATGATCATTTATTGTTGTGGGATCTGACTCCGAGAATGATGTATTATAAGTTGCTATGGTTAATGGTATAATATCTGCTTGAATATCTTGCATGCATCCACCATTTTGTGTACTATTTGATCCTAATCCTCCCATACCAGTTGCATTATTATGTAACTGGTATGGCGTCGTTGGACTGTGTTCTAGATCTATAGAATCGGAACCATCAATCGAATCATTACGTTGTTTAACATCATTCGGTGCCAACATAGACGATGGATTGTTGGCACCACCTTTTCCTGAGTTAGATGATTTACGTCGATCTTTTGAGCACCATTTCCATTCGGGATGCAATTTAAAGTGAGCATCTTTATATGATGAAGCCAATTCGTTATATGGTGCCTTTTCTTCTGGTTTTAAAGCATACCACCATTCTCCCAATATTTTACTAACCGTACGATTATCTTGATTAGGATGTTTTTTATGTACTAATTTACGATGCTTCTTTGAAAATATCATAAACGCATTCATGGGACGACGAATTTTAATCTACATAAAAAAAATAAATCAAAATATTGTAGAGCGTAATTAATTAATACATTAATTGTATAAAAAAAGAAAAAAAAAACTTCAATTATCTATTACTAAAAAAAAAAAAAAAAAAATTCAATTACAAATGACATACATTTATTTTAAAACCAATAAAAAAATGTAAAAAAATTTTAAATTTAAAGCCCTTGCAGTAAATAAATTTATCCGATCCGAGAGGTGGTTATAATACAAACTTAACCAAATTTTTGTTTACCTTTAAGTTATTTTACAAGCAACATTTTAATGGATATAAAAGTTTCCAGACAAAGATTTAACTTATTAATGGCATGTTACAGATCCACTGAACATTTTGCAACCAAACTTTGCGTTAAGAAATATTTGTAACTCTTTTTTTGCCTTAAAGCGCTCTCTACCGAAAATATTAGTAACCAGAGTTGAAACTTTTGTTTCAACCGTTTAAGATATTTTAAAAATTTTAATTTTATATAATTCTGTGAACAAATCTTTATTAAAAAATATATAAAAAATTTAATATTATTTTTTCCAAGTTCTTTGCTTAAGGCAGCCAAGGGGTACAATTATCCATTCATGCCTCTTCCTGTAGGAATTTTCAGAAATCCCGCGCCCCAGAGGATGTCAATATGGGATAAGGGAGCGATTTGGCCATGCTACCAAGGGGTATGATTTTAACCTTCAAATCCCGTTTAAAATAATGTTTACTCAGAATTAGGAACCCACATACCAAATTTCAAGTTCCTCGCCTTAATGGGAGAAACTTCCTAAATTTCGTCTATCCTCGGATATATTTCCAAAAATCGCGTTTAAGCTGATGTCTACGCGGGACCTAACCTAAACTTACGCGGTTTCTCTAGGCCCCCAATGGGGAAAATTTTTCCCTTCACGCCCCTCTTCATAGTAATTTAAAAACTCCTGCCTTAGTGGATGTCTACATGCAAAACATCAAACATTCATATAAACTAGTTTTCTAACTAATAGAAAATTCCCGAAATAGATTTACATCAACACATTCTCTGAAAGTAGTCAATTAATAAATTTGAAAACAAAAACCCTATAGATTATTTGTTAGGACAATATCCTAATAAAGAAATATAGGGCATGGCCTCGAACTTGAATAATTTTCATTGCACAATTAAAGGTCGAAAAAACATAATTTTTATTTTTAGTAAAAATTATATCAAACTTGAATATATAGAATTGCTAGTCAGAGCTTCATTAATTTTTTTGATGTCGTACCGTGTTATCTGTCGTAAAAAAATTAAAAAAAAAAACTTGTACTTACTTTTGTCATGGGACTCATGGGTTCTTTACAAGCAGTGCTCAGATCAGTCGAAGGTAAACCACTACCATTGGCCAAAGCTTGTTGCTGTTGTTGCTGCTGTAAAGCACTTAAGGACTGTGAACGTCTTTTCGAAGTACCGGATGCGCCTGTCGATGTTGCATCCGATAAATCACTGGCTACATCATTAATACGACGACCTCCCAATGCAGCACCACCAATCGTAGAATGTTCTACAGCAGCAGATGTACTATATATGGTGGGTCTACTATAGACAACTCTATGGACGTGATCACCGTTGTTGTTGTTATTAATAAAACGATGTTGTTGTAGCTTACTTTTAAGACTCAAATTACTGGCGATATTATCATTGTTGTTATTATTTGAAGATGGTTCAAAAACATCATCGTCCAATTGATCATCAATATCATTAATGGAAGCTGCAGCAGCAGCAGCTGCTGCTTTGGCAGCATCATTTAAAGAACAATTTAAAGGATTGCTGGGAGAAGTCATTGGTTGTTGTATTAACAAATGATTGTTGTTTTTGTTATTGCAATTATTCACTGGCGTCTGTGGTGGTGGTGGAGTGGATGTTGCTGCTGCTACTTCGGTTGGTGTTGGTGGCACAATACCAGAGATTGTATAATTTGTTGCTGTTTGTTGTTGTTGTGTTTTCACGGGGGATTGATGAATGTGCGGCAGCAGCGTATGCCAGTGAAAAATCGACCCCGAGTTAATGCCGTTTTTTGGAATAGTCTTATCATTTAATAACTGTTGTGGATTTTGTTGCTGTTGTTGTAGCTTTGTTTGTCCTCCTCCTACTCCTGCTCCTAGTGCAACAAGTGTACTAATCGAACTATGCTGATTATGACGCATTTGATGTATGGAGGAATGTTGTTGTAATCCCTGCTGATGTTGAATGGCGACATTCGATTGTGCTGCAGTCTGAGCGGCAGTTGATGGTGATGATTGTTGCTGTTGTTGTTGCGGCAGTAAAGGCATTAATTGCGTGGCATCTACAATAACTGGATGAAATGACTGTGATGCTGTTGCTAATGTTGCATTGGCCATATTTGTTGATGTGGTCGCCGTAGAAGATGCTGGAGAGATGCGTATAACACTGGTAGCATGAGCCATTGATGTAATGGCAGCAGCTGTTGACATAGAAGACCCCACCACTACCGGTGGCGGTGGTGGTGGTCCAGGCGACAAAGACTGCTGCTGATGTTGCTGCTGCTGTTGTTGCTGGTGTTGCTGCTGCTGTTGCACTGGCAAATGTGGAGATAAAACTGGCTGTTGAGGTGGTGTAGAAACTACTGGCACTGTTTGTGGATGCATTACCATCGATACCGGTGATTGTTGAGGTGGTGGCGGCGGAGGTTGTGGTACTGTTGATGCAGATTGTATTACCACTCCCGTACCCTGAGCACGTACCGTTTCGGGACATATAACCTGTGGTCCATAACTCATAACATTATACATTACCGGTGACGGTGTAGCTTTCCAAGGTTTCGAAATGTGGGCATCTGTCGGTGTTACCGGACCTCCACCAATTGGTGTAAAGAAATTTTGTCGATTTGTTACCACCACTTGTGGCACCGGTGAATTATTGGCATTCATTGGTGATGTGCCATGATTAACGGGTGATGAATATGATGGAGTACCGGATCTTGAACTACCCAACGATACTATATATATAAATATAAGAAGTAATTATTAAATTATTTAAGATTTTTCTTTAAGAAACTAAAACTCATACATAAACACTGTAGGTAAAGTTTGGCGCCTAGATCAAAATCTTGAAATGCGTGCATTTCGTTGAAAGGTAAATTTATCAATTGTATTTTTAGTTTTTTTGTTTCAAATATAATCAAATTTGTCGTTACGTTAAGTGATATTTTATTATTATTTATACAATCATTATTAATATTATAATCACAATTATTTTCAATATTTTTGCATCATTTTTATTTCATCCTAATTTTTATGATCTTTGATTTATTTTTACTAATTCTTCTTAAATTTTTCTTCTTTTAATTTTGTTTGATTTCATTTTATTGTTGTTTTTTTTTCTTTCTTTTTATTTTCTTTTAAAGCAACGGATTTTTTTTTTTAATAAATAAAAACTTAAATGAGAAATCATAGAAATTAGTGTGTGTAGAAAAGTGATAGCATGATCGTGCATGCACAGGCAGTGTTTCCAAACAGTTGTGACCTATGGATTTACATACAAAACAAAATTGGTTGTTACACGCAAAAAAATAAACTAGTGTAAGAATATCGAAGTCAACTATGTAATTTTTTTTTTTTATATATAAAGTTGATAGAAGTTATATAAGTCAAGTATAAACAACCGCAGTGCAATTACATGTCATTTCTTTTACAATTTAAAATATTTCACATTGCTTGTTTTTTAATGTGTACTATTTTGTATCTTACCTAAGTTTTTTTTTTGTAACTTTCTAAAGTAAAATTTGAAAGCTTTCTAAGTAGTAGTTAGTCAAGATAACAAATGATGTTTTCACTAAGTTGTAAAAGAAAACTATAAAACTTGAATGTGTAATGCGTATAAACAACCATATCGCACACCCAGTTCAAAAGTGACTCAACTCAAAATTTTAATTTTTCTTTTTTATATGCTTAGATTATGCAAAATATACTTGTTTATCTATAAAACAAATATCAGTGTATTTTGTTGATGTTAACTATTGGTTAAAAAAGCAGTTATGTTTTTCTTTATGTTTCAATTGGTATAAAGTTGCAAATATTTTTTTTTTCGATTTCTCAAAAATTAAAAATTATGAGTTAGTCATCTTTGTACTATGTGTGCGACATGTTAATACGGCAAGCAAAATAGGGGTTTTTTTTTTTTTTCATATGTCCAAAAGTCTTTATTTTTTTCAATAAAAAACTCAACAATTTTAATAAAAGGTCCGTGAATAATTTGAAATTGGTGTGTATTTGTGCTGAAATAAAATTGCAATAAATTTTAATGAATTTTTATTTTATTGGATTTCTCTTTTTTAGCTTTTTCTTGCCTGAAACTGGTTGGTTCTGATACCACAGGGATGGTTGGTTTTTGTGAAATGTGTGGAATGTAAGTTAAGCAATTTATTAGATTTTTTTAATTTTTTACACAAAAAAGTACCAATAAATTTATATTATTAAAAATATTAAATAAAAGGCTGTTTCGTTAAAAAAAAATATTACATATAAAAATATATAAAATGAACAAAATTAAATTGTTCAAGTTGTAGAACAATGTAAAATATATATAAAACCAATACATGCAAAATTTACAAAGTTTTTAAAGTATAAATGTCCGTAGTTTTTTTTTAAAGAACTTTTTACCGAAGTTGTTTGTATAACTTGTCGAAAATTTTTTGAAACTTAGGTAACTTATACGATTTTTTTACGCTTTTTATTTTTTGGGTGTAGATTAAAATTTCTAATTGATTAAAAAAAATTATTAAAAAAGTATTACTTTTATTCTCAAAAGTAAGGGCATGTATCGTAATGTGGCTCTACACATGTTATTTGGGATATGTAAAAAACTAAACTTTTCCAGGTTCCCATCTTCAGAACAAGTTTTGAAAGAAGTGGCAACCTCATGCAAACCACTAAATGGGAACTAATATATAAGCTTGAAGTTAAAGATTACCGCCACTGATCAAAAATAAATTAAAAACTTGTTTTTATTAAAAAAGTAACTTTTATTAAAAAAAGGAACTTTTTAATTAAAAAAGTAACTTTTATTAAAAAAAGGAACTTTTACTAAAGAAAGTACAATTTATTAAAAAAAATAAATTTTGTCAAAAAATTATATTATATTAACAAAGGTACATTTTAATAATAAAAATAACTTTTACCAGTGACAATCTACTTTAAAGCTATGAAGAAATTCATTACTGAAGTGAAGATAATTCTCTCAGTGTAATCTCATACATATTGATTGGTAAAAAAAAAATAGAAATTGCAAATCTCTCAGTAGCTGAGAAAAATGTTAAATTAGAACAACGAGGCTGATGGTAGTATTTTATACCCAAAATTCGATGCTCACTAATAGCGATTTCAAAAAATACATTCCAACGATTTCTACAGAAGGTTATCGAATCAAATAATATCCATACGATTGGTATCAATAAGGACCCTTAAAACTGATTTAAGTCATTCTTTATGGAGTGTCTTTGACTTTGAGATTGCATTTTCATTGCTGTCATAGAGTTTTTGGGTCATTAAATTAATGCAATTTTTCATAATTTTTTTTTAATTTCATTTTATTTATTAAAAACTCCATAAGCCTAATGAATAAGTTTCATTAAAATTTGTTTCATAAAAACTGTGAAGCTTTTTCATAAAATTAAATAAATTTTTAATTCACTTTGTGTAGAACACTTCATTATTTTAGTGAAGAATTTTATTAAAACTCCATCCAAGAAAATTCTGTGTGTACAATTTTGAATTTATATTCTTTAAAAAGTATGTTTAATAATAATACGAAAAAAAAATTCTCTGTGTACAATTTTAAATTTATATTCTTTCAAAAGTATGTTTATTATTACGAAAAAAAATCCCCGGAATTCCCGAAGTATTTCCCGGGATTTCTAGAAAAATGTCGGGAATTCCTGGGAATCCCGTTCCTGGAATTCCGGTGAAAAAATCTAGTCGTGACCCTAAAATAAATTAAAGCTGGTCGGGTGCATGGCCTAGAAAAGTTGCATCTTTGATGTATCACAAAATTTTAAGTATCCCACTCACAACAACAATTTGGAATATAAATTTTCGTTTGGCATCAAAATATAAGCAAAACATTCTCAATCTCATAGGAAAAATTATATAAAATAATTTGAGTTCGATTAAATGTCAATTATAAATCTTTAAACTAGTTTTTTATTATAAAAACACATGATAACAAACTTTAAAAATTTTGAATTTTTACAAAACAAAATGTTAAGGTCTTTTGAATTTGTTTTTCGAATATAAAATTACTTTAAATATACGATTTAAATATATAATCAACTTAAAGTTTTAAAATTTCTCAATAGCTTGAATCGATGTTAATTGGAATCCTACTTTGTTTTCAAAATTTATGAAAAAAAAAAAAATCAAAAAATTCTTTTTTTTTTAGTTTCAGTCACATTTTACCCTTGTGCGCTGGATCGATTTTGCTCATTTTCAATACCAAACTTTTCGGGAAAATGTACATCAATCTAGGTAAAAAATGAGAAATCTATATTGCGTTTTCGAGCCTAGATCGCCATTTCAACAGACAGACGGACATCGCTAATCGTCTTAAATGTGTACTTAGACCTATATTTCGATGCGTTACAAACAGAATGACAAACCGATTTATACCCTCAGTACAGTATGTGGAGGGTACAAAAATGGGTTTAGTCAATGAAAACTTAAAAATTAAAACGGAAAAAAACCACTAGATTCTACGACCCAAAATTAAGTTTACGTGTCCTGGGTTTATGGTGTGTCAATTTGAATTACAGTAAAATTTTTCTTAAAAAAATATTATAATAACTTACCCAACATATTGGCAACATCAGTTTCTTCTTGATCAAAGCGACCAGTTATACGATAATTGGGAGAAGTTTCCGAGTCTCTTGAAGTGTCCTCGTCAACTTGAGTCTTACTACTAGAACGACTGCTAATATCACTAAAACGAAAATAAAAGCATTGTTACGTAGACTACAAGTTGCAATTAGTCTGTAAATAGTTTTTACATATCCAAAGTAATTATTTAAACTTTTCGATAAAAATTCTATTAGAATCCAAAAGGACTATGATAAATCCATTTTAATGAAATAATTAAAATATTTTGGCTCCATTAACGTAAAATTCTTATAACATAGAAATTTGTTGGTTGTGAATTCTTTTAAAATTAAAAAAAAAATACTTACCTTGGAAATCGACTTGGACCAGTAGAACGTAAAGAACTGCCCTTTTGGTTCAAGTGCCGTGAGCAAAAGCCCCGCCGCTGAGATTCTTTTGAACAGAGTGAACACAAACGCCTCCATTGTTTGCCATTGAATTTTTTCCGCACTCCGGATTCCGACTCTACAATATCGCCCTTTTTAAAGCGATGCGGTGTATTTGCTTGAGATCGTGGTGTAGCTGGATGAGATCGTGGTGTAAGCCTCTGATCGAGTAAAGATGACGTACTGCCGCGTGATTGCATGCTACTGCGTTTACTGCAGCCAGAAAATTTTTCGGTATCAGCATCGCCCAAAGATGCATAACCGCCAATATCAACACGTTTAAGTTCATCATCAGAGTCATAAGAGTCATCGTATGAGGGACCAGCAGAACCGGAGGGACGTTGCTGCTGCTGTTGTTGCTGTCGTTGTCGCTGTTGTTGTTGTTGTTGCAAAAGCATTTCAGCATCTGCTTGTGAGGGTAGTATTTTGGAATCTGTTGAATGTTCATTGTTATAGCTCAATTGTTGCTGCTGTTGTTGCAAAATATTTCCTTCTACCATTTGGGGATCATTTGAACAACCTCCTATTCCTCCACTGCTGCTGCTATTATCAACACAGCCATTTTCATTGTGCATCGCATAAGAAGACTGATTTGCAATGGTATTACCATTATTGTTGCTATTATTACCATTTACTATATTCATTGAATTTTGGAATGGCGATGTGGCTATGGTGCGATAATAATCATCCTGTTTTTGTTGAGTAATAGTGTGGGGACGATGCAAACCAGGAGTTAATATTTTATTACTACAGCCATAGGTCAGTTGTTGTGCCGGCTGATGTTGTTGTTGCTGTTGTTGCTGCTGCTGCTGCTGCTGTAGATTTTGTTGTTGCTGTTGTTGTTCGTGGTAAAAATTCTGCTGATGCATTTGACCAGCAGCAGAAACTGATGTTTTATTTCCCAACAAACGTGGACCAAGAGCCGAATTTGTAAAATTTCTTCTAGAAAGTGGTGATACAACCACCTTCTTACCCATCATTGCTGATGAGGATGTTGAAGTCACTGGCGTTACTGGCACTGGAGGCGATACCTCATTAAGTTCATCCCACCAGGGCGGTAATAATAAACGTAAATCAGCTCTTTTCACTGTTTTAAGCTAAAAATAAATATAAAATATTATTGGAAATTAAATGATTAAAATTTTAATTGGTAAAAATTGTTATGTAAAATAATTAAAAAAAAAGAAATAAGCGAAAAAAATGCTTCCGATGAAAAAAAATTTGTAATTTTTACCAGATGCTTATAAGAATTTATTTGAAACACAAATCGTATGATTTTTTGAGTTCAAATCATTATTTTTTTTTGGTCAATGGTTCGATTCCCACCAGGCACTGGTCTGTTTTCGCTACAACGCGCCGAAGGCCATAGTAGCTAGTGCTCGGTTAGGGTAATAGTATATAATTTGTAACTATATGATTATTAATTAATAAAATAAAAAAATCATAAATAGAAATAAACTTACAATCGCTGCTCCAGATTCTGTAGTGCCAATTTGTACTGTAAATTGTTTTGTTGCCGTATGAACTTCCGTTACAGTACCCTCAACAAAAACACAACCCTCTCGTCCCTCAATCAAAGTTCGTACACAAACACGTGTATCCTCCAAAATCTGTAATCCATTCAACAACATACAACAACAAAAAAGAGAACGAAAATTCAATTTCAGTTAAAAAATACAAAAATCAAATTAAAAATATTTCTTGCATTAAAAGTATAACAAATTGAAAAAAAAAATACATACATCGGCAGCTGGTGGACTTGCGTCCAATATCACATTATAACGCCCACTATTAAGTACATCCGTATAAAGATGTGTACTATTTTCTGGCGGATCAAATTCAACTATAATTGAATTTGGTGGCACATCATTTACTGACATCGACGACGACGATATTGATGATGATGACACTGATGCTGTTGTTGTGGATGATGATGATGACGATGGTTGACGTGTTATGCCGGGAGCATAATAGTTACTTAATTTAGCCAGTACTCGTGTATTAATCCAATCTCGTAGATTAAGTACAATCACTTCACTCGAGGATACAGCACCAGCAACATGAGTTGTAAAAGATTGTTGTTGATGTATATGATGATGCTGTTGCTGTTGTTGTTGTTGAGGTGAGTTAACAACAGTATGTATTTGTGGTGGTGGCTTATGTTGTATAAAGTTAAATCGTTGTCCAGCAACATTACTTTGATTATTATTATTATTATTGTTGTTGTTATTACCATTGCTGCTATTGTTGTCATTAACAAATTGTTGTTGTTTGTATGTATTACCACCTCCCATAGCATGTGAACTATAATTTGAAAAAAAAAGATGAAAAACATTTATTTCAGCTGAAAACTTTTTTATATGTAAAAAAAGAAATTGTGTAGTATAAAAAAATTTTTAAGGCGAAAACTGATTTTGTGGTGGCAAATAAAATTTAGTGGTGAAAAAAGTTTTTTGAGGTGAAATAAAAATTTGAGTGAATTTAAAATATTATTCACCTCAAAGCGTCTGGTGAAAAAGTATAACATACTATTTTATTCACCAGACGTTACTATGAAATTGTATTATGTATACCAAATTGTATGGATAATTTAGAGGTACGTTCACATTCTCGCTCATAACTTACATATGAAAAGCTAGATTGATTTTGTTCATTTTCAATACCATCGCGAAGATGTCAATCAATTTACCTAGATTGCAGATCCGATTGCGTTTTCGCGTTGTGATCGCCATTTCAACAGACGGACATATCGACAGACGGACATCACTAAATCTGATTAAAATTTAATAAGAATCAAGATATAATTACACTTTATGAGGGTCTTACAATATATATTATTTTGATATTTTTTGATTAATCGCCTCTATTTCGGCTAAAGTCGAAAAAATAACACAGTGCAACAAATGAAGACTTTTGGAAAAATGCACGGACTCGACTTCGATTGTACTACCACAGGTTAGTAAAACCCTGTACTCGGTTTGGCCAGTTTGACTACCAATTTTTTTTTATGGAAAAAAAGTAAAAAAAAAATATTTTTCTCCTATATTTTTTCAAAAAGAGTCCAGGAAAAAATTTTTTTTTCCACATAAAATGTTTATAAAATTTGTTCAGTAGACTCCACACTACATTATTACCAAATTTAGTTAAGCAATATCATCATGTCTGAATTAGCTGTTGGCCAAAAACTGAGGACAGGTTTTTTTGAATGGTACTCTGATTTTCAAAATCTTTTGAGGTCCATAAAAAAAAAATAAAAACTAACCTTTGGTAGTACAATCGAACCTATACTGTCGAGTCCGTGCATTTTTTTTTTCACTGTTGCACTGTGTAATTAAAAACCCAAATAATTATTCAACCCGTATAATCGGTTAACCGGTTAAATTTGTTATATGGATTTTTTTTCAAAACTTGTAAACGTTTGCTAAAAAATGGCGTAGAAAAAAGAAATGCTACGTAAAATATCATCAAATGCCTTAAAAATCGATTGAAAGCAATCCTTTAGCCTCTATATAACATATTTTTATGGGCTTTGAAAAATTAGATAGAAAATTTTTATTTCTTTTTAATTCTTTTAAAAAGTCAAGTTAATGCAAATCAATATTGCTATGCATGACAAGACAAGGTTGAATTTGTTTTAAATTGATGTAGCATAGCTGTCAATTTACAAATTACTTCTGTAGGAAGCCGACTTCTTCTTCCATCTCCCGAGAAAATTGTTTTACAAACATTTCCCAACCACTACAATTCTCAAACATGTTTCAGTGAAAATGTAAGTTATACCTATGGAATCTCTTGATTTTGCAAAAATTTTAAACAAAAATATTCGGTGTAAAAACAGTCACTGGAACGGGTTATAAAGAAAAATAATTTGTTCTACAAGCCGGCACGATAACGTGCAAAAAGCGACATGAAAACTAAAAAAAATTGCTTAAAATAACAGTTGATTTAAGTTTTTTTTTTAAGAAGTTTTAATAAAAGCAATAATGGAGAAATTTAGTTTTTTTTTTAAGAGAAGCAACACAGGAAATTTTTCCTATTTTTTTTTTATGTGTTGCTTTCTTTGGAAAGAGGATAGTGGAGAGATGACAGGTGAGGAAAGATGAAGGGCTTCAAACATGGCTACACTGTAATTGCGCGAGATGATAAGTCTTAGAACAGTTGTTGCTCGCCACCTGATGGAGATTTGGCGAACTTATTGAACCTTGTTGTTTCATAGCCCTGATTCATTATTTTACTTCGGTGGGGTTAAGTGCTATGGGAACACCGAAGGTGGATCTGCGATACATATAAGGCATACAAAACTCATACATATTTTTTTTTTCTAAATTGATGTTGTCGTCACCGGGAATCGAACCCTGGACCATCTGTGTAACAGTCCAGCGTGCTAACCATTATACTACAGCGCCCACGAAATTGTTATCGTAATAAATTGGCATGAACTTTAAAGTTTAAAATATTCGTTGCTAGTGTCCGGCCGAGTATTCGGGCAGGTGCGGCTTTAGAGCTTTTGGAGGCGCATTAACTGGTATACGAAACCTTTCCGATAACTTTCAAGTAGTTTTGTTATTCAAAAAATGTATTTTAAGTGACATTAAAACTGGCGTTTTGTTCAGGAATTCTAGTTGTTTTAAGCTAAAAATAATGTATATTAATCCCGATTTAATTTAATCGAGGGGGTGTCCCAGCTTTTTCCGATATTCGTAAATGTTTGCCTTTTATGCGACTTGTCAAATATATATACAAATTTAAAATAATAGGCAACCCTAAATTATTATATAGGCAATTTTTGTTTTTTTGAGTACTTCAACGCGGCATACAAAAAAATCTGAATTAGGTTAATTTCAGACATGCTTCCGTACACAAATGTAATAATTCTGACCCTTAAACGCGAGATTGGGCCACTAAAAAAATTCGGGTCTCTTGTTTTTTTTTGTCTCCCACACATCCGAATTTCATTAAGATGTGAGAGAACCCATCGGGAAACTTTCCTTTTAGTCAAAATTAAGACGTAAACCGTCCAAATTTGTTTTTTAGAAAATTGGCGCGTTATATAGGAAATTATTTTATAAAACTTTATTTCGGTAGAAGTATAATATCCGTATGACTTACCTTGTTATAATTGTACGTTTTTCAGGAATTTCTAAACATGTCGTGCCTCTAGCAGCAACTGAAATCAGAGACCCGCTACTGATTTCATTATTACTATTACTGGCCACCGACATAGAAGAGGTTGTTGGAGCAGCAGTATCTGAGGGACAATCTAATGTTGTGCGTATGGTGTAAATGGCAGTGCCATTCGATGATGTTGTGCCATTGTTACCATTCGATGGCAACAATCCGATTGACGATGACGTCGATGTAGAAAATGATGACGATGAGGAGGAGGATGATGCGGATGCCAATGATGTTGAGATCTGTCTTGCTGATGGCATATATTTAATCTCCGTCGTTGTGTGGTGGTGGTGTTGTTCCTGTTGTTGTTGATGTTGTTTTGAATGTTCATTATTGCTTTCATCCAATTCAGCTGGATCAAATTTACGTTTCTTTGGATGTTGTCTTGGTATGGCTGCACATGCAAACGATGTTGATGTTGTCGTTGGTTGGAGTAGACCATCTTGATGTTGTTGACTATTACACGGCGTATTGTTTGTATTAAATATTGTTGAAGTTGTTTGTTGCTGTATTGTTGAGGAATTATTATTGTCGTTTGTTGTTGTTGCTGTTGCTGTCGAATACGCTGATGTTGTTATAGATGATGCTGCTGTTGTTGCCGCTGCCAAGAATGTTGTTACCATTTTGTTGGGCGTTAAGGCACACCTCAGCAGCAAATTGTTGCTCCTTTTTCTTTATGTTGCCGCTGTTGCTTCTTATGTTGCATTTATTTTCCCCTTTTGCTGCTTCCAAGAAAATAATTTATATATAATACTGATAATCATAAATCCGTCTATATAGTGTTATGAGATGTGATGCATTTTAAGCAGCATTTGTTGCCTGTCAAATTGCAACATTAAAAATGTTGCAACAAACATTTTTAATTGTTGTTTTATTAAAGGGATTTGGAAAATAATTGCAGCAACATGTAGAAAAAAAGGTGATTTGTAGACACCTAAAAATAGAGATGAAGATAAAAATGTGATTAGTATTAATTTGAAGACACAAATTTAATATATAAAAAATTATCTATCCTCAAATTTGTTCCCGGAAATGATTTTTTTTTGTTTAACTTATGCTATTGTTAAGATTTTATTAATAAAAAATTTTTCTTGGATAAATATTCCCTGACATTTGAAATTAAGAAATATTCTAAAGTCTCCAAGACTTATCGAGTAGCCTAGTAAGTTTGTAAGTACTTGTTGTATTAGATACCGTTGTTACAGCAATTGTTATCAAAATCGTCTCTTATCGTTTGTAAATGTTGTTGCTGTTGTTTCTGTGGTTATTGCTCCAAATAATGTCCCAATACTTTCCATATAACGCTTGTCCTACTACAATTATTCTTTAAAAATAAATATAAAACAAAAAAAAAAATGTAACAAACCAATGAAAATGTAAAAGAAGAGAGAAGTAGGAAGAAATCACCAAGAAATTGCAACAACAACTTATACAGTTGTAAGAGTTAATTAAGTACATGCAATTGCAAGATCTATTAAAAAAAAATTGTACTCAATAATAGTTTATGTTACTAACGAAAATACGTACTAGTATTTGTGTCTCTTTCAACTGTATAACAAAGGTTTCTTGACCTTTACATTGACCATGTATGACTGGACTATATGACTGACTTGAGTGATGTTCAAAATATGCAAAACAAAAACAAAAATAGTGAAGGAGGCAAACGGCGATATTAGCAAATGAGACAATTATTAGCAAATATGTACTCTACTTACGTTTTATGTACGTTTTTGTTTTTTGTAATACATTGTTAAATATTCTAAGAATATGACTTTATTATATGAATATGACTTGTATTGCAAAATGTTAATATTGAATTGGATTGGATTAATGAAGTTGCATTTTGATATTTGAAGATAATTTTTTTTTTAAATATTGTTTTGTACACGGGTGGTCAAAAAATTAGCCGACCATATAGTAGTTTAAAAAAATTACTTTGGTGAATAGTGGCAACCTTATAAAACATATGTTTTAAGATTTAAGACGTCACGTTGTTTAGCATTTTTTTTGGTGTCATCAAAACAAGAACGATCTCGGAATTTGTAAGTCTCTGCTCCTTCATTTACGACTATAAAATATTGAGTGGCAAAATTTAACCCTCTGACTGGCAAAGGATGTTTTGCAACGAAATTTATACCATGTGCACCACTCGAAAAACAAATAATAAGTTCTTTAACAAAATTGTTTATCGTTACCTAATTTTTGCGATATTTATATTTTAGGGTGCAATTTGGAAACTAAAGCATATAAAAGAGAAGTTTTGGACAAAAATTATTTCTCTTATCAAGATAGGTATAACCACACTCGATTTTGGTTTTTTGGAAAAAGCGAAATTAGGCGAAAAAGTATCTTAATTTCAATTTATATTGTTCAAACTTAAACGCTTTGCTAATATCTTCTTTCTTGAACATTTCATAAAAATCCGTCTATTAGTTTATAAGTTAAGACGATGTCCTTTAGAGGAATTCTCATAAAATCCTGTGAGTCCTTGGACTAAAGTATGGACTTATTATAAAAGATAAAGCTTTAATCTTACTTATATTTTATTACAAAGACTTTTTAGTCAACTTCAATTGGTTTTTTAGATATTTGAAAACTATTTTTTTTTAAATAATTTGTTTTTGTGGACGCCACTCGAAAAATTTCTTCGCAAAATATTTAGCAAATTTAGTTTTCTATCGGAATATATTAATTTCTAAGTATAAAACGCTCATTTGACGCATTTGTGGTAAATTTTATGAAAACTGCCCTGAGGCAGCCTTACCCGTTAGAGGGTTAAACGAGTCCGTACGAGCGTTAGAGGGTTAAACGAGTCCGTGGTCGACCAATTGAGGTGTCCACGCCAGAAACGGTTAACAAAATCCACAAAATGGTATTGATTGATCTTCGGTTGAAGGAGCTGTGAGCTGGCTGAAATGATAGACATTTCAAAAAGTGGTATACGTCGCATACTGACCGAAAATTTGGAGATGAGAAAGCTGTGCTCAAGATGGGTGACGCGTTTGCTCACAATTGAACAAAAAACAGCGTCGTGGAGATGTTTAAATAGAGTGTTTTGGCGATGTTTCACTGCAATAAAGCCGAGTTTTTGCGTCGATTCGTAACCATGGATAAGACATGGGGCACACCTAAGACAAAAGCACAGTCAGAGCAGAGGACTTGAATGGGAGAATCGTGTCATAAGAAGGCGATGACAGTTCCATCTGCAGGCAAGGTCATAACGTCTGTTTTTTTGGGATACGCATGGGAAAATTATTATTGATTATCTTCAAAAAGGAAAAACAATCAACGGCTAGTATTTTGCTAACTTATTGCACATTATTAAGGAATTATTATTATTCGGCATTTGCCGAAAAAGAGTGTTGTTTCATCAAGACATTGCCCCAGTTCACTAATCAACTGTTATTTCAATTTCCAAAATCAATTAAGAGTACATTCCATTGGTACAAACTACTTTGTACTTAATAAAATTTTAAAATAAGTCCATATGAATTAGATTAAGAATTGAAGTTGTTTACAATCGGTCTTTGAAATATTTTTATAAAACTGATTAGATATAACATTTTTATACGATTCAAAATCTTTCCTGATTTTGAATCCTTAATGGTTTGTTGGGCAGCTTTTTGTTTCGATGGTATAGTTGATTTGACAAGTACCAGAATGAATTTTTCTGAGTACATAACAGTATTAGAACAGAAATTGGTGCCATTTATTGAAAATATCAACGAAGAAGAATTAATTTTTCAACAAGACAGTGCCTCAGTACATGTAAGTGGTCAAACGATGGAATAGCTATCATCAAAAAATATAAGAGTATGGCAATGGCCCGCATGTTCTCCGGATCAAAAACCTATTGAGAATATTTTAGGAGTATTAATCCGTTGCTTCTACTCAGAAAACCGTCAATATGAAAGCGATTTTCATCTTAAAGAAGCAGTTATTGATGCATGCAGATTTATAACTGAAGAACTTCGAATAAATCTGGTAGACTGTTGATTCATAAACAAGGAGGCCTCAGCATCATTAAAACTGCTGCTTTAAAATAGTTAAGTGTATTTATAGTTATGAAATACTAATCGATATTGTTAGTCCTTTTTAAATAACAAAATAAAAAATAAATGATTTGCTTTTTTTATTAAATATTATTAATTTTTCATTGGTTTTACTTTTATGCCGGTTAAAATCCTCTACTTTTTTTAACTTATGAAATTTAATGAAATTAATGTGTAATTATAGTTTTGCAACGCAGTGTACAACATATCCAAGTTGTGTATTGAGATCTTTTGGTTACACTATGCACTTAGTTTCCTTGTAAAAACAAACACTAAAAATTGTTATGACTAATTTCAGAAATCAAAAAATTTCTAAAGAAAACCCCAAAATGAACATAAAAAGGGTTCATCTATTGATTTAGCAAATGATCAAATGAAGAAGCATTTGTAAACAAAAGCCACAGACAAAGAAGAAGAAATGTATTTATATTTGTATCATGTTTTTTTTTTTCTTTTTCACCCGTAAAATCATTATACAATCTAGATGCAGCAACTCAATATTGGGAGAGGCAAGCAGGGTGGCAACTCTACTACTACTACTACTGCTGTTGAATGCTGTGCTTAGTCATTCGGGCGCATAGTGCATTAGTATACACGGTCATACATACTAAACTAGTACGTAGTATCTTCCACACAAAAAAAAAATACATAATGGCTAGCAAAATAAAGTGTACACGATGATGATGAAGCATCTCCTCAAACATGAAACTTTTGCATTGAGAGAATTGTCAACGTTAAATGATGAGGAAGTGCTAGAAGAGGAGCGGAAAAATGAAGAGGTAAATGAGATATGGAAGTGGTAGAGAAGCTATTTTGAGTTGTAGATGTTGGTTGGTAAGTGGGATTTAAGAAACAGGAAGCTAAATGGGAATACATACATACATCCATACAAACTTACTTAACTGGGTTGCCAGATTTATTTGATAAAATTATAAGAAATTTATCGGATAGTAAAGTAGTAGGAGTTCTTGACCTTCTTGGTAAGAGTGTCTCAAGGCATTCATCATGAAATAGTTCATCATGAAGTAGTTCTCCTAACTTAAAAATTAATAGACGGATTATTATGAAATTTGGCTGAAATAGCGTATACAACAGTATGTATTGAAGTTAAGGTACGTATTCGTTGAATCGTCATATCTCAAGTAAAAGCACGAAAAATTTTATTTTTGAATTGAAATTATATCTTAGTAAGATAAATAATTTTTTCGTAAACTTACTCCTATGCTTTCGTTAGTTTTCCAGATAACCTCTAAACCTATTTTGGGAAATGTCCCCTAAAGTAGGCAACAAAAAAAATCCTGGAAGATCTTTTTTATTTATTTTTCATGCTGAACATGTCATACAAAATTAATTGCAAAAACGCGTAGTGTCGGTTAGAGGGGTAAATTGTTAGAAAATTTGCTTTTTCGCGGATTCGAGTATATCGACCACACATTTTTAACGAAAAGTGTTGCCAAAAATATTTTTTTCCAACTCCTTCTTAGAAAAAGTCAATGAGACATATATATCCCATTGGTCGTCCACGGTAAAAATTTGTGAACAAATACCATACCCAAGTAATAGCGAAAGACGTGTCAAGTTCATTTCTATTACCTTGTTTACGTCATATGACACATGTTTTTTTAATTATTTTGCTATGCTAAACACAAACATGTAAAAAAATTTAAAATAGCTTGAGTCGTAAATCGAGTTTTGACTGTAGTCTTAAAATATACTTATTATTCGATATTTCAAAAGTTTGAAGGGATAGAAAAATTTGAAGACCGGATAGAAATCTATAAATATCATATCTTATAATTTGAATCGAACAAAAATTGCTTAAATTTTGATAAAAATACTGAACAAAACCCTATTTTTTACCTTTGACGACCAATGGGATATATATATCCTTTATTGTTCAGTGTGCAGTAATAATTGGAATGAAACAATTCCAAATATCTCAATGTTTCTAGATTGGACATTGTTTACTAAAAGCTTGATCCCCTATGTCCAATAGCGTTCGAGAAAATATGTACCAAAACTAATAAATAATATATATTTTCATATTTTTTAACTTTCGGGCCACCCTATTCTGCTCTTAGACCATACTGCTCCAAGTGGTTGGTATGATCTGAAATTTACATCTATCCTGTGTTGCTACACACCAAACTCGGCAAAATCTTTTAAAAATGTAGCTAATACAACAAAAAAAAAAAAAATGGGACATATATCAACCATTCGTCGTCAAAAGGTTAAACATAATATTCATGTCATACAAAAAAAATGTTTAAATATTTTGCAGTGTTGAACATTTTTGAAATTCCTCATATATTTCCGATGCTGTTGACTAAAATGTTCAAATTGTCATTTGGGTTATTTTGGGCCAACAAAATGGCAAATCTGGCATATTTGGCGCTTGGTTGTAGCGTAGGAGTTCAACTCACAACTGCTATAGCAACATTTAATGATTGTTCAGTACATGTACTAACATTACAGATGTGTTTAAAGATGAGGAAGAAGAATAAAAAACAAAGAGAGTGAGTAAGGAAACCTTAAAGAGTAGGTGCATTTTTATCTAAAGGGGTTGAAGTCAGTACTTTAAAAGTATATATTCATTATTGTTTAAATGAAACTGAACAAGAAAAAGTTTGAAATGTTTTCCTTATAAGATCTTGAGGAGCGTTTGACGCTTTAGATTAAAGTTTTTAAAAATGCATTTATATTAAATAGAAAACTGATTATATAAGTAAAGAAATCGAACTTACTACAACTAAATACACAATGCATAGTCGATATTTTAAGAAATTCTTCAGATCTTACAGAAAACCAATGCATAGAAGATCTTTTAAATGAAAGATTTTTTAAAAAGCCAATCTTGAAGACTTGATTTTTTAGAAAGCAAAAAGTTAATATAATAAAAATTTCGGCCGGATTTGTTTTTATCATTTAAGAGATTTGTCAATCCTGAAACTTTTAAAAGGTTTTAGACTTAATTAGAAACAAATCTTTTATAATTTTTTTAAGAAATCTAAGTAATGTTGTGAAAAACAAAACGAACATCTTTTAAAATATCTCTTAGAATTTATGAGAATTCAATCCTGCCCCAGGATAAGCTGTGTATATAAAGAAATGTCAATTCACTGATTAAAAACTAATGAATGAAATGTCAAAATTTATCATTTATGACTTAATCGTGAAAATGGAATCCAGCCTCTGAATTCCATTAAGGATAATAAAATAAAATAAAATAATTTTTAACGGTTTAAGCAATGAGAGTCATTAATACCTTAAAGCTACTTAAATTGTGGTTTTACTAGGGCACACAAATTATTCACTTCTCCACGGAAAAATGCATTGTTTTCAAAACCCGCTGTTTAAATAGCTGTATGTCAAAAAAAATAGTTTTTTTAAATTTTTAAAAAAATATATGTTAAATATAAATTACTTCAGTGTCCAAATCCCTATGTGGAGCTCTTACGATATCCTGAGTAATGAATAAAAATGTGAAAAAAGTTAACTAAAACACCGGTAACACATAATCATGCAGGACTATCACATAGGGATTTAGTAATGGTATAGAAGAGTAATTTTTAATTATCATATATTTTTTTAAAAATTTTAGAAAACCAGTCTTTGAAATAAAGCGGCTTGCACCACGGATTTTGGAAAAATGCTTTTTAACTTCAAGAAAATAATTGTTTTTGTGAACCAGTAAAACAACGATTTAAGTACCTTTAAAATGAGGTATCAATGACTCTTGTACACAGAGAATTACTTGGACGAGTTTTAGTGAAATTTTTTCACTAAACTAAGGGAGCTTTCTTTACAATGTAAATGAAAAATTTCTTAAACTTTATGAAAAATCTTAATAGTTTTAATGAAACGTTTTCATTAGTCGTTTGATATTTTTAATAATTACTATGAAATTTTTCACTAAATTTGGGAGAAATTTTTTATTTCTCTTTTCCCAGCGATATTCAGTAACTTCGTACTATGTATATAGTGAGAAATGTCTAGCACTTTAAAATAGCCATCAACTGCAGACTCCTACCTACCACCGAGCTATTTTTTCAAGTTTGGAAATAGAAAATAATCCGAGGAATTTGAACTTTAATTCATTGATTTTGGCCAGCACAATAGTGGATGTATGAACTGGTAGATTGTCTTGAAGAAACAACACTTTCTTTTTCACCAAATGCGGCCTTTTCCATTAATTTCATCACTTCAATGCTGTAATATGTTAGCATAATACTAGCCGTTGATTATTTTGCCTTTTTGAAGATAATAAAAATAATTCCACGCGCATCCCAAAAACCAGACGACATGACCTTGAATGCAAATGGAACTGTATTCGCCTTCTTTGGACACGTTTCTCACATTCCAATCCACTGCTTTGACTGTTCCTTCATCTGAGGTGTGAAGGGGTGGTTCCATTTCTCATCTATGGTTACGAATCGACGCAAAAACTCGTCTTAATTGCGGAAAACATCACCAAACACTCTTTTGAAACATCTTCACTACGCTGTTTGTATTCTATTGTGAGCAAACGTTGCACCCATATTGCGCATAGCTTTCTTATCCCCAAATTTTCGGTCAATATGCGATGTACAGCACTTTTCGAAACGCCTATCATTTCAGCCAGCTCACGCACCTTCAGCCGACGATCATCCAATACCATTTTGTGGATTTTATTAACTGTTTCTGTAGTGTACACCTCAATTTCCCGACCACTACTGTGTTCGTTTAGCCCGTTCGGCCTTGTTTAAACTCTGCAACGCAATATTTTTTAGTCGTAAACGAAGGAGCAGACTGCCCAAAGTAGAATCTAACTCGGCTTCAATGTTGGTTGGACTGAGACCTTTAAAATGAAAGTATTGAATTACATAACGGTGACCAATTTTTTCCATGTTTACAAATTCACTGAGCTCGTTTATTTTTGATGGCTCCAACAAAAATATTAAACAACGTGGCTCCTTCAAACTTAAAACATATTTTTTATAATGTTTCCACTTTAAACCAATGTAATCTCAGGTTGGCTTATTTTGAGACCGGTCTCGTACTTTTGCAAAACTTGTTTTTATTTTTTTCAATAAATTGTTTTTTTTTTTATGTAAATCTTTTTTTCTCATATATTTAGTATATTTATTTAGATTTGTATCCATAACTTTGAATCCCGTAAGTGCTCCACATATTAATTTGGCAACGGCATAGTGGAATAAATTATAATTAACATATATTTTTTTTGAAAATTTTAAAGAACCAGTTTTTTGAAATAAGCGGAAAATATGATATTCAATTTTTTGATGGTTTTATATGGAATGAGTAATTCCTTAAAAAAAAATAAGACAGATTTTATGAAAACATATCAAATCTTTAAGATCTTTTAAGAGGCCAATAGTGAAACTGTAAAAAGAATGTTTCTGATCTTAGACAAAGCTAATCCTTGATATTTTTGAAAGCCTATTCTGAATCATTCAACCATAGTTCTGAAATAAATAAATCAATAAATTCTTCAAAAGCCTAAAGTCTTTCAAACAACTGGTTTTTAGTAAACTAACCCATCATTGTAATCAGCATCAGCGCTGCCAACTTTGACGGTTGGTCTACATTTTGACGATTTTAGAGGAGAAATGTGATAAAATGACGATTTCAAACAATTCATGGTATAGAAAATTACGAATTTTTAAAATTGTTATAGAATTCTTTGAAAAGTTAAAGTTTCTTTTTTTTTTAAACATCTAAAGAAAATATAATAAAAATTATCTCAATTTAATTAATTAATTTATTGATTAATTTACCCATTTAATGATCAACTAAATAGAAACTTCATAATTTTGAAAGATTTATTTTAATTTTATTTGAAAATTAACTAAACCCGAATATCGTGAACTGTGAAGCCGAATATCCTGAAAAAATAATTTAAAATTAATATTTCGTCAAGGAATTTAACAGATTTTAAAATAGGTCAGTGATTTTAATATTCTATTCCGCAAAATGAGTATTGGGAGTTGTGTTTTTAAGACTCAGAGTCGTATGTAAAGGATCTAGTAATAACACAATGCGCACAAAAACGGATGCGGATCCGTTACGGACCCGTTCCGGATCCGTAATAGAGTTAAAAAACGGAATCAGTGTAATCGCGATTTGACAGTGTAATCGCTAATTGAGTTTTTTTTAAGAAAAGGTCATTGTGTGGACCCAACAAAATCAGTTTTTAATAATTGAGTTTTTTTTTATGAAAAGGTCCTTGTGTGGACCCAGCAAAATGAATTTGTAATAACTTTTTTTTTCTAAGTTATCTAACACAACTCCATTGAAATGATTTTTTTTTTTTTTTTTTTTTTAATAGGAGAAAAGCATTAAAAGCCAAATGTTTTTTATGTTTTTAATGTATTTTACTTTTATATGTTAATTTTAAATGAGCTGACTGAATTGTTTTTACTTTACTATCAAATGACTGTGAATTTAATAATAATAATAAAAAAAAATTAAAACAAAAAATTCATCACAATATTAAATCTTTTTTAATAAAACCACGCAGTGGATTCTGTTTTATTAAAATACACGGGTCCGCAACGGATCCTAATATGATGTCCGTAACGAGTCCGTAACGGATCCAAAAAACGGACATAAAATCCGTTTTTGGATCCGTTTTTTCGAGAGGAATTTCTCCCGCTTGCGGATCCAAAACTGATCCGTAACGGATTCCGCTACGGATCCGTTTTATGAAAACAAACGGGTCCGTAACGGATCCTAATATGATGTCCGTAACGAGTCCGTAACGGATCCAAAAAACGGACATAAAATCCGTTTTTGAATCCGTTTTTTCGAGAGGAATTTCTCCCGCTTGCGGATCCGTAACGGATCAGTAACGGATTCCGTTACGGATAGAAAATACGAAGATGCGGATCCGTTACGGATCCGAAACGGATCCGTTTGGCACACTGGGAAAGAACATCAAAATGTTGAAACCATTGCAAATAAAGTGATATAAGAAGTTTTCGGAATGATGATTTTTTTGACGATTTCTCATTCCATTTCACATATTCCACAAAAATTAACGATTTTTGAACAAATTGGGTTGGCAGCTCAGCATCATTATTATTATTACTCGTATTGTAATAAACCCAGTTTTTTTCTTTTTCAAAGAGTGAGTTTGGATAACAGTCGAGCTATCGTAGATGAGGTGTTGGCAATGGTAATGGTGTATTTTTTTTTTACGGTGATGATGGTGTTGTATGATTTTTTTAATGTAAAAACTGTGAGTAACTATGCGGTTAAATACGATTTTTTTTTCTTCTGTTGTTGTTTTTATTAGTATGCATGTACAAATAAATTATACACTAATCAGGGATGGAAAATTTGATTTTTAAGATGAATGAAAACTTTAATTTGTACTTTTTAAACTTGGCAGCATGTAATTTTTTCAAAATAGGAATAATTTATTCACTCTGAAAACCTTTGAAGGACATTTTTAGATTTAAAATTTTTTTTACGTTTGTATTAATTTAGGCTTTTGACTATATAAAAAACATGTCTAAACTCTAAAACTTTTCTACATTTAACCTCTTCAGAACCGAATTTTAAATTTTGACTATAGCAAGAGTTGTCATATACGGTATCCACATTTAAAAAAAAATAGTTTTAACAGATATGAGGAATTTAAAAAATTATTAAAAATATTTAAAAAATTTTTTTTTTGTATGACACGAATAATTTTTATTTATCTTAAACGGCGCAAAAATTATGGGGGTTTTAAGTTTAAAGCAGATTAAAAATATAAAAATTACAACTTTTACTTGTATTTAATCAAACTAGCATCAAATTATAGATCGCATTGTATATATCACATTTCAAATAACATATTAAACTACCAAAAAATATAAAAATACACTAAAATAAAGTTTTACAGTCACTAATGACAGCTGTTTGTAAAGTAATCAGTAATAGTTGTTTTTAACTGCAATTACAGGCGTTTTTCTATGAAATAATACAAAACAACTATAATGACAGTTATTTAAAAAAAAAATATTTATTTTGATTATTTCGAGTTTTTAAAAATTCTCGTTTAGTTTATATTAAGGATGCCTAATCCCGAATTCCGGGATTTTCGGGATTTAGTAAATCCCAAATCCCGTTTTTTTTTGTCTATGTCTGTTCGACGATTTCTTTTTCAATTATTTGAATTGTCAGCAGTACAAGCGAAAATCATAAATGAACGGTTAAAATTGAGATAGTTCATAACCAGGGACAAGAACTTCATGCACTAAAAAGTGTGTTTTAGGCACCTATAATATGCATGAAAAATCTTAAAACATTCACTAAAAACTATATATACCTAATATGCGCTTATTATTTTTTTATTGAAAATTTTATTCGAAATTTTCTTATAAAAAAGTCTTAACTTGGATTTTGATAAGTTTCAAAGGAAATTAAATAAACCCGTAAAAAGAAAGGCACTTTAAATTAATTATTTTTCATGTTTTAAATTTTAAATTTAATTTGTATGGAAAATGGAATTACATTAAATGTGACTTTTTTACAAAAAGCTAAGCAAATACAATAAAAATATGAATTTTAAGCATAAAAAAATTAATAAAAATATGTATTTAAAGAAAAATTAATAAAAAAAATATGCCCTTAAAGCAATATATGCAAAAATATGCATTTGCAGCAAAATATGCAAAGGTTAAGTTAAGGGGAAAAACATGAATTTACATGAACTTTCGATTCCTGTTCACAAGAAATGAACAGTTAATCCAGTCCATTTTTAACAATTCATTTGAGATTTTCTCTCATATTATGCAGATTTGTTTAAATAAAACCATTGACCATATATATAACAATAAAAAATTGAAGAAAAAGAATATTCAAACAAACAAATGAACTAAAGAAATGAACTCGAAATGCACTACGAACTATTAAGCATAACTCTATTGAAAAGCAAGTGGTACTGAACTTTCCATCCGTGATACAAACCTCTATATCCATACAATAACAACAGCATCATCAACAAGCATTTATATACATTGACATAGATACAGTGTCGGCCAAAACTGACTGTACAAAACGCCTGCGCTTTTTCTTTTGAGCGTATTTTATAAATTAACGCTCGTATTCAAGTTATACAAACGCTAGTCGATAAATTACATAGGGTAGAAGTGGGAGCATTCACAACTTTTTTTTAAAGTGCTGTCGTTACTCAATAAAAAATTTTTTTAGAAAAAATTATATTTCTTTTTTTTATATGGAAACGGCAATGAATAATATTAAAAAGTTGTAATTCTGCGAAAAAAAAAACAGTTATTTTGTATTGAGGTATTGAGGTATACGAGAACTTTAATCATTTTTTTAAATTACCCAGTATGCAAAATGTGTCGAAATCGTATCGAAAAAGAATCATTTTTCATTTCAAGTCAATAGCGACTTCGATATAAATAATATCGAAAATGTTGTGTTTTCATATAAAATCTGCAAGATAATATAGAGTCGAAACACTGAAGATTCTATTTTTATTTGAAATATTGAACTTATTTCGATATAAATAAAAAGCGTAAAAATAAAAACGAAAATAAATTTTGACTTTTCCTTTTATTCGTTTTTATCACATAGTTTTTTAATTTTGTTTTTTTTTATAATTAAATTTTTTCAAAGCAATTTTTATATTGTTTCAACACCAGCCACGATTCGAACCAACAACCCTTTGTTTTAAGTCCAGCGCCATACCATTAGAGCCAAATCACACAAAACGTATCATAAACTAAATTATATTTTAAGTTACTTTTATTTTGTTTGAATCTTCCTTTTATAAATTCAAATTACCTAACAAACATTAAAAATTGTCTTTTAACTTTAATTTTTTTCTTTTATTTTATATTTTGACATCTCAATATAATTCAGGAACAAAAAGTAACAGTTATTTTTACATTTTCAAACAAAAAATGCCTATAGAAGTAAATACAATTTTAATATAGGTTCGGTATAGATGTATAGAAGGTCCGATATCAAAAAGTTACGCCATTTTAAGGATCGCGGTTCAAAACCTACATTACAAATTTTTTTTCCAAAAATAAATTACCGAAATCAGTAAAATTTTCAAAACAAATGCTACAATTTTAAAAATAGTTAGTTTAATTCGAAATCTAATCTTTTTTGAGAAGAATGATAGAAATAGCTGCCTCGAAACTTTGAAGAATGGGTATGATTGATTTAAGATAGTGAAAGAACAACAGAAATTTTAATCGCAAGAAAACATTTTTATATGAAATATAAGAGTTAACATTTGTTGTTAAGTTATTACTGTTAAATTGCGATCATAATTACATTTGCATTAGTGGCATGGAAATATTGTGTATCTCTTATACCCCAAAGACACTTTCCGCATCTGGATAAAAAGCTAATTTAAATTAATCTAACAAGGAAACTACAGTGGTGGATATGTTGTAAAGGACAACAAAATATTTGACATGTATTTTTTTTTTGGTGTGCAATCTCAAGTTTAGGGGTTAAAAAGTGGGGGTCAAAAATTACCTAATTTGACGTTTTTTAACATATTTCTTGTATAAGTTATTAAACTATGGGCATCAAATGGTACACTCAGAGAAAAAAAAGTTTAGTTTAGAATCCAACTTTACAAGTTTTAAATAAATTTTCAGTTTAAATTGAGATTTAAGTTAAAAATTTTGCTATTTTGACTTGATGAAATACTAAATTTTTAACTACCTTTTTTGCTGAATTTACTAGTCTAAAAATATTATTTTGATAATTAAAAACAGCAGCGGTCTTTGTAATGCTATGTCTGCCTTTCAGTATTGCGTATTTTATACTTTTGTGTCAGTATAAAATAGACAAGTTTTACTTCACTTGTCTATTTTCACGTCGTATTAGAAAAATATTTAGAAACATTTATGCAAATGGTTTTATTATAAACTAATAAAAAGTGGACTATAAAAATTATTTAAGAGTATTTTAAAAAAAGTAAAGTGAATTAAGGACTATAATAAGCGTTTTTTGTGTTTATAAAATAATTAGTCTACTAATATTCAGCAATAATTTTATTAACTTTAACAAACAGTTTTTAATTTTGAATCAACTAAGTGTTAGCAAAACTTTTGCTGAATCTAATAATTTTGTTGCTAAAAATCAGGATGCTAATTTTCAGCAAAAAATTTTGCTGACATTAGCAAAAACCCTCCTGACTAAAATTTAGCTAACTCAGCAAAATTCTTTGTTAACTTTACTAACTTTTGTTTTTTGAGTGTATGACAACCCTGGAATTACAAATTTGAACATTTTTTAAACGTCATTTGTAGCCAAGACTTCAAAATTTCACTTACTTTGTATTGCGTCGCAATATCGCATTTCTATCAGATTATGCTCTTTAAAATTGCAGTACACAGAAAAAATTATGGACCAAAAATATCTAATTAATCGATTGTTTGAATATCAATGGCAATTTAAACAATTTTTTAATTGATTCAATTAAAAAATTTATTGAATTTTCTAATATATCCATACAGTGTTGACAACATGTAAACACAATTTTTAAAAATTTGGCAAACTATTTTTTTATTTTATTTAGATTAAATAATCAAACAAAGGTTTAATTATATCAATATATTATTTAATTTGCAATTAAAAAGAAAAAAAAATCGCAAATGATTAACTTTTAATAAGTTGAATAGTTTACCGATTTCAAATACACGCAAAATCGTAGTTATTTAACTAGAGTTTGCAACACTTTTTTGTTGAGATATTCGTGTACGCACGAAAACTTAATTTAGTTCCGTGTTTTATCTGTGGTAATAAAAGTGCACATGTGGATTTAAATAAACCTTATCGAAAAAGAACAATTAAATTATTATTTTTGTAAATAACTAAATTTTCAATAAGTATAAGTGTCATTAAACTATCATTTTAAAGTTGTGTGTGATTTTTTTAAGAAAGCAATTCAAATTCAAGAAAAAGTTCAAGACAAGCAAAACAAAGATTTTGTCTTTAATTTTATTTATTTTCTTATAATACATTTTTATATTAAAAAGCTTTAATTGTATTAAAAATAAAATGTCAATTTAATTTACAAACCTTCATTTCTTTTTTTATTTAATTGGGGGCATATAACAAAAATAAAAAAATACGAGTTTTCAATTAAAACTACCATTGTTTTCTTCTCAAGTTTCAATTAAAGTTTTAATCATTTCAACTAAACTTTTTAATTGAGGTTGTAAAGAAAAACAATATCTCTTTTAATTGATATTATTATTATTTTAATTGAAAGAGTTTTAATAAACTGTCTGCAAATTTGTTTAGTTAATACTATAATTTCAGTGGTAGGTGCAAAATCAATTAAAATATTAATTGATTCAATAAAATTTTTAATTAAAACCCCTTTTTAGTTTTTGCTGTGTATCTTTAAAGACTTGTTGGTAACAAAAAAAAATTAGTTACCAATAATCCAATAACTTGGGTTTTTGGGGAAAAAAATAGAATATTCGTTAAAAAAGTTCACTATGTTTTGTCGAGTCTGTATTTGAGACGATGATATTCTTTAAAATATTTTAAATGAACGGAATTTTAATAAATCAAATCATTTTATTACGCCTTATATCGATAAGCGTTTAGAGAATATGAATATGAGGATTAATATTTGAAATACACTCAAAAGAAAAAAAAAACATTTAGGTTTTGTACAGTTAGTTTTGGTCGACACTATACGTACGTTTATTCTCATCCAGATATGAAGTATTTGTTCTCTATGAGGATAGATGGATGGCTAAATGGACGAATGGTTGCTTGGTTAGATAGATGGATGGATGACTGAATGAATGTACTGCTTCATTTGGATATGAATAGTATCGTATATGTATGTACGTATAAATAACTTTTGTTCTTGTTGTTGCTGTTGTCGTCGTATATGAGTGTGCAAATAGAGTTAAAAGAGAAAAAAAAAACAATTTTTTTTTGCAACTTTAAAAAAGACTTTCTGTCTACATTTTGTTTTAATATGTTTTCTGTATGCATTCTGCTTCTGCTTCTTTTTGTTTTTTTTTTTTTTATATCCCTTAGCAATTTAATAAATGCACATGGATTAAGATTTATATAATTATGGTAAATTTATTAAGGATAATTATGAAGATGTTGCAGCAATCGAATGTCTGTTGTCAAAGTCGAAAAATAGAAATCAGACAACCTATGGATGAGGTTAGACCAATGGTTCCCAAAATTGTTGTTCATCGAAATGTCACACATTTTACATTTCGGGTTTTTTTTTATAGAATTCCAAACATGGAAACGCAAGCTTCCCTTGATGGTTTTAGCTTTGAGCCAAACAACTCCCGAAGGTTAATACGTTGAGCTTTGCTCCACAATCGTAGGCGTTCTGGTGTAATGGTAATCGCGTAGGATTGTTACACAGAAGGTTGCGGATTTGATAACCAGCCACGACAACATCAATTTAGAAAAATAATATGTATGAGTTTTTTATTCCTCATACGTATCGCAGCGGCCTCCTTCGGTGTTCCCACAGAACTTAACTCCATCATCCTAAGTAAAATAATAAATCAGGGCTATGAACCATAAAGCTTCAACAATTTCGCCAACTCTACATCAGATGTCGTGCAACTACTGTTCTAAGACTTAAGCGCTCTTTTCTCGAAAGTAAATGTAACATGTACAAGTCGCAACGTGGAATAATTTCTTTGCTAAGTTACTCAAAATATGTAACGCATCATATTTTTTGTTTTTCTTGGTTGTGTTTTTAGTTTTTTTTTATTGTTGTTGTTTTTTTTGACCACTCAAAGGTAAAAACGGAGAGAAATTCTATTTTCAACAGAATTGTGCGTCGAGTACTCAGCACTATGTGTTTCTCAATACACAGGTCACGTCACGTTACATTTACGTTCGAGTAATTATAGCTTTATCATCTCTCAAAATTACAGTTTTGCAATGTTTGAAGCCCTTCATCTTTCACCACCTTTCATCTCTGCTCTATCCCCTTTCCAAACATGAAAAAAAAAATTGTGAACCAACACACATCCTGCATATTTATTTAATTCGGATCATTGCACCATTTTTGCATCCTTTTCTTACTCCGCACTTCGTTGCGCTGAGCACAAGAAAACTTTGTTTTCTTTATGATAATGTTGATGCAGGCTCGAAATGGTGGAAAACGTTATCGTGCTTGGAATGAAGTTATTCATCCATCAAAGCGCATTTAGGCTAAGCTAAGACATAAGCTTAAACCAGACTTGCAGTACTGCAGTTAGATTCAGAGAGACAGCATTTAGAAAAGTTTCTTTTCGAACGGCGTCTTCGTGCCAAAGTTCTTTCTGCTTCTCGGGGTAGTAAGAGCGTTTGGTCATTCGTTAAAAGAGTAAAGGATAATGCTAGTTCTGTTTTTCCAACTCTATGATCGTTCTGCAATTCCAACTCAATGATCGGTTTGATAAGGTTAATCTGTTGACTGAACAACAAATTCTTTCTTGCCGGAAAGCAATCAACTACTGCCCGAGCTTAAACGAGCATCCTGTACTGTAACAAAATGGTTCTTGCGGATCTCAACATTAATAAGTCACCTGTGCCGGATGGCATTCCAGCACTGGTACTGAAACAGTACTTTTCGTCAATAGCTTGTCCATTGACAAAGCTCTTCGTACCGTGCGGGTGTCTTTCCTTCATGCTGGAAGTTTTTTAATGTTCAACCAATCTCCAAAAAAGGTGCGGCTAATAACACTGCAAATTACCACACAATTGCAATTTTCTCTGCGCTCTCGAAGGTGATAAAGAGTATGGTAAACTACCATCTTCTTTATTATCTGGAGACTAACTCACTTATTAGTGATCGAACCCATTCTACAGGAGACCTGTGCACTAGTATCTAAGTTAATTATTTTATAGATGGGGTCTCATCCAACGTGTTTCAGTTACTTTCAGGGGTACCACAGGTTCTTTCTTCATCTTTTTTCTCATCCTTATTAATGACCTTCTTGGTCGAACTTTCAATCCTAACTACCTACTGCTTTGCAGATGACAGCAACATTTGGTATTAAATTTCCATCGATCGTAGGCCAAGCCTTTAGGAGGTTGGGGACAAGAGGCATATTGTGAATGACACACTTAATCACGACCTTTCAACAAACACTAAGTGTTTTTAAGACTCAATGTTGTATGTTGACCCATATGACCGCTGACTCCACAATGTCTTCTGTACATATGGATGGTATCGGTATTAAGGATTCGAATACTTGGACAAGCCATCATGCAAGTCTTGAAAATAGTAATTATGTGACTTGATTTTCTGAACCGGCGTAAGAAATAATTTACTGCAGTCCATCTCCTCACTATATACCACTTATATCCAAACGAAAATGGAATACAACTGCGATATATGGGCAGGAGCCCAAAGTCTATTTTGGGGCTTCTGGACAGTGTACAAAGGAAGGGCTTTGATGTTTATCAATGACAGTAGGGTATCAAACTCTATTGACTCGTTGGAGCATCGTCGGAATTTGGGTTGTGGAACTCTGTTCTATAGATATTACCATGGGAAGTGTTCTGTTGAAATAAGTGAACTCATCCCGAGAGACCGGGTTTCTATTCGTACTACCCGATTGTCAAGTAGATCTCATACGTTTGTTATTGTTACCTGACGTTCACACGAGACATAAAATTAATGTAAGACCATGAAAAATTGATGCAAAACAATAACAAAAAACAAATTTTGTTGTTACTTTTATGTCTCGTGTGTAATCGGAGGACTTCCTGTGGAGGTCTTCCCAGTAACATACAGTGTACAAAATTGTAAGTCAAATGTCCAGCTCCCTCTTTCCTCCTCTTCATAACTTATTTTCCAGAAATCAACACAATGTAAAGCATTAGTATGTAATTTTACTTAGCACGCTACATTTAGTGTTAAAAGGATTATTAAATTGCACTGAAAAGGAATGTATCCTCGGGTCACCCACCGAATGCGCTGAAATTTAACAAATGAAAGAATATTTTATTGGTGTTTACAATTAAATTTTAATTTTGTAAATTTCATTAATTTTCCCTTTAGCCCTAACTAAGTAATACCGGAGACATCATTCTTAACATATAAATCAAACTGATTAAATTAGCAAGTTGAAAGTAATAAAATTTAGTTTAGGTCCTTTAGGAGGAGGTATGTCAAAAAATTGAATTGAAAACTAAAGCATCCGAAACTACTGAGTAGATGAAACATGTATGATGCAATAAAATTTTTTTTTTTAGAAATTTAGCAAATACTTTTTTCTCTACCTTTAAAACTTATTCCACCAACCCACTGTGCAGTAGCAACAAACAAACACAAAATAGACTTAAGGACGGGACTATAGAAGGCAAAATAAACTTATTTAAAAAAATATATTTATAAAAATTAAGCATATTCAGCAAATACATCTACGTTATTATGGAAAACTGTATCCTACTACAGAACGCTGCATGGCAACCGAATTGAAGTTATAAATTGAATAGAGGCCTACCAACTGCCACAGTACAACTGAGAATTGAAAAAAAAATGCAAAAAAAAAACGAAAGAGAAATGGCAAAAAAAAATATTTAAAAAAAAAACTACAGCAACAAAAGTCCCTTGAACAGATGAAAGGATGTACTGGATGTATTGTTTTGTTTGTTTTATAGACTCTGGCTCCAAATATTGATATGATAGTGTTTTTTGCATAGACGTTTAGGCGATTTTTATTTTGCAACAATTGAAAAAATAGATTTAATGTAATCTTAACCCGTTTAGAATTACAGGAAAAACTAAAATCGAGTTTCAATTAATATATTTGGTAATTAAATTAAAAGTTTAATTCAATTCGGTCCTATTAAGGAAATTGTAATATCAATTAAAATAATTTGTTTGATTTGGTTTGGTTTCAATTAAGATTTTAATCGTAACTATTAAAAATTTAATTGAATATTGTTTTTAATTTAAAAATTGACCAAATGAAAAAAACTGCAATACATATTTAAAAAACAAAAATATCGCTAAAATTAAAAAAAAATCGTAAAAATAATTTTTTTTGTCACTATGGGCTATAGAAACTGGAAATTTAATGTGGTTAAATTTAATTTTTAATTAAACTTTTAATAGATATTATTAAACTTTTAATCGAAAGTTTGAAATCAAACAAAAGTTGAATTAAAATTTTATTGGCAATATTTTGCTCTCTAAAGTTAAAGCGTTTATTTTCAAATCAAAAGTGTAAAGTTGAATTCACAATGATGGAGTAATGGACGCCAAAAATTAGATTCAAGAAATAAATAAAATAAAATAGTATAATAGAAAAAATTAGTAAGTGCAAAGGAAAGAGGAGCAAAATCCAAACTACAGAGTGGAGTACGTAGTCCAGCATTGTGAATTGACCTTAAGCCTTCATAAAGTTATGTTTTAAAACAATTTCCATTGGTCAAGTTTAATTGTATTTTGTTTAAATATTTTTATTTTAGGAACTTATTGTAAATTAAAAAAACGCAAGTTTTTTTTAATTTGATAATTTGCAGAAATTGGCAACACTCTTTAGGATTCTATTACTTCTTTAACGCTTAACACGTACTATTTTAAATTGTTGGAGGTTTCTTTTTTCCATTCCGTTATTTATGAGTATATACATATATATATTTTTTCTCAACACTTCATCTTATCAACATTACTTGTTTTTACAATTTTATTTTAGTTGGTTGTTGTCAAGAAGAAACAATCTTTGAAATGTTCAAAACAATGAATGACATTGCACTGCATCTCAACGGAGTAGAGTGAGTAGTAGCTGTGAGTGGTTGGTATGTTTGCACAAAATGGGCTTTAAATAATATAGCAATTTTTGTTTTGTTCTTTGCTTTCCCTTCTATGTTTAGTTTGAATAATAAATTTACATGAATTTAATGAATTTTTCTTTTAATGATAAAGCAATATTTGTCATAGTTTCCTAAAATTTAGGTAAAAACGTCGGAGGTACAGTATAAAATACAAAAACGTCTATTTTGCGGTCATAAAACTGCATTTTATAAATTTTACTTACCTGATGTTATATATACAATTGTGGCAGACTCATAAAAAACGGGTTTAACTTTAACTTTTTTTTTTTTTTTTTTTTTTTTTTTAAAGAGAAGCAACACTCAGGAAATTCTTCCTATTAATTACTGTGTTGCTTTCTTTGGAAAGGGGGTAGAGGAGAGATGAAAGGTGGTGAAAGATGAAGGGCTTCAAACATGGCAACACTGTAATTGCCCGAGATGATAAGTCTTAGAACAGTTGTTGCTCGCCACCTGATGTCGATTTGGCGAATTTATTGAAGCTTTTTGTTTCATAGCCCTGATTCATTATTTTACTTCGGTGGGGTTAAGTGCTATGGGAACACCGAAAGTGGGCACAGCGATACATATAAGTGATAGAAAACTCATACATATTATTTTTTCTAAATTGATGTTGTCGTCACCAGGAATCGAGCCCGGGACCATCTGTGTAACAGTCCAACGCGCTAACCATTACACCACAACGTACCCTTAATGGATTAATGGCAATGATTTGAAATTTCATTACTATTAGTAATGCATCAATTAAATTAAACAAATTACAATTGACAGATAAGATTTTCTAAAAACTAATGCTCAATATCGATGAGCATTAGTTTTAAGGTGGCATGAGCCACCAAAGGAGCATTAAGTAACCCCCATAATACAACAGGGTGTCCTAATTATTTGTTTACCCAAATACGTACGTAAACATGCCAATTTAATCACTCCGATAATAAAATGAAGCAAATACGTACATAAAAATGCCAATTTGCATTGACTACAACAACATTTTGTAAATAAAACAAAAAAAAAATAACCTCAAACTGAAAATTTGTCTAAAAAGTTATTAATTTACTGGCGGAAGACAAAATTTGCAGCGATTATGAAAGAAACAATGTTAATTTAGCTGAAAAAAGTGTTTTTTTATTGGGGGATGGATGAGTTTATGGAAGCAATATTTTTTTTTTTCTGATCACCATATCAATGTTCCTTTGCACAAATTGTCTTCCCCGGAAACAAAAAATCAATTTTCTTTTATTTGTTTACATTTTTTTCACAAGATGATGCCACAGTTTGAAAATTTCTCTCCCAAAATAGGGGAAAACACAGTGTTGTATCGCTACAACCTAATTTTGAAAGTAATTTTGAACAGATTGTATGGAAAATCTGTTTTGAAATTACGTTTCATAACCAGATTGTCACCAAAATCTGGTTTAGACCAGATTTCATGTATAATGTAAATTCACTATAAAGCAATTTGCACTCCAATTTTTTTTTTGTAAACAAATGTTTTATTTTATTCAATTGTAATTAGTTTTTTAGACATAAGTGTGATTTCATTAGCATTAGTAGGACAAATGCTAATGCCAAAAAAATTTCATTACACTTAAATGGTAATGAAATTGTGTTGGCATTAGCATAAGTAAACTAATGCCAAATTCCAAGTATGATAATATTTAATCATATTTATGTGAATATGATTAAATAAAATTATTTTTCTCTTCTCTCATCCCCTTAATATTTTCATGTAATTCTATATGACATTGATGAAACAATCACAGACAAAAATGATCTAGAAAAATAAACGCAGTTGCAGTTTCGAAAATGTGTATCTTTTTTTTTGTAGGAAGCCAAGCCCGAGACAAGAAAAAATTTTGCATTTAAAATATAATTAAACTGATTAAATAATACGGTTAGATAAAATAAAAAATATATTTTCCACTTATGTGAATTTGATTAAATATTGTTTTTCTCTTTTTTCAGCAGAACGTATTTCTCAACTTCAGTGAAAATTCTGCTGGCGCAAAACTTAGGTACCTTTTTCAGTTATCGCAGCTGACTTTACAACTATTTGTACGTGCTTTTTTTATGAGTGTAATAATACCACCTTCTGCCTTCCAAACAAACTATCGACCAGAGTAAAGTTGGGCGTTCTAGTTCATAGTTCATTTGTATTTATTGAACTAGTTCGTTCTTTTAGCTCATAAGTTTGTTTGATAATTTTTTTTTCCAATTATTCATATTGTTATATTGATCAATGGTTTGTTTAACAAATCTGCACAGTATAAGCGAAAATCCCAAATGAACGGTTAAAATCGAACTAGTTAGTTGTTAACCGTTCATTTGGGATTTTCTCTCAAATTTGTTAAATAAACCATTGACCAATATAACAATATGAATAATTGAAAAAAAATGTTGAACAAACTTATGAGCTAAAAAAACGAACTAGTTCAATAAATGCAAATGAACTAAATGAACAATGAACTAGAATGCCCAACTCTAGACCAGAGTGATTATTGCTCAACATCAATTTGAAGCGTGTAGCATCGTAAAATCTTAAATATTATGTAGTGTGTAGGTTTTTTTTTTTTTTAATGCGTAGGTTTAAGCGTAGTAAAATTTTTCTAGTACAGTATATAGCCATAAAATAGTTACATGCTTAATTATTGTGAAATATACACAGTATTTTCAAACTGAACAGCTAATTCACATACAAAATAAGTTATATTTAAACAATTTGAACTTACAAACTCAAAAAGTTTAATGATGGAATTGATATTGCAGATTGTGGAAAAGTTTTTCAATATCGGTGAATTTGAAGATTTAAATTTAGAAGATATTATTCTAAATTGTGAATTGACTGAAGTAATAATATCACTCAAACAAAGCGTATTAATAAGCTGAGTACCGGAAAAATAATTTTAAAAAATAAAGTTTGGAAGGAGTTTTAGTTCCGTACACTCAAAAAATATGTTAGTAGAAAAGTTAGTAAAACCTCTTGTAAATCAAGTACATATACTATTTTCCATCAAAATTTTTTGCTGAAATTGTGTTTTCAGACAAAATTTTAGTTATACTTTTTATTCGGCACTTAACTGTTTTGAACTAATGTTTAACTAATATTTTACTAATTTATTTAGCTTAAAAAAAATTTTTTCTGATAAGAACATTAATAGTGTGGACGACAACCAGATTGAAAGATATACGCAGAATGAAGTAGATGTCAAGGAATGTGAAGATGTAGTAAAGACGAGGAAAATGATGCTAAACAGTACAACTCTTGTAAGGCATATAAAAAAATCAACCATGCATTATTTTTTGTTTGTCTTCCATATATAAGACAAAAGGAGGCCATCAATGCCAACGGCTTGTCAAAGTAATTGTCTATTAATTAAATTAAAGACAAAATAAAATATTTATATTTATTAAAGACTTAATGTGTATTTGTAAACTAAATGTTTATAGTGATTTTCAGTGATATTCATGTAAAGTGATATTTATGTAGTGTGACCAAACAAATATACGTTTAGGTAGACAGACTAAAGACAAGGATACACATTTGGTAATTTTTTATGATTCGTTTTTCTTATTACAAAAAAGGGTTGTATATGTCATATTTTGTTCTTTTTTTGTTTCGTATCTAGAATTAATGCATTTGTCTTACTTTAAAAGATGTCATCATTTAGACAACCATTCATGTAAGTAGTTGAAGAAAGATAATTTTGTTTATGTTATATATAATTATTTCTGTATATTTCCAGATATTAAATTAATTCTTATCGTCAATGTTGGAGTATGAACATTTGTTAAATTTTGTAACTTATTGTAAATTATTTTTAAAAGAATCACAAAAAAATTTAAGATTTTTAAGCAAATAAATTAACTGAAGCATACTTTTTCTGACAATTTTTTGAGATTTTATATAACATGATATGTAGCGCCCTCTAAAGCTATTTTAAGTACAAAAATGGAAAGATTTTTGGTGTTTTTTTTTTGGTTATTTTTGTAAAATTTACTATTAAATAATGAATTTTACATGAAAATATGGCATCTTAGTTGCTATCGTTGCCTTTAGTATATTACAGAACTAAGATAAATAAAAAGTTTGAGGGCACTGGCACATATGGATCCGGAAATATGAGGTCTTAAAATCGGAGAAATCTATAAAATTGTACAAAGTTGTACTTATTTAATTGACATTTTCTTGAAATGTGTTATAATCATAAAACTTGGAATAGGTGGTTTGGTTGACATGGATTTACAAATTTTTTGGAAAACTTTAATGGATTGAATTATTAAATGTAACTGCGTAAAACGTGCTTCAACCCATAAAAAAAAGAAAAATATTAGAAAAAGCCAAAAAAAATAGCAAAACTACAAAAAAGATATAACAAAATTGCACTTTTTAAAGAAAGAGTAAAAAATTTTAAGCGAAGAAAATCTGAGCTTTAAATCAAAAAATGGCAAAATAAGAATAAAAATGGTAACAAAATGTAAATTTGTCTTCTCTGGATATTACATTACCAATATTTTGCTAGGATATCACTGGATTAACTTCTACCTTAAAATGTTTGCCTTGTGTATTGTTTCTTTTTTACGTATGAGTAATATTATTATCATACAAAAATATTACTCATACGCAACAAACGATTTTTATGGGAATGGTAAATCAAATAATTGATATTTTAATGCAAAATTAAATTTGAATTTCAATTCATTCTTCAAAGCTCTGTACAATTGATTATATGTATTATATGTACTACTGCTCTTAAAGTTCTTTCATCAATATGGTTTGTTTGGTGAATTTTTTTTTATATATATTTTTGTCATTCTTTATTTTATTTTTTTCGCAAACTGTTTATTTTTATTTTTTGTTTATGTGCGTATTTTTAACGTAAAAATTGTATGCAGAAAGAAACTTTTTTGTACACATACAAGACAATGTGTATAATGAAACTCTTAACCCAAGAGATACAATGGGCACGTACGCGCGTTTTTGTATCTTTTTTTTTTGTATATACATATATATATATATTTTTTTTTATTCAATGTTATTTTTTGTACACACAGTAGCAGCAGCAACAGTAAATACAAATAAGAATCAACGATAAGTAAAATACGCTTATTGTTGGATAAGAAAATTAAATATAAAAAAAATACTACTAAGGAGTGAGATCGAATAATTCCCGACACAGATTATCACTTATAACTTTTTTTGTGTTTAAAAGGAAACTTTTTTTTATTGATCAAGTTATCTTTTAAAAAGTCGTCAGATTATGCGTACAAAATATGAGCGAAATCGGATCATTAGTTTGTTTACAAATGCGCTTTGAACAAAAAGTGAGGGCAAAAAAACTAGCAATTTTTCAAAAACGAACCTTAAATTTCGTGCTTAATTGTCCAGAACTCAGAACAATCAAATGATATTAAGATTACTCTTAAATCATTGATGAAGGCTACAAAACAAGTTCCCAATCTGTAACTTTTTTTTGGAAAAGGACTGCTTCTTACAGTTAGGGCACCAGACGCGGAAAAATGGGACATTGGCTGAACCAAAATAAATGTTTTCAATACAAAAATATAAAAAGTAATAGAAAATTTTGTAAAAACACTCTAACTTTCACCAAACCAAAAGTGCAAATATATCTTTGTTTAGGTTTGAAAATTTGAATCCTTGTAAACATATAAATAATTGCCTGCAAACATATTCAAGTGTTTTTTTTTTTTGCGTATCCCACACAATGCAAAAATATTATTTGTTTTTAAGTTGTGGAACAGTGACGTTTTTGTTTTGAAATCCATAACCATTCTACTCAAAATTTCAATATCAACTCGAACATTTTCATCGAAAATATCAATTTTAAATATAACAATTTAAAATATTAAACTCAAAGAATTTTAGTTTGACATACAAACTTTTGATATTTAAGCATATAAAATTAATATTTAACTGAAAGTTAAATTTGAATTGTGCTCTTAATAATTGGACCATAATATCGAGCCCCCCTGTATTCAATTAAACAAATTTATTTTCACTCGACTAAATCGTATCAAATTATACCAAACTCATGGTAATATAATCCATTCTGAAAAATTGTAGATCGTATTGTATGATCCACAATTTTTCAGATCAAATTGTATTTCAATTGGATATAAGGCTATTTCAAATAATAATACTAAATACAATACTAAATTTAAGTTTTTGTATGTGATATAATAATGAAATCCCAATCAATTAAAATCAATTCATTATCTATATGAATCATAAAAATAACTATGAAAACTTGTATATAAAACTATAAAATTATGTATTTCTACATCAAATTATATATGATTGTATCGGGTCAAAATTCGGATAAAATTTTATATAATTTAATATATACATATATCATTTCGAGTATAATTTAATCCACCATTGTTCGGATCAATCCTCTGGTGGACCAATATTACTCAACATAAAATTTAAATATATTTTTCCAGTAATAAGCCAAAAATTACGAAACTTTTGAGTCGTATTTTGAAGAAAAATTCGAAAATTTTTGTTGGTCAAAATCCACATAAAATTTTTTTTAATTATTATTCTCATGTTCTGTTCTTTAATATACATCGATTGAGTGGTATTCCTTCAACAAATTCGAAAAAGAGCCATATTCGGGACGCTCTAATCTACAAGTTAAGGTCCTCCTTAAATGAATTTTTAGAACTGTTTTTGGTCAATATACATACGAGGAAATATTGGTTTTGCTTTTGGCACCACTTATAGTGCTTTTCAAGGACACAAAACGCCTAAATTTTACTCATGGTGCCAAAACATAAAAAGCACTAAATTGGTGCCTTTGTAATTTATTGTTAGTGCTTTTTAACCAATTTCGTTTTAAATACCATTATTTTGTTAAAAACAATTGACAACTCAAATTGCAATCAAATTTACCTTTTCGCTACATTTTCATGGTCTTCCCTGTTAAATTGAATTGAAAAATGAATTTTTTTATATGGAGTTTGACAGATATTTTTACAAAAGTTCGAACAAAATACTGGACTAAACACCGAAATTATCGATGAAGAAATGTTGTCACTGTGGTTTAATGAGAAATCCAATTCTTAAACGGTTTTATGGTCAACTTGGGTTCATTTCTATAACTTTGTAAACAAATAAAAAAAATTTTGTTTGGTGCTTTTTTACGTTTTTTTTAAGCAAACAATAACGCCTCTTTACGCTTTTTGCAATTTCTGTTGCGCTTTTTGCTCTCAAAAAGTTGGCAACACTGTTTCATAATATAATTTACCATAAAAACAAAGTCATATATCAAACAAACTACATACAAAATAATAACAAATACAAACTAAAAACAAAAATATTTAAATTTTTATAAAAATTAACGACAGACTACGCACCTCATTAACGATAACGAAATCACGAACAAAAAACAGAAAACATCAGCAAATACAAAACAAAATATTTTTGAATGAGATGTTAAGTTTTTTTAAATAAATACAAAAAAAAACATTAATAAATTAGAGACATTAAATCATGGATGGCAGGTAGTATCGCTAAAATACCGTTATCGATTCAAAACCCTTTCAGCTGACTATCGTTATCCCCAAAATACCGTTAACGATTTAATTGAAATACCGTTACCGATATAATCGTAGCCTTAAAATACCGTTACCGAAATAACTAAAATATCGTTATCGCTAAAATATCGTTAACGAAATAATAGCGTTATCCTTAAAATACCGTTACTAAAATAATCTAACAAGATCTGAAAAAAATATTGCTGTAAATAGATATATTTCCCCATACTATTTCCATAAACTAGCCAGTCATTAGAACTTGGCCATAACGGGTTCATAATTGAAATATCGATACCCCTAAAATATCGTTACCGAAATAAAAGAAAATAGCGTTACCATTACAATAACCGCATCGAATCGGTTACCATCCATGCATAAAATAGAATTTGAAAACAAAAAATAAATTAAATATTACCACGATTAACACTAGTTTACAGCTATTTGGAAAACTGAAAGAAACGTTGGTTTTAACTCATTTCTGACATACTGTACCTCTTTCGACCCAGTACATTTATTTATATTTTATATATTTTTTTTTATTGGAAATGATTTAAAACCCTTAAAATTATTCAACATCTTGACTGCAATCGTGAATAAAAAAAAAAATTGTGAAAAATTGTTATCCAGAGTTGCCAAATAATTATTTTAAACAATAAATTGCTTACCTTTTTTGATAGAACATTGTTAAAAAATTTATTAAAAATATAAAGGAGCGTAATCTTTTATATTTTTTTATTCTTACATTATTGAAATATACAAAATGAAATATACAAATGTATTTCTCTGCTAGAAGTTAGTTCATCGATTGTATATAATTTCTCAAAGTGTGACCTGTCGAACAATGAACTTTTCAAATACACAAAGTCTAAAATGCTCCAAAACTTATTCCGTTTTCACTCAAAACATAAATAATAGCCTATGTCCCTACTTTTGAACGTTTTGCAATTAGAACGAATTTGTGAAATCACACGAAATTGAAATTTGGTGTTCTCAAATCCTAAAAGCTTTCGAAAACTCGAATTTTTTTCGAAAGAATTATCGAAGTGCCAAAAACGTAAAATGCTTTTAAGAAATGCTTCTAACATTGTTGTCAAATTGTTTGATTGTTTTCTAGAATATCAAAACAAAAAAATGTTTGTTTAAAACAGTTTTTTAGAGTATAAACAATACAACCAAAAATACAATAAAATCAGAAATAAGTAAAAAAAAGTTTTAAATTTTTAATATTAAGCACCATTTTTGACCCTAAATCGTAATTTATTAGAAAAAAAGGGCATTCGTTTTACTTTCGACCAGGCTTTTTTACACGAATTAAAACGAATAAAAAATAGGGAAAAACGTTTTGATTTAATCGCAAGAACACCGAAAAATTCTAAAATTTTCACTTTCGCTCTGACTTAAAAGCCGTAACAGGAGTGAATAGTTATATCGTCAGGATTGACATTTGGTAACTTAAAAAAATGTTTGAAAACAACACTCTTTTTCCAAATTTTTTTTAAAGATTTGTTCAACAATTATCCGCCGGTAGCCATCCCAGACCTATGCTATTTGTATTAACAGGGTTAATTAATACTCCTGCGGAGCCGGACTAATGAAATGATGATTTCATTACCATTGCATCGATATCAATAGTAATGAAATTATTTTCATTATCATTTTTTTATTATGGTAATGATTTGAATATTTAATTTCATTGATGAATGAAAATGGTTTAAATTCAATTTAGTTATTATTTGGTCAGTTTGGATAATCTTCTTGTTGTGTTTGTTAAGCTAATCAGACCTATGATTTGTTCAAATGTAAATAAAAATGCATTTATTTTACATGTTTTTCTCGACGTTTCGTCAATTATTTGTTGACTTTTTCAAGAGACGTCTATTTAAATTATAAAACATTATTTAAATTTATTTTCATCGGGACATTATGTTAAAAACAATAATATCACACCAAAAACATATTTCATTTACTTACAGTAACATAAATATTTTGTTAGTTACATTTAAATTAATTTTATTTTATATTAAACAAAAAAAAACATAAAAAAAAACAAAAACATTTAACATTCAACATTCAACACGAATGTTAATAATGAAATAATTAAAAAAAATAATTATCATTAAAAAATAGACTTTTAAAATTGTGAAAAATTTCTCAAATCAAATCGATCAGGCTCATGCTTATTTTAAATTATTGAGTCCGAAATTTCCGAAATTATATAGATATTAATCTTCAGTAATCAAGTAAAATAAAACAAATTGGAATGGAACGAGTGGAATTGGAACACTAAACACAGAGAACTAAATGGAATAAAACTGGGAACGGAATTTGAATTTGGCGTGAGCTTATTAGTACTATCACACATATTGGTAAAAAAAATGAATAAGTCACCCTGTGACAATTTTCTAAAAATAAATTCTTCGGTATCCCACCAAGCCAACATCAGTTGTATTATCGGGGTGTGTTTCTCAGGTAAACTTTTGCAAACATGTTGTCCGTTTTTGTAAAATTATAATTTTTTAAAATGGCCAGTATCTTTCTTCTATAGGAATTGGCGCTTACGTCGTTTTCGTTTTTTTTTTTATTAAATTAGTAACAAAACAAGAACATTAGTTTTCGTAAAACCTTTAGAACTTTTTATTTAATTAATATAAAAGTGTAAAAATTTGTAGTTTTGTTTAGAATATATGCCGCAATTAATGGGAAAAACAAAAACAAATATTTATCATGAAGATTTTAAGAAAATTCGTGTAATTACATTTACCATCGAAATCAAATTTAAACTAGATTTCGATCATATGGTTGTGTATAAAATGATACACAAATTAGATTTCGAAATCTTGTTGAAACTGAACTTCGAGCTAATGTAAACGCAACCTAACCCTTCTTTATAGTTTTTTTTTTTTGAAATACGACATTTTGGTATAGGTCAAATCAATATTAAGCTGATTTATATAGAGTCTAAAACGTTTTATCCAAAAAAAACTAAGAAAAAAGTGAGAAAATTGAGTCAGTAAAGGAACAAACAAAATTTTTTTTTTATCAAAAAAACATTTCAAAAATCAAAAGCAGTAAAAATCAGTTACAATAAACTCCGAGGGACAAAAAATAACCCCCTGAAATACTGCTACGGACCCCCATGTGGGAACCGTTGTTTTAGACGATTCTTTGATTGTTTATTAAATTATTTTAAAATAAAGACATTCCTTGAAAATCTGACGAGAACTACATACACTCATATAAAAACTGTTATACTTGTGTGGTGGATATACGAGGGCGTTCTCAAAATTAGCCGATCTGACGTATAAATGGCGGCATCAGCTTGAAAAAAATTACGTTGGTGAAAAGTGGCAACCTTATAAAACATGTTTTAAATTTCAAGGCGCCACGTTGTTTAGTATTTTTTTTTTCTAGATCCATCAAAAATAAACGATTTCAGTGAATTTGTAAACATGGAAAAAATTGGTCACCGTTTTGTAATTCAGTACTTTCATTTGATAGGCCGAGATAGATTTTACTCTGGGGGAGTCTGCTCTTTCGTTTACGACTATAAAATATTGGGTGGCAGAGTTTAAACAAGGCCAAGAGGAACACCGGAGTGTTTGAAGTAAATCCACAAAATGGTATTGGATGACTATAAAATATTGGGTGGCAGAGTTTAAACGAGGCCAAGAGGAACACCGGAGTGTTTGAAGTAAATCCACAAAATGGTATTGGATGAACGTCGGCTGAAGGAGCGTGAGTTGACTGAAATAATAGGCATTTAAAAAAGTGCTATACATTGGATATTGACCAAAAATTTGGAGATAAGAAAGCTGTGCGCAAGATGGATGCCGCGTTTGCTCACAATAGAAGACAATGCATCAGTTCACACATCCACTCCACTACTGCAATGGCCAAAATCAATTAATTAAAGTTCGTATTGCTTCATCACGCACTTTATTCGCCAGATTTAGTTTCCTTGGATTATTTTCTATTTCCAAACTTAAAAAAATGGCTCGGTGGCAGAAGATTTGCCAACAATTAAGAGGCGGAGTCTGCGGTTGATGGCTAGTTTAAGGAGCTAGGCAGTTCTTACTATAAACAGGGTATCGAAACATTTGAATATCGCTGGCAAAAGTGGGTCGAGCTAAAAGGAGATTATATTGAGAAATAAAGAAAATTTTTCCCAAATTTGTTGTGTTTTCATTGTTAGGTCGACTAATTTTGGGACTACCCTCGTACCATACATGTCTTTCAAAATGTGGGGCTGGTAGAAGAGACGACGTCAATTATTAGTTTAGCCAAATGTTTTTCTAGGAGCACGTGCTATATAGAGTACACTGTTATCATTTTGATTTTTATTTTATTTTCAAATTTAAGTTTGTAAAAGAAAATATAAATAAAATAAACAAAATTAATGAAAAAAAAAAAAAAAAACGTTATCTAATACAAATACAACGTATAAATTTTGATGTATGTACGTACGTATGTAGTCGTTAATGTGTGTTAGGGGGTACCGTTTATATGGGTGTTGGTTGTTATCTGAAGAAAATAAAAATATAGCAAATTTCATTCATGTCTTTATTCCAGGGATGGCTGGCACTACCGCTATAATACCGTTATCGATACAAAACCCTTTCAACTGGCTATCTCTAAAATACCGTTACCGAAATAATTGAAATACAGTTATCCGTAAAATACCGTTACCGATATAAGTAAAATATCAATGTCCTTAAAATACAGTTACCGAAAGAACTAAAGTACCGTTAACGCAAAAAAATCGTTACAGAAATAACTGAAATATCGTTACTCCTAAAATACCTTTACCGAAATAAAACAAAATAGCCTTACCCTACCGATACCCACATCGAAACGGTTACCATCCATGCTTTATATATATATATATATATATATTTTTTTTTTGTCTCAACATTTTTTATTTTATCTAATCGCGCAGTTTGTTTTTTAATATCAACTTTTTTAAGTCAATTGATTTCGGTGAATGTATTTTGTTGTCATTTGGATCGATTTTGAATACAACTTAATAATAAAAAGAAATGAAATATGTGTAAATTTTCTTTTTACCAGTTCGTTTGTGTGTACGTGACAAAAATTATCGCTTAAACACTATAAATAAATAACACTACTCGACGGCCAAAAAACCTGGCTTTTAAACAGATCTTTTTAATAGACCTACGAGAGGAGGGCGTTCACAAAATTAGCCGACCTGACATATGGATGGCGGCAGTAGTTTGAAAAAAATTACTTTGGTGAAAAGTGGAAACCTTATAAATCATATGTTTTAAGTTTCAAGGCGCCACGTTGTTTAGTATTTTTTAGAACCATCAAAAATAAACGATCTCAGTGAATTTGTAAAAATGGAAAAAATTGGTAAACGTTATGTAATTTAATACCTCATTTGAAAGGTCTCAGTCCAATCAATATTAAAGCTGATCCAGATTATAATCTGGAAGAGTCTTCGTTTACGACTATAAAATATTGGGAGGCAAAATTTAAACGAGACCGTACAGCTGCCAAGATGAACACCGTAGTGATCGACCAATTGAGGTGTCCACTCTAGAAATTGTTAAGAAAATCCACATAATGGTATTGGATGACCGTCGGCTGAAGGTGTGTTAGCTGGCTGAAATGATAGGCGTTTCAAAAAGTGCTGTACATCGCATATTGACCGAATATTCGGAGATGAGAAAGCTGTGCGCAAGATGGGTGCCGCGTTTGCTCACAATAGAACAAAAACAGCGTCGTCAAGATGTTTCAATAGAGTGTTTGGCGATGTTCAATGAATTAAAGTTCGAATTTATTCCCCAGATGTAGCTCCATCAGATTATTTTCTATTCCAAAACTTGAAAAAATGGTTCGTTGGTAAAATATTTGCCACCAATAAAGAGTTGGAGTTTGCGATTAATGGCTATTTTAAGGAGCCAGACAGTTCTTACTATAAACAGGGTTTCGAAGCTATTGAACATCGCTTGGAAAAGTGTATCGAGCTAAAAGGAAATTATGTTGAAAAATAAAGAAAATTTTTCACCAAATTTGTTGTGTTTTCTTTATTGGATCGGCTAATTTTGGTACCGCCCTCGTATGTACGCTTATTCCAAATCTCGCGGTTTTTATATTTACCCAACTTTTTTCAAATATTTTGCTCAGTTTTTCGAAATTTTATTGCAAAATCATGAATTTTTTTTTAAGTATATAAACAAAATTATCTTTAATTTGAACATAATCATGTTGATGTTTGTATTAGGATGTCGCACTGGTATTGAAAAGGAGTTGAAGTTTTTTAGTATTATGCTAAAAATCTATTGGAAATGTCCTGAAATGTTTATAAAATAAATTAAAATTTTAACTTATTTTCCACATGGTTCAAATACCAAAGTAAAAATAAATTTATTTTTATAAAAATACTAGCTGACCCGGCAAACGTTGTTTTGCCTTCAAATTTTATTTGTATTAATTAGCTGGCCCGGCAGACGTTGCCCTGCCTAAAATTTTATTTAAGCCTAATAAATTAACCACAGATATTTTCAAATAAATTTAACATTCATTACTATGGTTTTCACTAAACTTTGGCTACATTGAGATAAGTCAGATGACCTTAGTTTGTCTATGATCGTTTTTAAAATTAAAAATGATAATTGAAATGTGTAATACATTAAAAATAAGATAACAAAATTAAGTAAAAATTTCGTGTCAATGACATATTTTTTTTATAATAAAAAGCTGAGCCCGGTGTGCTTCGCTACCCCCATTAATAAGAAATGAATTAAAAAGTGTTTATATAGTTAAATAAATGCAAAGCATGCAAGCAAAGCTCCCGCTTGCTTAAATAGAATAGTTTTTCTTTAACCTGCCAATCGGAATCGTTATTGTAGTTAGTCAAATAGACGCGATCAAAGTTAAAACTTGAATGGCTGCAAACATAGCTCCCGTTTGGTGAAATAGTATTTATTCTTAAGACAGCCAATCATAACCGTTCCTAATTAGTGAAATGAATTGCCATATACATTATTTAAAAAAAAAAAAATCCGTTGAAAGGAATACATTTGTACAGAGGAGAAAAAGATTAAAACTTTTAAACAATATGGGGCGTGATAGGGGCGTGGCGTTTGAAACGTTTATATCTACCTTTGGCTGGAGTATATTATGTGTATACAATTTGAAGTAAATGTGTTAAAAACTATAAGGAAGCAATTACATAATTAAAAAAAAGTGGGCGTGATTGAAATCATGCCTATTAATCATGCCAGAGTTCCAGTTAAATGCTGTGAAAATTTCAGGAAGATCGGTGCAGAGGTCTGGTCTCCTATAAGGTCCAAACAAACAAACAAAAAAATAAACAAACACACATTCCATTTTATATATATAGATGGGGCGAAAAAGGGTGATTTGGTAATAAAAAAATGTATGGCTACCTTACCTGTAGATAAAAAGTGTATAAAACTTTAGGTAAATACATATTACAAAAAAGTATTTTGTATAGCAAACATTGTTAGTGGTATAAGTAAGTATCTGAATTAAAAAAAGGGGGCGGTGAAGTGGGCGTGGTTCATAGTTATGGCGACGTTAACAGTATTAAGAGCGATATACTACCAAATAAAAAAAAATCCGTTGGAAGGAACAAATTTGTACAGAGAACAAAAAGTTTAAAACTTTCAAACAAAATTTGGCGTGAAAAGGGGCGTGGCGTATGAAATGTTTATTTCTACCTCGCCTGGAGTATAATGTGTATACAATTTGAAGTAAACCTGTTAAAAACTATATGGGAGAAATTACATAATTTTAAAAAAGTGGGCGTGGTCGAAAAAGTGGGCGTGGTCGAAAAAGTGGGCGTGGTACCCTATTAATCATGCCAGAGTCCCAGTTAAATGCTGTGAAAATTTCAGGAAGATCGGTCCAGAGGTTTGGTCTCCTATAAGGTACAAACAAACAAACAAATAAACAAACACACATTCAATTTTATATATATAGAAGATATTATTAATAGGCTTGGGCATTTTAGGTCTTTCTAAAGATAGCTCTTTACAGTTCAGCTCCTTTTAATGAACTAGTTCGGTCTTCAACAGCTCTTTATCCTAAATTGAGCTGTGCGACACGAACTATTTGAAGTGAATTGAATCAGCTGATGCGAAACAAAATGTGTAAACAAAATGTGTAACTTTCTATTAAATTTACTATAGCAGAATAATTCAACACTTTAAAATATATTTAAAATGATTGTTAAATCATAAAATGGTACGTAATTATCCAGTTTTCCAGTTTTCCAGACATTTTATAAACTCAAAATTGAATTTTTTATTAATTTTCAGAAATGATTGTATTTTTCAAAGAACTAGGTAAAAAATTAAGCTGGCAACATTAAATAAAACTCAAAAGCAACATAAAGAAAAGAAATATTACTGAAAAGACAAAAAGAACGAAAAGAGCGAAAGACCTAAAAGAGCTGATGATTGTGATCCAGCTCACTAGTTCAAAGAAAAGACTAGTTCAATCGAACTAGTTCGTTCACGAGCTATACAACTCGAATTATTAACATTACTACTGAAGAATTTTCAAGTTTTTGCAGAACCTTTCTTCGTAGTACAAATGTTCTAATATATTTAGGTACGCTGCGACTAAATCTGGCAAATAATTTTTTTTTTCTCATTTGTAGTTTTTGAAATATCGCGGTTTTTATAATTATATTTTTTAATTTTTTTTTTATATAATTTTGTTTTCCTTTTCTAAATATTTCCGGATGTTTTCAAAAGATTTACATTTTTAAAATGAGTTCAGTGGAATGTTTAGTTTAATTTAATGTGGTTTTAGAAAACATAAAATTTATAAGGATAAAACTAAACATGCAACTTTTTCAAATCCTTGCAATACCGGTAATATAGCCTGAATCAAACACCGACTTACTAAAATGAAAGATAATTTTGTGTGATTCACATGCTTTAAAATAATGCCATAATTTTGGGGATAAATTTCTAAAAGTTATGCAAAATATGCGGAAAATGGGGCGAATGACGTAAATATAAAAACCTCAATATTTCAAAAACTGAAAATTAGAAAAAAAATGTTGTTGACTGATTTAGATTCAGCGTAAATAAGTCTATTAAAAATATGTTTTCAGGTTCTACAAACAAATTGAAACTTGTTGAGTAGTGTAATTAAATATAGTACATATTTCTACGAATGTGAGACGTCAATGAATAATTCAACATATTTGTAATAATATTTTAATAATAAATACTATATTATTTTTACAATTTCAATTTGTATGCGCGGTACGATAGCGATAGTTAGTTACCAAATTAATAAAATTTTGAATTTACTTTTAAATATTTAGAAAACAAAAATTAAATTGTATGTCTGGCTTATCAGTAAAACGTCTAAAACCGGTACCGCTAAGAACCTGGAACGTAATCTCTAATATAATGAAAACAAAACTATGTACCTACTTTTGTAGTATATTCTAGTAACTCTACCTTTTAAATAATACAAATAAACACAATTCTACACATATAACCTAGTCCCTCTCTTCCTCTCTTCACAAAGAGGACCGACCACCAGCTGTTGCTATTGTTGTAGATGAAATGAATGATATTAAATATATTTATTGTATATATATAAAAAAAAAAAAGGTGAAAACAAAATTAAAACAAATTTTATTGAAATAAATGCAATAGTACATTATTTTAATTCACAAAAAAAAAAAAAAAATAGAATGCAATCGAGACTTTATGACTGTGAAAAATACACTCAGATCTTCTAAAGAATTCAATGCTGAAATAAATTTTCAAAAAAATTAGAAAAAATCGCCAAAATTTAAAAAATCTCTAAAATTGAAAAAAAAATCATCAAAATAACTAAATTTAAAGTCATCAAAATTAAAAAAAAAAATAATTATGATAACGGTTTCGATGCGGTTATCGATAAGAGTAACGGTATTTTCTTTTATTTCGGTAACGTTGTTTTAAAGGTAACGATATTTCAGTTATTTCGGTAATGGTTGTTAACGGCATTTTGCTTATTTCGGTAACGGTATTTTACCGGTAACGGTATTTTCGTTAGTTCGGTAACGGTATTTTAGTCATACTATAGTCAGTTTGAAAGGGTTTTGAATCGAGAACGGTATTTTACGGGATTGCCTGACATCCCAGAAAAAAATCGTCAAAATGAAAAAAAATTGCCGAAATTGAAAAACAAAAACGCTAAAATTAAAACAAAAATTCTTCTAAATTCAAAAAAAAAAAAAAAAAAAAGTTGTTAATATTGGAAAAATAAATTGCCAAAATTTTAAATGAAATAAAAAACGCAAAAAAATCCCAAAATCACCTAAATAACTTTTAAAAGGCTCCTATCTCGAAAACATTTTTAGTTTTTATTATTTTTATATTCAATTATGACAATTTTTAAAAATATTGGCAATTTTTTTTTTCTTACACGGAAACTATACAGCGGTGAAGCCGCGGATTTAAATGAAATTTTGGATATATTGCAAAGGACAAAAAAATATTAGACACGTATTTTTTTAGGTGCGCAAGCTTAAGTTTAGGGTTTAAAAATGGGGTCAAAAATTACCCAATTTTACGTTTTTTTTAATATATTTCTTTTTTATGTTATTAAAATATAGGAAAATTGTGCATCAAATGAAAGGTATTTTAAAAACTGTGTATATTTGTTAATCAAAAAACTAATTTTTCGAATAGCATATTTGTATGGGAAGTTGTTGTTGGTTTGTGTTTAAACTAACATACATGCTTATTTAATTTGATCGTGGCGGTATCTGAGCTTTTTTCAATTTTCGTAATCGTTTGGCTTTAACACGACTTTTCCCGAAGAGATTTTATAACCCATATTTTTTTATAGTATTTGAAATAATTTAAAATAATAAAAAATAGGCTATATCTCGGGAACTAAGCGAGATAGAGCAAAATGGAACAAAAATCGTTTCTCCGTGCCTATTAAGTAGCTTCACCCTCCCTGAAGTATATGGGGCTAACTCCCGGTAATAAATATGGACCTTAGTCTGGTCCGATCCGGAAAGACCTTTTTAAAAGTTCTGTTGATTTAGCTAAATTCTCAACAAAATTTTTTCGGCGTGTTATTATAAATAATACACCCAATTGATCAATTGAACTTGTCAACTTATCTTAAAAAACCTTTCATACCAATGAAAAGGGGACTGATATATTTTTTATAATGTTTAATTTTTGTTGCCTTTCTAATACGTTGATACGATACTTATTTATTTTTTTATTACTTACAATAAATTAGTTGCACTTTGTGTCATTTGTATAATAGATTCTTACCTAAAAATAGAACAAAGAAAGAAAATTGTTAAAAATAAAACAGATTTAAGCGATTTAAAAATTTTTAATAAAAAAAAAAACTTTTTTCATAAAATTTCATAGTTTTATAAACAAAATTCATTCGATTTCGTAAACTAAATCTAAATCTTTATAAATTTGATAAAAATTTTGTTTAGAGTTTTGAAATTGTTTTAAAGACTAAACAATTTTCAATTATTTTCATATAATTTTAAATTATTTTCATATAATTGTATAATTTTGCTAATTTTTATACATTCCAAACTCTATTTTTAATTTAATTCTCAAGAGTTTATTAATTAAATGAATCCTTTTTTTATTTTGGACTTCTATTAAATTGTTTCATAAATTATATGAAGCGTTTCATTGGCTTAACTCCAATGCATTTTCCAGACATTAGTGAAGAGTTTCATTAATTCAATGAAACTTTTTAATATTACCAGATGAAAAAAGTTTATATATAGTCATATATAGCTTAATTTGGTTATACATATATAATTATGTATGTGGTCATATGTAACGATATATTGTATATTAACATCTCATAGTTATTTTTACGAACATTTCTAATATAGCGCTATATATCATCATATACCATTATATCTTATGTTACATATAAGTTGATATTTGTATATCTTCATACACACTTGATATATCTTAACATGAGATCATATCTACTTTAATGTATACAAACACATAGGTATATATGATACAATAAAATCAAACACATAATATCACTCATATATATATAAGAGTGATAGAAAAGCAATTACGATCCTACAACCTTAAGAATCTTCGGAAAACCCAAATTACAATCCCAAAATCTTCGGAATCTTCGGAAAATCTAAAAAAGTAATAAAACAAAGAAAAGATAATTAAATATAAACATATATGGTATAAACATGAACAAAAATAGAAAATTAAAATCACATCTAATTTTAAAATCCTTTGATTTATATTTAAATGTGACACAACATATTAGTGCGGATTTTCAAACAGTTTTATGAACGTATATCAAATTATATAAACCTTGATCATTCGGATCAATTTATATCAGATGAGAACCCATGGGATCACATGATATATCGTTATGTATGCCATTTTTTCAACTAAGATATAATGTGATATGAAATTATATATATGTATGTTTAATAAATACCCATATCGGAACTTTTTTCATCGGGTTATCTAATTTTATTAAACTGTTTCATTTATTTTAAGAACGCGATGAAAAAAGTTTAGGTATAGGTATATATTATCATATATAGTCGTATATATAATTAATTATCACATCATATCATAGCTGATCCGAAATATGGCATGCATAACATTATCACATGAGATCCCGTGGGATATCATCTGATATGATTTGATCCGAAAAATGGGGCTATATAATTTTGTGATCAAGTTATATAAAATTTGATAAAATAACTTTATAAATTTCTTTGGAAATCCGCACTAGACGGAATTTCAATTTGACTAATATGTGATGCTATATACAATTATTGTTTCTATCATATATGTTTATATAAAATATATATATATATTATATATATATTATATATATATTATATATATATTATATATATATTATATATATATTATATATATATTATATATATATTATATATATATTATATATATATTATATATATATTATATATATATTATATATATATTATAATAATCAAAGAACACAAATTAGCTTTTTTTACTTTTTTATGTTTTTTTTTTTATTTGGATTTTTCGATTTTGAGCATTAAAATAGCTTTTTCTTAAGGTTTTTGGACTTTTCATTGTTTTTTTAAGATTTTCTTACTGAAAGCTTTTTTATACTCATTAAATATTATTTATTCTATTAACTATGAACTTTTTCTTTAAGTGTAGCTTTTCTGTTTTTTTACTTTTATTTTTTTACAATATTTTTTTCATTAAATTTTGCTTTTTTTTTTGCCTTTTCTGATAATTGTATATAAAAGTAATAGATTTTTTTTTTTTTAATTTTTAAAATTGATATGGAGGTTGTTATATATGCTGCATATACCCCCATATCAAAATATTTGAAACAACACAAAACTATATACAATTGGATACAAATATTTATGCTTTAACATATACAGTGGGGAGCGCTTGTGAGTACATGTAAGTAGTTTTTACACCTAAAGATTCAGGTCGAAAAAGGTTTGACACTAGAACTAAATTATACTTTTCTAAAGGAACAAGGTACGCTGAATCCAAATCTGGCCTTAGATTCACTCTCCGACATCAGGCGTTCGAGCTATATTAACGAGAAAAGTGTATTTTTTGATCAAAATGCTCCGATTTTTCACGTTCCTGGAAATGTATTTTTAATAATACTTGTAACGGCAACTGAACACACTACTCTTACCATTTTTTTCAGTTTTTCAATTTTTAAGATAACTTATTTCTTTACGACATTGTCGTCGGTTGAACTTGATAATAAAAAAAAAAAAAAAATAATGTCGTAAGGAAATAAGTTATTTTAAAAATTGAAAAACTGAAAAAAATGGTAAGAGTAGTGTGTTCAGTTACAAGTATTATGAAAAATATATTTCCAGGAACGTAAAAAATCGGGGCACTTTGATCAAAAAATACACTTTTCTCGTTAATATAGCTCGAACGCCTGATGTCGGAGAGTGAATCTAAGGCCAGATTTGGATTCAGCGTACCTTGTACCTTTAGAAAAGTATAATTTAGTTCTAGTGTCAAACATTTTTCGGCCTGAATCTTTAGGTGTAAAAAGTACTTACATGTACTCACAAGTGCTCCCCACTGTACATATGTTTATATGACTATATAAATTTATACATTGAAACATTTAATTGCATAAAATTATATCTGAATATATAAACTTTTTTACTTGGGTAGATGTTTAATCCAAAGTGGTTTACTCAAGTTATAAAATTCAATACCATCAAGATGTTAATGAATCAAAATTTCAATGTCTGTTCATCAAAATATGTAATTTACATAAATCGAAAAAATTAACTATTTTCATTAAAGCTATGAAGAAATTCATTAATGAATTAAAGATAATTCTCTCATTGTATGATTTTGCAGGAATAGATGTTTAATCCCAAGTGGTTTACTCAAGTTTTAAAATTCAATACCATCAAGATGTTAATGAATCAAAATCTCAATGTCTATTCAAAAAATTATGTAATTTACATAAATCGAAAAAAAAAATAAACAAACAGTTAAAATGAAAAATTCTTGTAACACAACCAAAATAATGGTGTAATGTCTACACCAAAAAATAAATAAAAAGTAAACAAAAGATGGAAAAAGACGAGAAATAAGACAAAAAATATTGTATTCTTCCTACGTATGATCAAGACCAGTAGCAAACATGCAGAAAGAAACATGGTTTGTTGTTGTAGAGTATCTTTTTTATCTATAGTTCAGTTTGGTATAGAGTGGATCGATTTTGAAATTTTACAACTGGTTTTTGGGCTACATAAAAAAAAGCTAAGTGGAAAATTTCAATTCCAAACACAACTCCTTGGGCATTATTCGTCTATAGATCATTTCCTTGTACATGATCTCAATGAATTTTTGCATTATATCTATGAAATGTCACTGTAGCTCGTCATTAAATTAATGCAATTTTATTTTATTTATTAAAAATTTAAACTACGAAGATTTTTCGTAAAATTTAAGAAATTTTTCTTTCACATTGTGAAGAAAAAATCATCAGTTTAAATTCATTTAAATTTCATTAAAAACCTCTCTTCAAAAAACCTCTCTAAAATCATATGGGCTATTCTCAAAAATATTTCAAATTGGGGTCAACATTTTTTTTTTTGTTTAGCAGGTACAATTTTTTAAACTTTATGGCTTATTAATTGGATTTTACACTATAATAAACCACTATTTAGGGACTTCAAATCAGTTCGCCCGAATGACTTTCTGCAAGCAGCGCAAAAGTTATGACGCCCGACGAAAAAAGTTTACACATGTGGCCATAAGTAACTATATATATTTACATCTCATTTATTATTACGAAAATTTTTAATACAGCGCTATATATCATCATATTTCGTTATATCTCATGTTATATATAAATTGATATTTATATATACTTGATATAGCAAATATGAGATCATATATACTTAAATGTATAAATATACAGTGCACTCGCGATAATATGAACTAATTAAAACCAAGCCAGTTCACTTTTGCAAGATTGTTCATATTTGCGAATGGCATCTAATTTACCTTTAAAAACGTTTTTCCAAACAAAATAAAAGTTTCTTATGTTAAATTTTTTATTTATTGTTTATTGGATTAAAAAAAACAATTAATTTTTGAAAAAGAAACAAAATTTAAAAGTTACAGTTTAAAAGTTACACTTGCACCTTTTCCCAAATGTTCTAAAATTTCTGCTTTTTTTTAAAAAAGCTAAAAACTTATGCTTTTTTATGCATATTTAAGAACTTTTCACGTTAAATTTATATTCAGAAAACGAATAAGGAATTCTAGCTGAACCTGAGCACTAACTAAAACGTGTATGTTAGAAATTTTGATTGACAGGTGAAGACAATTTAAAAGCAAACAGCTAGGGAAATCCCCAAATTATCATGCAGTTGAATAAAAATTTAACTAATACCCTGTTGATTTAGATTTAAACACTGCGTAGGTTGATAAAATCCGTTAAAAATAAAAAAATAAGCTTTTCATATTTCAAAGCTTTGGCACTAAGTTCATATTTTAGACTAGAATGGAAGAAAAAAAATGTTCATATTTTGGGGTGTTCATATATTAGGGTGTTATATTGTAAAAAAAGTAAAAGTAAAAAAACTTAGAAAAACTACACTTAGCTTCATTTTCACAATGTCCCGTTATCTAATAACTGGGACTTTAACTGACACATTTGCTGTTGTTTCTCATATACATTTTCAATTTAACTGTTTGTTAATTTTTAACTGGACATTTAATAATCGGGCCTTAAAAGCAAACGTTCAAAGTAAACAGAATAACTAATATTTGATGATTATAAAAAGAACTTTTAATCTTCAAAAAAAAAAAAAAAAAACAATAAAAAGCGCCAAAATCTTAAGAAAAAGCTATTTTATTTAATGCTCCATTCACTGACCCAATGAAAATTTCATAAAGTATATAAACTTGTTTTCATTAATACTAGCATAAACGTTATGAAAGTTTCATGTGTTTAATGAATAAAATTCATTGTTTGTATGAAATATTTTCATTGATATTTTATATTTTTACTTTTTATGATTTGTTTAGCATAGCTTTAATAAAGTTATGTCATTAAGAAAATATCTTTAGTATAATCATTAGTTCATATTATTTGCGAAATCTTTTCTAGATCCAATAAAAACATTTTTATTAAAAAAAAACACTTAGAAATCTAATAAATTCTAAAGTACCTTCCACATCTAAACTATGTAATAAAAGATTTTTTTACTTTTACAAAAGCACTAATGTCTAGTTAAGAAATTAATTAATTGTAATGAAATAGATTTATTGATACTATAAAGGAAAATTTTATCAGTACCAATAATTGTGGGATACGTATTTCAGCTGTAAATTTCAACAGCCAACCCCCACTAAAGACAGTTTTGTTTAGCATTACATGAACACGTTCCAAAATTGCCTGATTAACCAAGGATGTTGAAGCAGTTTCTCTAAATAAGGCCTTTATAGCCAAAAAAAAAAACGGAATCACATTTGGCCGAAAAACCGCAATATTTTATATTTGTCTGATCAATTAACTTTTTTCTATTAAAATTGTTTGTCTTCCATATAATAAGGAGGATTACGGAGAAAAATCAAATCTCGACATTGACATGGTTGAATCTATGAAAACTTTTCTGTAAATACAGATTTTGGAATAAAATCGCAGAAAATTCGTGTTTTTGGCCCAAACTGAACCAAAACTACAATCAAATCCCAAAAACAAAAATTGTCTTTAATGCAGATTATTTTTTATAAAGGGTCCGCCAGCTAACGTTTTTTTTTTTTCAACTAGTGCTTGTTTCGTGAATGGTAACACTTAGCTCATGTCTGATTTGACAGATAATTAGTTTTATCCTTCCGCTGAACGAATATGGTCCGTATGTTCGTTATCTTGTGAAAAAAGTGAAAGAAACTGGCATCCCCAGCGATAAACCAAAGCGTGAAAAGCCAAAAACAGTGCGTACACCCGAGAATATTGCTGCTGTGGCAGAAAGTGTGCGTGAAGCGCCATCAACATCAATTCACCGTCGTTCTCAACAATTGAACATTTCGGAAACATCATTGAGACGAATTTTGCATAAAGACCTTGGTATGACGCCATACAAAGTCCAATTGGTTCAGGAGTTAAAAAAAAAAAAGTTATTTAGCGGACCCTTTAAAAAGTTTCTATCACTTACCGCTTATTTTTAAAATTATCTTTAAATGACGTTATAATTATAAATCACCAGACACCCAGCAAATTCATAGTAATTCAGGTCATTACCATATAGATTAGCAAGTAATGATAGGTTATTACATATTGCATTACTTTGAGACACAAAATAATGACTTACTGATAATGGGTTATAGGAGTACTTATGTATATGTAATTGCAAAATAATGTGTTATTGGTAATTGGTTACATGAGTACCGATTTCGTATTTCTTATTCTAATATTATATTTATTTATTTGTTTTGAAAATTGGTACAAGTAATTTTTTCCGAGGTACTAGTTATTTTTAAACAAATTTAATGATTTCTTTTTCAAACAATTTACTTAAGGGTAGCCACTTACTTTGTAACTCATAGATAACCAATTATTATAGCATTGTGAGTAACCATTTATTCCTTATCTTAAAGTAACCACTTATTTTTCCACCATTAATTTATCAATCAGGTAACCAATTATTCTTACTTTTTTTGTAAGCGAGAAGGTAATGACCACCCATGAATTTTTGGACATCGCGAACAAAAGTAATTATGCGAGTAAATAGCCTGGTAACTAATGAAATCTTATGTGCGCTACTTACATGCTTAATTACTTGGTAATGTTTGTTTTTGCTGGGTAACTACATCATTTAACAAATACAAGATCTTAAAAGCGATCGGTTAATTAGTTTAAGAAATAATTGGAAAACAAAATTGACGTTATAGCTATGAAACACAGTGTACAATTGTTACAATTGTCGACAAAAGTGTAATGCTAACTTTTTTAATTGTTAAACAAAGTTTTTTTCCTTTGAAACTTGTTGCAAATTCTCCAAAATAGACAAGAACTATTAAAGAGATGCGAAAACAATTTAAAAAGAGACAAAAACTGGTAAACATATTAAAAATATAAGAAAATACAGTTAAACCTCGATTATCCGGGTTGCACGGGACCGGACTCAGCACGGATAATCGAAAACACGGTTAATAGAAGTTATTTATTTTTCCCGAATTTTAACTCTGTATGTAGGATAATAGAGGTGAAGCACGGTTACTAGAGAAAAAAAATAATAGCACGGATAACAGAGGTAAACACGGCTAATAGAGGTATAAATCAAACCACCAGCATGCCGGTTAACAGATGTACCCGGTTAATAGAGGCCCGGATAATCGAGGTTCAACTGTATATCAAAGGTCCAATTTAGGGAACATTATGAAAATTTAATTTTTCACATCTTTGTTTTATTTACTATCTTTGTTACTGGAATCAATTAGTTTTATTAAAATTGTGAATGAAATTCTTACCGTTTACAAAAATCCGACTTGTTGCGAAACTTGCTACACTCTATATCGCGAATTTCTTTTCGCAACGACACAATACAACTAAGAAAAACGTGTGCATTCAAGTCGAAACTTTTTTAAAGAAGTGACTGTGAACACTAAACTCGATGACAATTGACAATTCTGACATATTCATGCAACAACACGAAAAAACGAAACCTCTACTTTATGGAACAGGCCACAATAGGGAAGATTCCCTTATAATATATGTGTGGTGACAATCTATAAAAATTCAAAAACCAATCTGTCCTAAAATACACATTTGTGGTTGTATATTTATTGTATTTTTTCGCTGTTGTTATATATTCTGTTACTGGTTTCTTACATTTTTGTTCCTTCTTTGATTTCAAACTCTTTATGTCAATATAACATCAATAAAAACGAAATAAATACAAACACAAATACAAATTTTTAAAATAAACCAGTTATGTACTTTACTACTACTCGTACTATTACTACTACTACTGCTACACTGATATTGACGCTGCTGCTGGTTCTGAGATTGCGATTGATGCTCTTAAAGCAGCAGTTTTAAGGGGGTCTTCTGGTTTGGAAAACATTTTTTTTTTGATTTTTTTGCATGTTTTTTTTTTAAGCTTAGATATTCAAAAACATTATCGAAAAAGGATTTTTCGAAATTTGAAATAGGTTGGGAGATACAGCCATTTTTGTGAAGAAATATTTTTGCCTAAATGAGGCAAAACAAAATAGTACTTAAACTTGATTTTCTCGAAACCACGTTTCTTAACCCTAATAAGATAACGTACGTTTGCGAGACGTACGATTTCTATGTTTATGATATGGACAGTAAAATAACGTTATCTAAGCAGGGTTAAACTAGTACGCAGGGTTTAATCGACGAAGAATTACCGTGGCTCAATCATCCGGAAAAAAATTGTTTACTATATTATTATTTACACTAGACTACAAAAAAAAATGGTCAAATATCGAAGTTTCATTTTCAAACGGATGACATTTTGAATGAGCATGGGACGATAACGGCATTCTTACTAACCAATTCCTCGTCCCAGAAAGCTGCATACCAACAACGCACCTTTTTTGGTAGACCCTACTTTAGAGGCCGAAAACTTTTCAAACAGTCTACTTATTAAAAAATTGTTAATTTTGCAATTTTCTTGATGAATTGTCCAACCAAATACAAAAAACAGAATTAAAAAAATGGTTTGCCGTTTTCGTTCCACAAGATTTTAATAAACAGCTACAATTTAACAGTCCAAACAAGAAGACCCCCTTAAGTTATTATAAAATACAACATCATGCATGAATGTTTGCTTGCTTTCTTGCATCGCAAGCATCCGTAACATTAAAGAATGGATTGAATCAATGTATCTTCCTTAACTTTGGATGGAAAGATAGATGGTAGGTTGGCGGCGGGTGTATTGTGAGTATGCGATGCACTTGAAAAATGTTGACTCAAACCATCACAAACCACTTTTTTCGTTATCCATATGTAACATGAGTACAGTGATGGTCATAAATGAAGCATACCCTGCAAAATAAAGTGACTTCCAAAGTATTAGCGTATGCACTTTTTTCGCATCCATAGACGTTAGTTATTGTTAAGAACTGCTAAAAATATAAGTTCATATATTCTTTTTTTATATGGGGGTTGAGGTGGTAAGTGGTTGAATCTACAATCACATGGTTATGACCTCAGTGGATGATCTCATTTATAGAGCACAACCTAAGTAATCTATTAAACCAAACAGTTCCTTTAAGAACTAAAACTGTTAGTCACCGAAAAAAGCAATGGTTTTCTTCCAACATTAAAGAAGCAATTTATCGAAGAAATTTGGCCTATTCTCGATGGAAACGTTTCAAAACTACGCTGCTTCATAGAGAATATTGTAATGCTAGAAATAAAACTAATAAACTGATAAAAAATGCTAAATCGAATTTCTACGCAGAAAAATTCTCATGCGCTTTAGGATCTAAAAAGACTTGGCAAACGATTCGTGAAATTGGAATCGGTAAACCGTCTATCCATGAACCTTGTCCAATTGATGCTGATACTATTAATGAAACTTTTTTAAATATACCAATGGTTGCAGCTGACCGTAGCTTTTATTATTTCACTTACCCTAATGACGATTTTGGAGATTATAAGTTTTCCTTTACCTGCGTAAACCAAAGTGACGTACTAACGGGTAGCTTATCTATTAAATCTAATGCTGTTGGGTCAGATGGAATACATCCAACATTTTTAAAGATACTTTTACCACAACTTATTCCGTATATCACTTTTTTTTTTTAACAAAATCATCACAACTAGCTATTTTCCTACTAAATGGAAAAACGCTAAGATCATACCGATTCCTAAGTCAAGTGCTGATTACAGACCTATTGCTATTTTACCATTCCTTTCTAAAGTCTTCGAAAGGCTAATTCACAATCAAATTACTCAGTTCTTAAACAATAACAATATGTTAACTGTTCGTCAATCAGGATTTCGAAAAAATCACAGCTGCATTACAGCATTAGTAGACGTTGCGGAAGAAATTAGAAAAGAGGTTGATAAAGGCAATATTACGTTTTTAGTTCTGTTGGATCATTCCAAAGCATTTGATACTGTTGACCACGACCTTTTATGCAACAAATTAAGAAGTATGTTTAATTTCTCTTCAACCGCAACCTCTCTTTTGTCAACATATCTTAAAAACAGATATCAATATGTTGAAACTACAACTAAAAGATCAAAATCACTACCTGTTAGAAGAGGTGTTCCACAGGGATCTATATTAGGCCCCCTTTTGTTCTCGTTGTATTCTAATGATCTACCGAGTATAATAACACACTGTAGAGTTAGAATGTATGCAGATGACGTCCAACTTTACATCAGTTGCAAAAAGTCATCTCTAGTTCAATGCGTCAAAACTTTAAATCAGGAACTGCATAAAATTTATCTGTGGGCAAAGGCGAATGGTCTAGGGATCAATCCCAAAAAATCAAAGTGTATTATAATTCAAAAACGAATAGACAAAATCAACTATATTCCTAATATTTCCATAAATAATCAACGTATCGAAATTGTAAAAACTGCTAAGAATCTCGGAATATTTTTTAACAGCACTCTCGCTTGGTCTGATCACATAAAATATGCTTGTGGTCGAACTTGTTCCATGGTTAAAACACGTTGGCGAACTCAACATTGTACACCGCTTAACACAAGAATTCTGCTTGCTAAAACTTATTTAGTACCTATTTTGATGTATGGCTGCGAAATCTTTGCCAGCTGTGACTCAATAAGCGGAAATAAATTAAACGTAGCTTTGAATAATATTGCTCGATATGTATATGGCTTAAAAAGACGTACACGAGTTTCAACATTTTCAATTAAACTATATGGTACTAGCTTTGACAATCTTCTTAAGATACGAACTTTAATTTTTCTGCACAAAATAATTTATACGCATCAGCCGGGCCACCTCTATGATAAACTGATTTTCTCGAATGATATTTGCAGAGGAAAAAGATTAAAATCGTTTTGCTACAAAAGCCTCATATCAACGTGGCAATTCTTTATCCATAGCATCCAACTCTGGAACTCAATCCCTTATAGTTGCCAACTTTTAAGTAACGCACTTCATTTCAAGAAAAGCTTAATTAACTTATTTTCAACTTAATTTGATTTTTTATGTTAAAATTTTATTAATGGTTAATTTTGTCATACTATTTACTTATATTTTTGTTAAACAATTAAATAAGTAGCATAATTGTTTTTTGTTTTTTCTTTGTGATCTTTTGTAATTTAGTTTTTAAGTTATTATTTAATTAATTACATTAAAATCTTTCCTTTTTTTCCAAATACTCAGTTCTGTACTGCAATATAAGACTTTTAGTCTTGTGTAAAAAATAAATAATATAAAAAACCTAATTTTTTAGTTTTTTTATTGTTATGTTGATATGAAAATGTAAACATGTATTTCTCTGCTCAAAATTAGTTAAAAAAATGTATTGCAGTAATCAATTTCAAAAATATTTAAGGTATGTGCTCGAATTTCTCGGTCAAGTTATAATTGGCACATTAATGATCTGGGAGAGTATTTATTACTGGGCTAGTTCTTAACCGATTTTGGATTTTTATAAATTTTTGAGTACATAATTTTATATTTATATCGATTAATTTGTCATCTAGAATAAAAACTGTAACATTTATAAAAATGCGCCCCGGTAGGCTAGTTGGTAGCGTGCTGGCTTATCAGTGCGGGGGTCGTGGGTTCGATTCCCACTAGAGGCACTTTTTCGAAATTATT